>CM055955.1:146138590-146738590 GCA_029490685.1 Schizonepeta tenuifolia | reverse complement strand
TATAGTTTAAAGTTGTACAAAGTTTCAATTATGAAACCAAAGTAGTTAGACATTAAAAAATAATGATTGTAATATAATGCTTTTATTATTGGATAAATCTAATTTATAGATGAATAAATAACGTTTATTTAATTATTTGTCAATTGTCGGCTAAAAAAAAGAAAGATTTTCAACTTCAAAATTTAAATTAATCTATTTATTTGATAAATTTAATTATTAGACAAATTTTTAAAAGAAAAATATAATTATTTATTGGCCAATCAATTAATTAATCAAATCACATTGGTGGTACAAACTAATTGTGAGAATAGAAATATACGTTGATTCTAAGTATTTATTTAGTATGAAGTCTCATTTAAAGGCGATGTGAGATAAAAGATTAGTGAACCTAAGAATCGAGTGATTATAGTATTATTTTAAATGTATATATATTATTACAAAGATATATGAGCCGTGTGATATAGAACTTGAGAACTGAAATTTTGTAAAATATTAATGTGTTGTATTTTATAGATTTGTGAGACTAAGCATTGAGTGATTAAAGTATTATTTTAAATGTATATCTATATTATATAAATAAAAATGACTCTCAAAAGATCCTATGTGGACCCCTCAAATCCCTTCATTCTTATTTATCTAAATTCTCAAATTTTCTGAATTTAAAATTCATATTTATAATATTTCTATTCTATATTATATTTTTTCAAAAAACAAACTCTATATTATATTATACTATATGGTATGGAAATAAAATATATCACATATGAAATCCATTGTTGTTTTTTTTATCCGAGGGTTAACCGTAGTTTCACTCTTCAACGTAAAAATCTATTTAGCCTAGATCGATTTAACTACATATTTTATTGATACACTATTTAATAATTTGATTTTCATTGCATCATTGCATGCCAAAATCTATAAAAATATCATCATCATCATCATCTCTTTATTATTATTATTATTATTATTATTATTATTATTATTATTATTATTATTATTATTATTACACAAAAATGACTCTTATCTCTTATGTGACACTCCTCAAATTCCACAAATCTCATTTATTCAAATTCTCAACTTTTTTGAATTAAAAGCAATTTTATCATATTTTTTATTCTATATATTACTCCGTCCCCACATAAGAGAAAATAAATAGTTAAATCTTTCATTCCATATCTAGTTTTAATCAAACTTCAACAATTGAAAAATTTATAAATTCTTAGAATCAATGTGTATTTTTGTCATACTATACACTACCAATTTTATTTGATCAATTTATTAGTTGGCCGAATAAAAGTTTATATTTCACTATTAATTTAATTTGGCCAAATATTTAGTTGACCTAATAAGTCATATTCCATTTGGTTAGGGAACCTTTGCCGAAAAGTATGATTGTGCTTCTAATAGAAATAAAAATTAATTAGTCAAATTATACCACAAAAATCAAAACTCTGATCGACGGATCAATTCCGACCTAAACCATGGGGGTAGACATGCTGATTCCAAGCTAAAATAATATGGGACAAAAAGATACTTGCCGTCAAAAGGATCCACCACGATTCTCATACGAAATCAACGTGGGACAATCTCTTTGAGAGCTAAATATACTTTTGTCCCTCATCGATATATGGGAATGGTGGATACTTTAAGTATCCAATTATATATTAGCATATAAAATAAATATAATATTATAATACAATATTACATTATTACGCTTAAATTAGATATATAATACGGATATATAATAGGTAAACCAAATTTTGTAAACAATGCTCTTTTATAATAAGTATAGATATATATATACTACTTCCGTTCCCCAAGTCTTTTCTTAGAAGGAAGTGACACTGATATTAAGGAAAAGGTTGTTGACTTGGTTGTGAGTAGAGAAAAAGTGATTAAATTTGTTGTGAGTGGAGAAAGGACCCCACATTGAAGGTAGTCATATATTAATTAATTGAGATAGTGATAGGTCATATGCAGTATTTTAGGCAAATAATTAAGTTGATAAAGTAAGGGTAAAAGTAGTACTCCCTCCGTCCACGAAACAACTCACAACCCCCTACTTACCTTTTTGTAAAATTATACTCTCCTACTTTTTCTTTATTCACTATCATTTGCCATTGATGGTCCCACCTCACAACTACTTTATTCCTACTTTTTGGTCAACACAACTACTTTATTCCTACTTTTTAGCTAATACCACCATTTTTTGGTCAAAACCACTGTTTTTTTTTGTCATTATCTCACTACCCCTACATTCTTACTTTTACTCCACTCAAAACAACTTTATCAACTTTTTTAGTTTACGTGCCGAACCCCAAATGGGGAGATTTTTGTGGACGGAGGGAGTAATTTGTTGTGGGTAATGTCCAAAAATGACTAGGAAAAAACTTAGAGACCATCCAAAAAGAAAAGATAGGAAGAAACTTGGAGAGCAGAGGTACTATATATATTGATAATGATATAGATTCCAATGAAACAAGAAACACAAAGAAAATGGCTTAGTTAATCTGTTAATTAGGAAAATGTAGGTACCTCTGATAATTCATCTTCTGCAATGATGAAAGTAGGATGTTGTTTGTCCGCTGCTATCCTGCTCCACTCCTCCACCGTCTTGTCGGATTTGAATAGAAATACAAGAGTCTTGAGAAATGTAATTAATTGACATCGACAGTTGTGAAAGATCTTCTTTCCGGCAACCTCCATTTCTAGAGGGATCTCAGACTGTAAGCCGAAAAGCAGATCTCTCATCCTAAACCACAAAGTTGCTTCCATGTAGCTGGGTGGCAATTCAAAATCAAATCTATAAGAACTAGGAACCATTTGAGCGACTTCGTTTGAGGCGGTGATGAGAAAGACTACACTTCCATTACTCACATCTGGAAATGACGAAAGCAAGTGTTTGAACAACTCCACGTCGTCTATGTCGTCCAACACGATCATGTATCTTTGCTCCTCCAATATATAAAACAAATACGCTCTCAGTTTCCCCTCGTCGTCGTCTTCTATTGAAATGGCCAGTTCATGATCATCGTCAGGATTGCTTACCTGAGAGATGATGCTCATTAAAACTTCCTTCACTAGAGGTTTCGCGCCTAGTGTCACCCACGCCCAGCAATCGAAAAACTGCGTTCTGCCCTCACGTTCATCTTTGAAAATGGTCATCACAGCCAGTGATCTTCTGCTGCCGTGTTTACCCGAAAACGAGAAGACAGCCGTGTCATCTGGCCTCACTATACCAAGCAGATCGTTTTTTATGTTGTTGAATAGAGTGGAATGTCCAACCATCTCATTCACACCAAAATCATCAATTCTTGACACAACATCATCATCGTTGTCGTCGTCTCTGGATAATTCTTGAATGTAGTCTTCCTCCATCTTCTTCACTGCTTCGCCAATGGAGGTGATCCCTCGCGTCATCACTTCCTCATCCTCGTCTGAGTTTAATTCAAAGAATTCAAGTACATCTTCAAGCTTATGAGCACAATCTCTGATTTGTCCCTCGATAGCGTCCAGCTTCTCGTGGCTGCTCCTGCTCCTGCTGCTCTCGTTCGATCTTTTGAGAACTTGTTGCATGTACGTAGCCCAATTGTATGCAGATTCTAAGAATTCACGAGTGGAGGAGACGAGGGAAACACGAGAAGAATTTAAAAGGCCATTTATTGAGTGCTTGAGAGAAATCACAGCAGCATAAGCAGCCATCACTAATTTCAATTCTCCCAACTACACAGGTTAAATTTGGTTTTGGAATATTGAATGGATTTGAGGATACATGCAAAAGTCCTAACACCGAATATTTTTGGTGAAAGAAGAAAACAGAAATGAAATCTTGTGTTGGTGTTAAGAGAAATGGTGGTTGGTTTTTGTGGGGAGGATGATAGGATCAAACCAGTTCAATACCAAAGTCAACTATCACATTTCATCATTGTACAATTAACTACTATATAATTTAGATCTGCCATTGATTATTACTGACAAATTGTTTAGTTATACAGACAAAGTCAGCAACCACAGCTCATCATTATGGAATTAAATATATTTAGATCTGTCATTGATTATTACTCAAGATTGTTTAACTATTATATAGCCAAAGTCATCAATCACGGTTCATAATCAGTTTGGAATTAAATATGCTCCACTTTATGCTCCAACGAAAACACATGAACAAATAGAAAACCTGAAAAACAGAGAGGACAACCAAAATAAAGTCCTTTTTTATCATAGTTTGAAGCATACATATGAACGATGGCGAGGTTAGATAATTGGCAAGCTTATGGTAGGTTGCATGTTATGTTTTGATTTGAGAGTATACACTTCCCATCTTATACATTTGAGAGTTGAGAGTACACAAACATATTTCCCATGCCGAGAGGAGTTTAAATGAAGCTAGAATAATTGGTTTGTTCGTTTGTGTTTGATCTTGATTGGGTTTTTGCATGAATCATATTTTTGAAAATTTCTGAAGTCGATTGAGTTACAACTTCGCTTTAAATCCATGTTTGTTTTGTTCTTTTTCTTCTTGTTGTTTGAGGACAAACAACCCTTTAAGTTTGGGGGATTGTTAAACATGGATTTTCTCATCTTTATAAGCTTAATTGATTTCAATTTATATTGGAAAATCATGTTTGTAATGAGTTTTGTGCTTAAGTATTGTTAATTTGTGAAATATGATGCTCGTTCGTACTTTGTTTGATTTTGCAGAAATTTGGAGTTAATCTTATGCAAATTAAGCATGATAGGATGAAAGTACAGTTCGATAGGAGTTCGTAGGCGAAAATGGATTCAAAAACGGAGTAATAACGAAGGAGAACGGGCCAAAACAAAAACGTTGCGCGCAGGCCCAGTATACACGGACAGCACGTGAATTTTCTAGATTTATCCTATTTTTGGTTATTTTCTCCTATTTTGGTTATTTCCTACTCCTATTAGGATACAACCTTATACTCCCCACACCTATATATATATGTCCTCCAAAACACATCAAAACACCTCTCTCTTATTATTATTCTTAGTTTTTATTTTCTTTTAGCTTTGACTTGGAGTTTTGAAGACTTATTCAAGAGTTCAAGACGAGATTTGTTTCAAGACGAGATTTGTTTCAAGACTTGAATGCTGCCGGTCAAGGAGATATTCTGGAGCTTGGTTCTGCAGCTGCAACGGACATCATTGAGAAGTTAGTAGCAAACAATCATCAATGGCCGGATTCGAGGAGTGCACCGAAGAAAGTGGCGATTCTAACAAATGACGATCCCATAGCCAAGTTGACAGCTCAAATGTCAAACTTTATGACCAAGATGGAGGACATGATGAGTCAAAGGCATGGATTATCTCAAGGAGAAGCATCGAGGATTACGGATGTAAATTATGTCAATCGACTGGGTTATGAGAATTACAAGCAACCGTACGGGTACCTTCCTGGAGCAGCTTATGGGACATCGCAAAGGCCTCAAAATCAATACCAAGGTAATTGGACCAATCCTAACCTTTCTTATGCGAATCCCAATAATGCATGGCAACCACCGCCTGGATTTGCTGTTTCAAACGGTGAAATTGTGGAGGAGAAGAAACCACAGCTGGAGGAGATACTTGCTAAATTCATGCAAGCAAGTGAGGTTAACAAGAAGGATATGGAGACACGGATATCGATCTTGGAGAAACAAATGGGTCATATTGCTAATACCTTGACAAGCCAACATCAACAAGGGAAATTTCCTAGCAATACGGTGGTAAATCCAAAGGACCAATGCATGGCCGTCACGCTTAGGAGTGGAACTTCATATGAATTGCCGGAGATTCCAATTGAAAAAGCCAAGAGTGAAAGTTCTAAAGATACTCAAGCGGTGGAAGAAGAAAATCAAAGTCAAAAGAATGAGGTAACACAAAAATCACCTCCTTATTGCCCCCCCCCCCCTCCTCCTCCTTATCGTCCTCCTATGCCGTTTCCTCAACGCCACAAAAAGGAGAGCATGAAGGAACAATTCTCCAAATTTCTTGAGATATTTCGGAAGATCCACATCAACATTCCACTCGTGGAGGCATTGCAACAAATGCCTAATTGTGCTAAATTCTTGAAATATGTGCTTTTGAAGAAGAAGAAGAAGTTGAAGGATTTTGATACGGTCTATCTTAGTGAGGAGTGTAGTGACATATTGCAAAGAAAGCTGCCAGCCAAGATGAAAGATCCGGGAAGCTTTCATATTCCTTGTGTTATTGGTGGACTTCAAATTGAAAAGGTGTTATGTGATTTGGGAGCTAGCATCAATCTTATGCCATTGTCTTTGTTCCACAAATTGGGAATTGGAACTCTTAAGCCCACCAATATTGTGCTTCAAACGGCGGACCGTTCGATTGCATATCCAAGGGGGATTGTTGAAGATATTTTGGTCAAAGTGGGTAAGTTTATTTTTCCTTGTGATTTTGTGGTGTTGGATATAGATGAAGATGAGAAGATTCCTTTAATTTTTGGACGCCCGTTTTTGGCGACGGGAAGAGCTTTAATTGATGTGGAAAAAGGAGAGTTTACCCTTCGAGACAATTATGAGATGCACACTTTCTCCATTTATCAAACTTTGAAGATCCATGAAGATGAAGGTTCCAAATATTTTGAAGAACATAAAGTTGTGGAATTGGATCCTCTCATTGATAAGGGTGATCAACACACGACAAAGAAATCTTTGCCTAGGCGTTCATCCCACAAAATCTATGGTCGGTCGTGGACGTATCATCCTCCTTGATGAGTTGTGATTATGAGGCTACGTCGAGCTAACGACGTTAAACTAAGCGCTAGTTAGGAGGCAACCCAACGAGGTTAGTTTTTAATTTTGTTTTTATTTCCTTTTCCTTTTCATTGTTATTTTTATTTTGTAGGTAAAAAAATGGAGAAATAAAGGGAAAAAAGGGGCGAGGGAGCGGGGGGACGAGATAGTTCTTTGCATTGTTTTTCCCCGTATTGATTCGGTGAGTTTGTTCCAATCAACCTCCGCTTCTACTTACAAACTTATTCTTCCTTGTTGTTGAATAAGTTTGGGGGGATGGAGAAGGGGGTTGATTGCTTTATATTTTTATTTTGCTTTCTTAGTTGATTAATTTTGTTGCTAGTTATATGTTTTAGTTTAATTAATTGTTTTTGAGTTTTTATTAAAACAAAAATAAAAAATGCATGTTTCGAAGCCTTAGGATACCTTTTTCTTATTTGAATCTTTACATATTTTTGTTTACTTTTATTTGCTCTTTGTTTTCTTAATTAGTTTCATTAAAAACCCAAAAATTAAAGTTCGTAGTCTAAATAGAGGATAATAGTTGATAGATCTCTATTATTGCAAAACAATCAATGAGCACGAATCAGGGAATTAATGCACACGAAAAGAAATAGAACGCGAGGGATTTACGTGATTCGATCTATTGAGATAGATCTACGTCCACGGAGCGAAAAGAGTGTGTTTATTGCTTGTATGCGGTATGATTACATGAATTGTCTTCCCCCTCCAACCTATTGTAAGCCTCTATTTATAGGCCATTACATGTGGAACTTGATTAGGATTACAAGTCTTTTCCTACTAGGACTCTTTGGCCTTATCTTGATCTTTCTTTAACCGAGCTTCTATATCTCTTTTAGAGCTTGAGTTGCACTTGATGTAGGATTCTTGATTGCCTTGTTGGAGGAGTCACTTTAAGTGGGCCGAGCTGTGTAGGCCGAGTTTAACAATCGGGGCCCAATTATGATTGGGCTTCATGCTCGGGCCGAGGAGCTAGGCCATATTCTATCACAGCCCCCCCCCCCCCCCCAAAAAAAGATGTAGAAGCGAGGTGGGGTGTGATTTAAGGAAAGTAGGAGTCTGTCCGCTTCGTCTAGCCGAAGTTGGAGAAAAATGGGTTGCCCCTTCGGAAACTTGGCGTTGACGAAGTTTGGCTTTAATAGCTCACTTCGGAAATTGAATTTCAACGAAGTTTGGCTTTTGATAGTTCTACCTCGTCATAAGACGAGGTTTTGGCTTCGAATAGCATGACTTCGTCATCGGACAAAGTTTAGGCTCTGCTCCACTTTAAGCGAAGGCTGTATCTTGGCTTTTAATGGAGGTAGGGCTCCCTTGTTTTAAACGAATGCAGTCCGGCCTCGCTTTTAACGAAGTGTCCTCGTTTTAAACAGAGGCGGCTCATACATGTTTTTAACGAAGGTCCCTTTACGCGCGTTTAGAATTTACTCCAAGTATGGAGTTTATTACCCTCGTCAGGGTTTAGAAAAATTGAGATAATAAGTATAAGCGAAAGACGGGCAAGGTATGATACGCAAGGACTTGAACAAATGATAAAAGAAAAACTGAACGACATAACTGAAAAACTGACTGAACTTTACTAATGATAAGAAATACTTTATGTGACGACCCCGTCGAACTGGGGTGGAGCTTCGTCCTCGTCTTCATCATCTCATCTTGGCCTTTTATCTGCATGGGGGCACAGTGATTCTCCCCTCGGTTCGGCCTTCTTTTTCCCTTGCCATGAGGTCGGGCTGCATGTTTGCCGCGATTTTGGTATTTTCCTAAGGTACCATCGTGTACAAGGTTCTCGATTTCCACAGCTAAATCTCTGCAGTCCTCGGTGTCGTGGCCATGATCCTCGTGGAATTGGCAATACTGCTCTTTAGACCGTCGCTTGGATCCTCCACGTGACATTGGCTGAGGTTTCTCGAACATGTCGGTATGCAGCTCGTAGATTTCTATCCTCGGCTTTGTCAGCGGTGTGAACCGGCTCTTTTCGGGATTCTGGCGAAGTCCCAGCCGGGATTCAATAGGTGCCCGTTGTCTGTCGAGGGCACTTTGGCGGCCTTGACCTCAATCTCTACGCTCTTCCTTCCTCCGGTTCGTGGGTTCGGCCTTGTCCACTTCGCGCTTGCACCTATCGGCTTCGTCAGCTTTTGCGAACTGGTCGGCGATACTCCAAAGCTGCCTTGCGGTGCGGGGCTCGTTTCGTACGAGCTCTCTGAATAAGGCTCCGGACTGAATAGCATTTTGGAAGGCCGAGATGAGGACTTCGTCAGTCAAACGATCGACTTTCAGACTCTCCTTGTTGAATCTAGTCATGAAGTCGCTAATGGACTCTCCTCGACCTTGCCTAATGGTGAGCAAATGTGTCGCGGTTGTTTTCGGTTCGGCCTTTTGGAAAAACCTACGTTCGAAGGCTTGCATCAGCTCGTCGTAGGAGTTAATACTCCGAGTAGGTAGGCTGTCGAACCACATCCGGGCATTATCAACCAGTAGCTCAGGGAACACTTTGCACATGTAAATATCATCACTGAGCCCTTGGTTGAGCATGTTGTACTAGAATTGGGATAGAAAATTATGTGGATCACACAATCCATTGTATGGCTTCACCGGTGGCACCTTGTAGGATGATGGGAGAGGTGTGTAGAGTATCCGGTGGGTGAAGGGAGTTGAGATCCTGCCGTAGACCTCGAACCTGCCGCCTCGGTGAGTATCGTCTCGCCGAGGTGACTCAGCGTTGCGACGAGATGGGGCGGTATTACGCCGAGGTGAATGACGACTGCGGCTTTCTCGGCATTCATCATCGCGTCCTTTGCGGCGTGGTGCAGTGTCCCGTGCGTCCATGATTTGGACGCTTTGGGACTTTTGCTGTGGTTGTGACCGAGACGCAGCTTCATGCTCTTCACCTCGGTTTATGATCTTCTGCCGCTGAGCGAACTGAAGGAATTCGTGTTGATTGTGTGTAATAAAATCTCTGACCGCGTTCTCCAGATCGCGAGGTTGGAGACCTAAGGCTTCTTCCTTCTGGCTGCTGCCACGGCTTTCTTGGTGGAAGTGAATTGGATTGCCGAACTGATCCACCGAGATGTTTCTCACGTCTCCTTCTGGGGTAGGACTTTGCGCGTGTCCCTTCCCCAGCCTTTGGCCGCGATTAGCCCTCGGGGCTTGGCTGGGATTGGTTTGGTCGGCGTCTGTCTCGCTGTCGGTGTCGGTCTCGCCGGCTTCCGGGATTTGCAAATTTGCGGGAAGGGTGTTTTTCTGGCGGTTCTCCTTCTCCTTAGCCGCGGCAGCAGCAGCGTCGATAGCAGATTTGCTTGTGGTAGATCGTGTGTTTTTCCCTGCCATCGTCGATAGCAGATTGTGATTTGCAAAATTTGATCGGAATGCACGGATTTAAATTCCCACAGACGGCGCCAATGATAGATCTCTATTATTGCAAAACAATCAATGAGCATGAATCAGGGAATTAATGCACACGAAAAGAAATAGAACGCGAGGGATTTACGTGGTTCGATCTATTGAGATAGATCTACGTCCACAGAGCGAAAAGAGTGTGTTTATTGCTTGTATGCGGTATGATTACATGAATTGTCTTCCCCCTCCAACCTATTCTAAGCCTCTATTTATAGGCCATTCCATGTGGAACTTGATTAGGATTACAAGTCTTTTCCTACTAGGACTCTTTGGCCTTATCTTGATCCTTCTATAACCGAGCTTCTATATCTCTTTTAGAGCTTGAGTTGCACTTGATGTAGGATTCTTGATTGCCTTGTTGGAGGAGTCACTTTAAGTGGGCCGAGCTGTGTAGGCCGAGTTTCCCGAGCTGTGTAGGCCGAGTTTAACAATCGGGGCCCGATTATGATTGGGCTTCATGCTCGGGCCGAGGAGCTAGGCCATATCATATCAATAGTTGAAAGTAGTACTTACTAAGTTAAATCAGTCTCTGTGGAATACGTCATTGCTTCCATATACACAATAGCACCCGTGCACTTGCGGCGTGTTAAAGAAAAATAGCGAACATTTCTTAAGATAAATAAATAAAATATATCATTTAATTTATCTAACATTCTCTATTGGCTGGTATTAGACACGCATAGAAACTCTCTATCTCACCCAAAGAATTTGAAGAGAAAGTGTTTGTCATGAAAAGATGGATCAAGAACATTTTTAACTCTATTTAAGTTACTTGATACATTAGACAAATTCACACACTCAACTCAATTTTTACCAAGTAAGAGCACGACTAGCTCCTCAACATTGAGTTTTCCTCCATATTTTTCCATCAAGACTCAATTGCATATCTTTATGTTATAATTTGCACACACATAAGTAAAAAAAATGCAGAATATTTATTTTAATTATTAAATTTGTATACATTTTATTTAAGAAAAATACATAAAATAATAACCATTTTGTTATTATTTTTACCAAGTAAGAGCACGACTAGCTCCTCAACATTGAGTTTTCCTCCATATTTTGCCATCAAGACTCAATTGCATATCTTTATGTTATAATTTGCACACACATAAGTAAAAAAAAATGCAGAATATTTATTTTAATTATTAAATTTGTATACATTTTATATAAGAAAAATACATAAAATAATAACCATTTTGTTATTATAAATTTAAATAATAACCATCTTTTATTTGGGTTGTCCATATGCTTGGTTGTACTTGGTAAAGGAGGATGGATAGAGCTTGAATACGAGCACAACAATAAAATATTTTTTTTTATCAAACATGTACCATCTCCCTCGATTTTACAAAACGGTGAGTTAATTATTTGCTCTTGCCAACTGTTTTTTCTCTCTCTTTTTTTTTTTGAAGGAAGATGCCCCACAATTTTTTATTCAATACAATTATACAAATATATCGTACTATGTGTTTATTTTTGAGGTCGAAATCATCTTATGCATCTAATACTCAAAATTTACTTTCGAAGCGTTTTCTTTATTCTTCTCTTCTCATTTGCTATTATTATTATTATTATTATTATTATTATTATTATAAAATTATTCCTCACCTTTTTTCAAATTTTAGTTTAAAATCAAACCTTTTACTTTTGCAAAAAAATCTACAACTTTTAATTTTTCTTAATTATCTCTCACGTTCAATTTTTTCTCCAAATCGAAGTTGAATTAGACGCCGAAAATACTTACATGACATTGTGAGTGAATTCTTAAGTGATATCTCAATTATTTCCTCAATTTCTCAAGTTACGAACGCTGGAAGAAGGGAGAAAAAGATGGAAAAAGATAAAAAAAATTGTAATTTGGAATCGATTTCTACCTTAAATCGTATACATATAAGTGTTTGTTTGTTATATAAGCATTTCCGGCATCCAATTCAACTTCGATTTAGGGAAAAATTTGAACGTGAGAGATAATTAAGAAAAATTAAAAGGTCGAAATTTTTTTTTGCAAAAAAAATAAAAGGTTTGGTTTTAAACCAGAATTTGAAAAAAAGTGAGGAATTATTTTACAATTTTGCCTTATTATTATTATTATATAGATTTTATTTTCATTCTTTATTCGATATGTTATTGTAGCTCATGACACTTCTCATTTTATTTGTATTGAAAAAGGAGATGAGAATGGCATAGAAGTACTTAACGTGAAGAATAAGAAGAAACGAAGAGAAAATCATTATACTATTTTCTAACATTTTATTTCTTTTCAATTGCATTTTTGTTTTGTAATTTAATTCAATATTTTTTATCTGGTCGACCATTACAGGTACGTTATAACCTGTTGTAGCATTGGTTAATGTGAAGATGATAATTGAATCACCATTGATTAGGTGATGGAGATATATTCCCTATATAAAGAATAATACAGCCGAGATACAAGGAAACTAAATCAAGGAAAATATTTGCAAAGATATATATCTAATTTATTATTCTATATTATCCTTATTAACCCCCTTCAAGCATTGCGTGGGGTTGATGCCAACGCAAAGCTTGGAACGAAGAAACTCGAAGGCTGGTCGCGGAAGACTCTTAGTGAATATATCTGCGAGCTGAAAATGTGAAGGGACAAATTGAGTGGACAATTTACCAGCTGAAACAAGTTCTCAAAAAAAAATGACAATCAATATCAATATGTTCTGCCCTCTTGTGTGCAATAGGATTTCGACTTAAGAAAATGGCGCTCTTGTTATCACAAAGAAGAATTGGCCGTTTAGATGGCAGAGCTCGAAGTTTTCGTAATAAATTAGTGAGCCAAACAAGTTCTGCAGCGGCATTGGCAAGGGCACGATATTCAGATTCACAACTCGATCGGGCCACTGTTGGTTGTTTCTTAGCACTCCATGAAACAAGATTTCCTTCCAAGAAAATTGAATAGCCATACGTGGAACGTTGAGTCTCAACACATCTAGCCCAGTCAGCATCAGAATAACCAAGAATTGTAATGTTCGGGCGACATGTAAATGTAAGGCCATAATGAATTATACCTTTCACGTACTAGAGTATGCGCTTAACAGCATCAAAGTGATCATCAGTTGGTGAGTGTAAGAACTGACTCACAAGCTTCACGGCATAGGATATATTTGTTCGAGTGATGGTGAGATATTGTTGAGCACCAACAAGTGAGCGATATAATGTCGGATTACAGAAAGGGTCGCCCGTGCTGACAAGTGATGTACCAGCAGCCAAAGGTGTAGCAATTGGTTTAGAATCAACAAATTCAGCACGCTTTAAGATATCGTGTGCATATTTTGCTGGATCAATGAACAAGCCAGTGTCTATGTAAGAGATCTCAAGACCTAAAAAATAACTTGGGCGACCAAGATCTCTGATAGAAAATTCTTGGTGAGTACGCTCAATGAGTGGACGAATCATAGCTTGATCATTACCAGTTACAATAATATCATCAATGTACAAGAGAAGATAGATGATAGAGGTACCTCGATGAAGGTAGAAGAGAGACAAGTCAGATTTACTCGTACAAAAGCCAAGACCCGATAAAAATGAACTAAATCGTTGAAACCATGCCAAAGGAGCTTGTCGTAACCCATAAATTGCCTTCTTTAATCGCCAGACGTGATTAGGGAATTTGGGATTAACGAATCCCGGAGGTTGAACCATATAAACTGGTTTTGAGAGAATGACATTTAAAAATGCGTTTTTGACATCCAATGGGTGTAAGGGCCACTTATGTTGGACAGCGAGAGCCAAATAACACGGACTATTGCAGCTTTTACAACTGGACTGAAACTGTGAGAAAAATCAGCCCTGGAATCTGAGTAAATCCTTGAGCGACAAGTCGAGCTCTGTGACGGTCGATAGAGCCATCTGCACGAATTTTAGTTCGGTACACCCATTTAGCACCCAAAATATTTCATCGGGGGGAGGAGGAACTAAATCATGAGTCTCTTTAGTATCAATAGCATTTAGTTCTTCTTGCATAGCCGGTAGCCATATAGGAGATTTCATAGCAAACTTAATGCCACGAGGAGGAGATGAAGCAACCAAAGCGGTTAGAAGAGTCGCGGAAGTCAAAGAAATTGGATATTTGGGCTTAGAAATCCCTAATTTGGAGCAAGTGGTCATTGGATGACATGGTTGTGTGACGGGCGGAGGCTCTTCGACGTGCTTAGGGGGCGGTGAAGGCGGATCATTATGAGGCTCACCTAGATCACCTTGAGGAACTGCAGGTAACATTTGTGGAATTTGATTGACTGATGTACATAGATGACAAGAATCTGAGTGAGTTACTGATTTTGAAATAGGCAAAGATGATTGCTCGGCAGATGTTTGTCATGAAGAGATAGCACAGGGCTCCAAAAATGAGGAAATATCATGGTCCACATGTTGCGAATGGGATGGTTGTCCGGAAAATGGAAAATAACGTTCATCAAATTGAGCATGGCGAGTGACAAATACTCGTGAAGATTCAGGATCATAGCACCGAAAACCCTTGTGTATGCCACTGTATCCTATAAAAATACAATAACGCCTGCACGGAGCCAATTTATTAGCAGCATAATCACTGAGATATGGAAACACGTGACAACCAAAAGGCTTGAAATTAGAGTAATTCGGAATCGAGTCATACACCAATTCGAAAGGAGATTTATTACCCAATATGGATGAAGGAATGAGATTCACCACATAGACAGTTGTAGCAAAGGCATCAAACCAGAATGAAGTCGGAACATGTGCATGAAACATCATAGATAAGCCAGCTTCGCAGATATGACGATGTTTGCGCTCAACACGTCCATTTTGTTGAGGTGTATATGGACATGACAAGAGATGATGAATGCCATGCAAATCCATAAATTGACGAACTCGTTTATTCACAAATTCAGTACCACCATCACTCTAGAAAACTTTTAGAGTAGTTGAAAATTGATTGCAAACAAATTTGTGAAAGCGAATCAGAACATCATAAAAATCGGACTTGTCGTGTAAAGGATATAACCAAGAGAAGCGAGAGTAATCATCCACAAAAACAACATAGTAGCGATATCCATCTACTAAATTAATAGGAGCTGGGCCCCACAAATCACAGTGCACCAAGTCAAGAATATGAGAAGCACGCTTAGTATTTAATGAAAAACTTAATCATTTGCTCTTTGCCAATTGACAAGAGGAACAAAGACCAGGGTTTGGCAATAAAGAGGTGACAACTAAATGTCCAAACTTATTCAACAACGAAATTGTAGAAAATGGGACATGCCCTAAACGTAAATGCACCATAAATCAAATGGAGCATGTAAAACTTTGCTGCGAAGAGCAGCAACTAACGCCGGATGCCCTGGCTCCAACATGTATAGACCATTATCACATCTTCTGCCCTGTTAGTATATCTAAATAAGAATCTGATCGAGTTGAGATTTTGTTTTTATAACTTAGGACGGTTCAGTTGTATCCTAATGGATATGGACAGGCAAAAGACCGCTATATCTCCATCTTCATTGAATGCGTTGATGCGAAGCTCTTTCCTCCTCATCACAAAGTGAAGGCAGAAATAACCATCGGCATCAAAAGCCAGCTTCGCGATAAAAAGCACACCTATTTTAAATGTAAGCTTCTTTAGTGTTTTTTCATCCATATTATTGGTGGTAACTACAAGTTTGCTCATAACAACGCTATTTTTTCTCTTATGCATGCAGTTTATCCATTGGTATGCATCTTCTTATCCAAATTGGGGATGTGATGAATTTCTAACTGTTAGGAATCGGGTACTTGCTCGTGTAGATATCAATGAACAATACTTTTTTTATTGATGTACTTGAATAGAAACAGAACTTGTAGGAATTACAAAGGAAAGATTAGGAAAACCAGAGATCGTCCGAAGTAGAACTTCTTCCCGCAAGATGAGAATACGCCCCGGTAGTGCTCACGGTAAGGCTGCTCGTCCCTAAAGGTTAAAACGATCTTGACGTCTCGGCTGTAGTAGCACCACAAACAGAACCGAGCTCCGGTGAACTAAACTAGAACGAAGACTGAACTCGTGTATGATATGCTATGCTTATGCAAGAGAGGAGTGCAGATTGCTTGGAATCAGTGAATTCTGCAAATGAGGATGCTCCTATATATAGCAGCTCTCGATCAAGTGAAGAGACTCGTCGCCATCAATTCAGCCATGATGGCCGGCGGTTTCAGACACCAAGGGTTGCCGGATGTGAAGAGTCTCCGGCGGTTACAACAGCCAAGAGTCTCTAGGCCGATGGGCTTCACACGGCTGAGCTTCCGGATTGGGCTCAATAATTAAAGAATTGGGCTTGTGGAGTTGGTCCAAAAAGATAAGGCCCAAACACCAGCCCAAAGCACCAATTGCCAAGATCCAAGTCCAAGTCCCACGCCCGAGCCCGCCCGCCCGTCCGGACGGACGGACGGCGGTGGCATCGTCGTCGTCAGCGGCGCGTGCGTGTGTGTGTGCGCGCGCGCGTGAGCACCCATACACATCCATACACACCAACTCAACAAGTTATTAAGCTCATACATACATAGCCTTACATGCTAGTCAAATCATCCACATATAACCGATGTGGGACAAATAACATTTATTTTAATTAATAACATGTTAGTTACTACTTCAACATCCAACTTTTAGCATACAATATCTCACTCACCGGAAATCGGTTTAGAGATATTAAACATACCGCGTTCATCTACTCACGGCGTAGATTAACATCCAATAAATATTTCAATTAAATAATAAATATTTAATTAACAATATTTATCCTCAAATTAAAGGTTAAATATAAACCATTTCCAACAATCCCCCACATGAGTGAGAATGCCAATGCAAAATGAATGCAAAAGCAAAGTTCAGTCCTCAAGAGACAATACTGCATTTGGCTAGGTGGCTTGTGGCCTTGAACCTATCCATAGTCAACATCATCGAGTATACCGACGGCATAGTGGTTATGAAAACCTTGAACTAGTCCTCCATGATGTATACCGAGACAACAATATTGACACAATATCATCTCAATTCCGTCCGTTCTAACGTTTTGTGTCCTTTTCGGCCTTGGACACCCCTTTGGATTCATAAGTGTATCAATTGAAGGGCCCTCACTTCACACTCATATAGGTAACTCTTATTCCCAAGTATCATACTATACTTGACCTTTCCGAGGTATCCAAGAATCATTAAAATTCATAAGACTTAACCTCACCACGTGTAGGTAAACAAACACTCATTGTTCTCAAAGAATAGGTATGTTCGAGTGTTTAACACACGGATTCTTATAACTTCGTTGTCCTATTGAACCAAGCTCTTGGGATCCTCCAATCTACAAGGTTGGGTATCCGCTATAATCATCCTTAAGATGTGGATTTAACACCCATTCCCTCTAACAGCTTATACATTTGACCTCGATTAATGCTCTTAGTCAGCGGATCTGCTAGATTATCTATTGACCTCACATAGTCAATTGAGATAACCCCACTCAAGATCAAATGCCTTACGGTATTATGTCGTCGACAAATATGTCGAGATTTACCGTTATAAAACATATTTTGTACTCGTCCAATAGCAGATTGGCTATCACAGTGTATCAACACGAACGGCACAGGCCTCGTCCAACATGGAATATCCTCGAGAAAATTTTTTAGCCATTCAGCTTCTTCATTAGCTTTATCTAAAGCTATGAATTCAGATTCCATGGTAGACCTTGCAATATAAGTCTGTTTCTTGGACTTACAAGATACTGCACCACCCCCAATAGTAAACATGTATCCACTCATAGAAAACGAGTCTTTGGAGTCAAATATTCAATTAGCATCACTATACCCTTCAAGTACAGCAGGCTCTCTTGAATAGTGAATTGCAAAGTTCTGAATATATTTCAAATAACCCAGTACGCGCTCTAAGGCTCTCCAATGTTCATTACTTGGATTAGCAGTATAGCTACTCAACTTGTGAACTGAGCATGCTATATCAGGTCGGGTACAGTTTGACAAATATATCAAACTCCCAATGATCTTAGCATATTCATCTTGACCCACAGGTTCTCCCTTGTGCTCATTTAGATGAACATTCAGTTCCCAAGAAGTCTTAGCTATGGGTTTATCATAAGCGTTGAATCTCTTCATTACTTTCTCAACATAGTGAGATTGCGATAAAGCAATTCCATTTGGCGTTCTTAGAATCTTAATTCCAAGAATAATGTCAGCCAAACCCATATCTTTCATGCTAAAATTCATACTTAGCATCCTCTTTGTTTCGCCAATCACACGAGAGTTACTACCCATAATCAACATGCCATCTACATAAAGACAAACGATAACATAATCGTCACCCGTTTTCTTAATATAGACACATTTGTCACTCTCGTTGATCTTGAAACCATTTGACAACATCACTTCGTCAAACTTCAAGTGCCAACGCAAAAGCGCTTGTTTCAATCCATATAAAGACCGTTGTAGCTTGCATACCATGTGTTCTTTTCCAGGTACAACAAACCCTTCTGGTTGCTTCATGTAGATTTCGTCATCTAACTCCCCATACAAGAATGCAGTCTTAACATCCATTTGATGAATCTCAAGATTGCGCAAGGCAGCAATAGCGAGAAGCACCCTAATAGAAGTAAGTCTCGTCACGGGCGAATAGGTATCAAAGAAATCATAACCGGCCTTTTGTCTAAAGCCTTGAACTACAAGTCTGGCCTTATATTTATCAATAGTTCCGTCAGACTTGTACTTCTTCTTTAGGATCCACTTGCATCCTAATGCCTTACAGCCTGGTGGTAGTTCAACTAACACCCAAGTGTGATTAAGCATAATAGACTCAATCTCGATGTCTATAGCTTCTTTCCACAAAGCCGCATCCAAACCAGATAAGGCTTCATTTACGGATACCGGTTCACCGTTTAGCATTAAAATAACATAGTCCGATCCATAAATCTTTGTTTTCCGTACTCTAGTACCACGTCTAGGCTCATTCACAGGCATGGACCTAAGTCGTTTTCTATTCGACGGTCTATAGAACACCGGATTAGAACTAGATGCAACATTTCCATCTATGGGTTCAGAACTCATAGGATCATCTACAAGTTTAGAACTTGTTGCTTCATCCTCAACTCTCTTGCTAGAGTTAGAATCAACTTTATCCTTATTAGGATAGATGTTCTCAAAGAATACAGCATTCCTTGATTCCATCGTCATACCCACATGAATGTCTGGTATATCCGATTTGTGTACAATAAACCGATACGCGCTGCTGTTCAGTGCATAACCAATAAAGATACAATCTACCGTTTTAGGTCCAATTGTAACTTGTTTTGGTAAAGGCACTTCAACATTAGCTAAACACCCCCACACTTTGAGGTATTTATACGAAGGTTTCCTTCCTTTCCAAAGCTCATAGGGAGTCACGTCCTTCCCTTTGATTGGAATCTTGTTCAAAATGTAGTTAGCTGTCAAGACAGCTTCCCCCCACATGTTCTGGGGTAATCCCGAACTAATCAACAAGGCGTTCATCATCTCTTTAAGAGTACGATTCTTACGTTCAGCAACGCCATTTGATTGTGGTGAATAAGGAGCAGTCGTTTGATGGATTATACCACTTTCGTTGCATAATTCAGCAAACGGAGCAACATACTCTCCACCTCTATCACTTTGAACCATTTTGATTCGGCAGCCAAGTTAATTTTCGGCTTCATTCTTGAAGTTTCTAAAAGCTTTAATAGCCTCATCTTTACTTCTTAACAAGTAAAGGTAACAATACTTTGTGCAATCGTCAATAAAAGTAATAAAATACCTTTTACCACCTCTAGTTTGCACAAACTTTAAATCACAAACATCGGTGTAAATTAGTTCTAGAGGTTTGGTGCTTCGTTCAACCGACTTAAACGGTAACTTAGCCATTTTTGCTTCAACACAGACTTCACACTTGTCTTGTGTCTTAGATAAATCAATATTTAACAAGTCCATGTTAGCAAGTCTTTTTGTAGCATTTAGATTTACGTGACCAAGTCTACAATGCCATAAATCAGAACACTCAAGCAAGTAAGCAGAAGTAGTAGCTTTATTATCATTAGCAACTGCCTTAGAAGGCTTACAAGTACGCACACTTAACTTGAACATATCATCAACAATATGACCTTGTCCAAGAGTCTTGCCAAATTTACGTATGATTACATAATCACTACGAAGATCTATATCAAACTTAGCCCTAACTAGTTTGACACCCGATACCAAATTCTTGCGAATTGCCGGAGCATGCAGCACATTCTTCAAAGTTATCTCCACACCGGAGGTGAGTTGGAGTACAACAGTCCCAACTCCAAGAACAGGTGAGGTACGGTCACTCGCCTCGGTGGCAAAGCGGTCTTGAACTTTCTTGTAGGTATAGAACAAGTCCCGGTTCATACAGATATGAACAGTCGCCCCTGTGTCAAGAAACCAAGTAACATGATTAGGGTCTGAAACATGGTTTACCTCGGTGATCATGGCAACAAGGTCGTCTTTGTCCCAGGTGTCGTAATCTTTTTGGACATGGTTGACCTTGCCCTTTCCCTTCTTCTTCGGCAGACGGCGGTTCTTCGCCATATGTTCGGGCTTATCACAATTGTAGCACGTTCCGGTGAACTTGGTCGGAGGTGCCACAACCTTTCCTTTGCCTTTGGCAGGATAAGGACGCTTCTTCGAAGGTCTGCCCCTACCATCGGTCAAATTAGCCTTAGCCTCCATTGGAGCCTTGGCCTTCAAATCTTGATCACGGACTTGAGCTTCGGTTTGAAGCTTAGCCACCAACGTCTCAAGGGTCATCTCCTTTCGCTTATGCTTAAGGTATCCCTTGAACTCCTTCCAACTAGGCGGCAACTTGTCAACCAAGAGCGCCACAGTATACACCTCGGGCAGAGGCATCCCCTCGGAATGAACATCGTGAATAAGAGTTTAGAACTCTTGTACTTGGGGCATCATAGGACGATTGTCCACCATTTGGAATTCGGTGAGCCTCGTCACTACAAACTTCTTCGTGCTAACAGGATTAACACGGTATTTTAACTCAAGAGCATCCCAAATTTCTTTGGCAGTCTCCTTGATGTTGAACACATTGAACAAGTCATCATCAAGCCCGTTCAGCAACATATTCCGACACAGATAGTCGGAATGTACCCAAGTATCGTAGTTAATACGAACTTGCACATCTTCCTCGTCCTCAGCTGGGATAGGAAGTCTTTCGTCACGCAGGAAGCTAGCAAGCCCTATTGTGGTGATGTAGAACATCATCTTTTGGGACCATCTTTTGAAGTCAGTTCCCGAGAAAACAGGAGGTTTCTCGGCGATCGGCATGAGCCGAGCAGCAGGTTGGACTGGAGCCATAGTTGAGCTCGATGAGCCAATGGTTCCAGAAGTGGTGGAGGAAAGAGTGGCAGCCCCGGAACTCAGATTAGTAGACATGTTTTCAGCAGAATTTCAGGTTGAACTTCAGTTTTAAACAGCACACGAACAAGTAACTTTTGTTATTCTCGTCTTGCGATTGTTAGGAATCGGGTACTTGCTCGTGTAGATATCAATGAACAATACTTCTTTTATTGATGTACTTGAATAGAAACAGAACTTGTAGGAATTACAAAGGAAACTGAAGAACAGATATTAGGAAAACCAGAGATCGTCCGAAGTAGAATTTCTGCCCGCAAGACGAGAATACGCCCCGGTAGTGCTCACGGTAAGGCGGCTCGTCCCCAAAGGTTAAAACGATCTTGACGTTTCGGCTGTAGTAGCACCACAAACAGAACTGAGTTCCGGCGAACTAGACTAGAACGAAGACTGAACTCGTGTATGACATGCTATGCTTATGTAAGAGAGGAGTGCAGATTGCTTGGAATCAATCTTGCTAGTAACTCAATCTTGATCCTTCATTTTATTTATTTAATGGTGGAGATTAGTTTGTGCTTACATGGGACGTTTTCATTTTTAGTATATTGCATTATTGCTTATGATTTGTAAGTTGTAACTCATCTCCTCCACTTTTTGTGGGATAATTTTTCGTAATTGTGTCAATTTTTCTAATTAATATTTTTCTACGAGATTTGATCAGCTCTTTTCATTTAAAATGTTAAAAAACATATATTGCTCTTTCATTTTTTTTTCTGTTTCATTTAATTTATATTCTATAAATAAAATAGTTTTATTTATATCTCTGAATTAATACTTTTATTAATTTATGTATTATAATATGATAACATTCATAATCTTTTAAGCAATAATGAAATATAATGTAAGCATCACTTTTATGTACAAAATGGTACGTACTATCTACATTCATCTTTGGGCATAAATACATTATAATTGTTGCTTATTTACTGTATAAGTATTGCATATAATCAACATGCATGTTTATGTAAGAGGAAAGTTATTGCTTAATTTAAACATAAATCATAGTGGAACCTCCACACCACATAAATATGGGACTACTACACCATGCTACACGTCACTCAAGGCAAGATTGAACCCTGGAGAGTCTTTCGATGTTTTTTTATATCCAAATTAATCATTTTATTTAGGTTTCACACTTCAATTCAAATCAAGGCCTGCATAAAATTTACATCAAAATCGATCCACTCACCTTCTCACACCTATATACTCCATCTGTCTACGAAATGGTTGCCACATTTTTGTTGACACGGGTTATAAGAAAATGGTAGGTAGTAGTGAATTATATTGAGTATTATTGTAAGTGGAGTAAGAGTCACACAATAAATGTGAGTGGAGTAGCAAAAGTGGTAACCATTTCGTGGACAAATTTAAATGGCAAAAGTGGCAACTATTTCGTGGACGGAGAAGTATTAAAGGAAGCTACATCAAGCAATCCAAGTCCCAGTGGAATGGTTGTGACATGGACAAAGTAATTTTCTTTTCATTACTAGTTTACTCTTAATAATGCTACCTACTCTTTCTTTTTTTGCAGTTGGTTACCATTGGTTTTCATCAACTTCTCGCTTTGGGGGATATCATGAATTTATAGCGATTGCTGATATGAGCAGTCGAGGCTTCCTTCTTGATGATTGCTGCTTATTAGAGGTCGAAATAACAGTACTGGCTCTTGCACTTGATGCCCCTAACATCTAGTTACAACACTACTCCGTCCCACCTATGTTGACCCGTTTTCCATACTTGTACGTCTCATCCATCTTGACCCATTCCATATATAACAATAATTAGTGGTCGTAAGAGTTTCTCTCCCATCTCTTTCGCTCTCATCCACTACATTTTTCCTGAATCTCGCCCAACATTTTGACCCAAGATGGATGGGACGGAGGGAGCACTATTTTAATTATATATTTTGTTCCCATAAAAGAAAATTATGAATTCGGATGTTTAATTACTTTTGAAAGGCGGACTCAAACAATGTGTGTTCGTTATTTATGTGCTTTTACAACTTCTTTGTTGTTCTCTCTTTCTTTCTTCTGTTTTTATTAATTAGGGGGAAAGGCCAATCGCAAATTCACATGTAAAAAAAAAAATCAGCATTATCTTAGATAAATGACTTGTTGAGTAATAAATAAATGTGAAATCCACCGATTTCTTCCCTAGATTGAATAAGATCAAGATGTCTTATAAGTAATTTAATAGTTTTGAAAGTGATTTAGCTCCTAAACAACATTTAAAAATAGGGTAATGAGATTCGGCCACACTGTGGCCAACCACACGCGTAAACAAAGGAAAGTTAACCGTAAGAATGGAAATAATCACATTTCCCCCATAGGATTTATGTTTCCCAATTATGGTATATTTTCATTTTAAAAACCTATATTACCATTTTTAGCTTGTGTGGTCGGCCACACACTGTGGCCGAATATCATTCCTCTTAAAAATATTCAAAATGACCTTTTCAGATTACTCATTTTACATCTTAAGTGATTTAATTATTATTATTATTATTATTGTGACGATGATAAACGAAACTTTTTGTCTCTCCGAGTCTTGCACATATCCCGTGCATTTATAATTTGCCCCAACACCTCTTCAACTTCCAGATCCAGCTACAGTCTTGCCTGGTTTTTTCTACGAAAGTATTTTTTATTGTGTGAAACACTTTTAAATGTTGCTTGTTTCATCTTAATATTTTTTCAACTATAGTTAATTGTTACTTTGTACAATTCTCCTTGTATTATAGTTATCGAGATTTTACATCAAAATTCAAATATATCAAGATAAATTACTATAAACTAATATACTACCTCCGATCCCCAAGTTTTTTCCTATCTTTTCTTTTTGGGATGGTTCCCTAGTTTATTCCTACTACTTTTAAATATTACCTCACAACAAATTATTATCTCTTACTCTTACTTTATCAACTTATTTACCTAAAATACCACATATGTCCTATCTTTCCTGGATGGTCCCAAGTTTCTTCCTAGCTACTTTTAAACATTACCTCACAACAAATTATTATCTCTTACCCTTACTTTATCAACTTATTTACCTAAATATTACCTCACAATAAATTATTATCTTTTACCCTTACTTTATCAACTTATTTACCTAAAACACATATGTCCTATCTTTCCTTTTTGGGATGATCCCAAGTTTCTTCCTAGCTACTTTTAAACATTACCTCACAACAAATTATTATCTCTTACCCTTACTTTATCAACTTATTTACCTAAAATACCACATATCACCCACCACTATCTCAATTAATTAATATATCACTACCCTCAATGTGGGACCCTTTTCTCCACTCAGGCACTCACAACAAATTCAATCATTTTTTCTCTACTTATAACTAACTCAACAACATTTTCCTTAATACCCGTGCCACTTCCTCTTAGGAAGAAACTTGGGGATCGGAGGTAGTATTAAATATTAAAAGTCATTTAAAAGCAAAAAGTTTAGATTAACCGAGTTAGTTTGTATATAATAAATATTCAAATTATGGTCAGCCGTAATGTGTCCATATATATACAATAAATTTATTCTTGTCCTTATGTATGTATCTCTAATTACAGTCAATTTGAACAAGATGAATATCTAGTTATAAAAGTGAACGCATGATACTAAAAGGTTTCTGGTTCGAACTCATGACATGCATCCTTAGGGCATGTACTACGGGTGACGAACGGCGGGTGCGAAGGGCGGTGTCGAGCAGCTCGACACACCCCCAAGTCGAACCCGTAGTGGGAGATCGACACACCCCCAAGTCGAAGGGTGAGGCAATGGCGGTGTCGAGTTTAAGATACACCCTTCGACACCGCCTGGCTGCAATATGGGGACACGTGGCGTGTCCCCATTGATCCTTTCCTTTTTTCCTGATTAAAAAATTCGACTGCAACGGTTGTATTTTATTTTGTCTCCAACGGATATATCTAAAGCAGCAACGGTTGTATCCCCATTTTTTTCCTATATATATCCCTTCATCGATACCACACCACCACATCAATTCATCCAATTCATTCATCATACAAATTCACTCGTTTATTTCTTAATTATTGTATTTTTTTAGTTATTGTCTTTTTTTTAATTCAATAAAATTGTCATTTATTATTTTCTGAAATTAATTAAGTTATTTTTTATAATATTTATTACAAATAAAAAAACAACAAAATAAAATCTATTCAATCATTACAATCACGTTTTCCAGTGCTTCAACCTAAGTCTTACTCAACCCCATTGTAGTGGAAAAATCAACCTAGGTCTAACTCAACACCACCAATCATTAAAATCACGCTTCCCAATGCTTCAACCTAGGTCTAACTCAACCTCTGTAGTGGATACTCTTAGGTCGAACCTATCACACCTGTACTTAGAAAGTATAGTTTACCTGCCCTGTATAGTTTGCAGGGTACTGCACAAGAGACGGGGGTTCACACAGTGCATACTAAAGGTAAGGGTTCTTACGACATAAAAAAATATCGAGAGAAATTCGATCATACATGTACATGTATTCCATTCACTTATAACATGAGAATATTCTAATAATATAGAATACTACTCCTTTCGTCCTGAAATATCTTCCTATCTTTTTTTTTCGGGGTGTTCCCATATATCTTCCTAGCTATTTTTGGACATTATCTTATAACAAATTATTCCTCCCTAGCCTCATTTTATCAACTTATTTTCCTAAAATACCACATATAGCCCACCACTATCTCAATTAATATCACTACTTCAATGTGAATCCTTTCTCCACTCACAAAAAACTCAACCACCTTTTATCCACTCACAACCAACTCAACAATATTTTTCTTAATCCCCGTGTCACTCCCTCCTAGGAATATATATATACTCCCTCCGTCCACGAAATGGTTGCCACATTGTGGAAGACACAGGTTTTAAGAAAATGGTAGGTAGTAATGAATTACAGTGAGTATTATTGTGAGTGGAGCAAGGTCCCACAATAAATGTGAGTGGAGTAGCAAAAGTGGCAACTATTTCGTGGACAAACTTAAGTAGCAAAAATGACAACCATTTCGTGGACGGATGGATTATATATCAAGGATGGAGGGAGTGTATATTACTAAATGCAAAAACTTGTAGTGCACGTGCCAGTTTTTTATTCTGATTTTTTTTCTGATTTTTTTTTAATTCCTATTTTCTGAAAACCTTTTTTTTTATATTTATGCTTTTATTTCAATTTTTTTAAAATATGCACCTTTTTGTTGTTTGCCTCTTCGTTTTTTTGTTTGCCGCTTCTTCTTTGTTCAAGATTCAAGCGAGGGAGCCGAAAGCTTCGGAGCCAGCTGAAAAAGTTCAAATTGTTGTCCGCCGATTATCCTTATATTAGTAACCGAAATTAAAAAAAAAAACTGAAATTAAAAAAATAAAAATAATAAAAATTGACCGGATCAATCCGACCTGCTCCATGCAAGTGCTGCTCATTACTAAAAATATTCTGATGTGAAAGGTAAGTGTAGTATATATACAATTTTAATAGAATTTCCTGAATGTCAAAAATAGAAGGCGATAGTGCAATCAATAAGCTTCCATCTAGCCGTGCATATTTAGATTTTTTTTTTTTATTCTTTCGAAAATAATGTAAAAGAACTATTAACACAAGAATCGAAACATTTGAATAAATTCTACTAGTAGAAATTAATAGTTAAGTGTTCGCAGGCGCAGATACCAAAAGAAGTCGATTCGGCTTCACAACATTTGAATATTCTTATTGATAGTATTTAATCTATTTCTTACACTTCCCAAAAAAAACAAAAAACAAATCTATTTCTTACAACTCACAAACGAAACAAAAACTTGTCGATCTGAATATTCTATCAACAATGGCAGTGCTTTCTGCGGATGTGAACGGTTAGTGTTCAGCATTTCTTTCTTAAACTATTAATCCATTAAATAACTGTGTATATATGCAAGAGGTTTTGTTTTGTGTAGATCTAGTGTTTATTCCATATTCATAGAAATTTTATAAGTATGGTCAGAAATAAAATTTTAAAACTTATCTTGTGTTATTAATTAACTTTCTTCTGTTGTTGTTATAATTATATATATATTTATATTTATTCTTGTAGAATTTAGTGAGGAAAGTAGAGAGGCTTCGCCCGCCAACTTTCTGATAAAAATTGAATCTTTTTCGTTAATATCAAAGTATGGGATTGACAAGTATGAATCGAGGGTGTTTGAAGCCGGAGGCTATAAATGGTAAATAATTAAGTTGTTCTTATTATTTACTGTTTTTGTTAATAGTTTGCATCCTATATTTTAAATCATTTTTATATTTGGATAGGAAACTCATAATCTGTTTTGATGGAAATTCCGAGAGTAGTGAAGACGAAGGGTGTCATGTTTCTGTATACTTTTCGATTGCTGAAACTGATTCGTTGCCCGAGGGATGGGAGGTTAATGCCGTCTTCTCCTTCTTTCTGCACAATCAGCTTCTCGACACTTACATCTCCTTTCGAGGTATATTTTTAGGTCTCATTTGGTTTGCTTGATTAGGATTGATCGATAATATAATCTTATCTAATCATAAGTTTAATTTGAATAGTGAAACCCGTGATAAATTAGTAGTGATAAATATTTAGCACTAGCTCCAATCATTCAGATGAATGGTAACTACTTTATCATCCCAAGTTTGGATTGATTATTAATGCTCGTCTCATGCATAACACGCAAAATTCCAAAAATAACCACATAAAACACACACAGTGCACACAGTAGCACACACAAACTAAATAATCTAAATAATCACATCCTACACTATCTTATCAAACATTATTTATCCTATCCATCAAACATAACGCCCTCGCATAGTTTTGATATATCTTTTATTCCTCACATAAACATTGATGTGGTGTGATATGATTGAAACTTGATAAGGAATGACGAGGCGATTCAATGCTGTTAACCCCAAATGGGGATTCTCCAAACTCATATCTATGGAGAGTTTGATGGATCCAAGTAAAGGCTACGTCGTGGACGACACTTGTGTGTTTGGTGCCGAAGTTTTTGTCATCAAAACGCAACGAGTTAATGAATGCTTGAGTTTGGTAAATGACACAGCTCGGTTTAAACTTAAATGTGAGTGGAAGATTTCGGACTTCTCCAAACTGGAAAAAGATGTTTGGAACTCGGAAGAGTTCGAAGTTGGAAATCTCAATTGGTACTATATATATTACCTCTTGTGTAGAATCTAAAGTGTAGCTCCTTAATTTATCAAGTGTGTGTTTTTATCATTGCTAAGATTTTTTTTCTTTTTTTGTTTAACTTAGGAAGGTTTTGCTGTATCCAAAGGGATATTGTTCGAGGCGATATATATCTATCTTTGTTGAATGCGTTGATGCAGAGAGGTTTGCTCCTCATCACAAAGTGAAGGCAGAGGTTTGCATGCGCATCAAAACCAACCTCAATCACACCCACCACTCTAAAAATTGTAAGATTTTTCCATCCAAATTAATATCCCTCCGTCGTGTTCAACTTAGCTCATCTTTCGGCACAGAGATTAAGAATGAGAGGATTAGATATAAAGGATGTGTTTAGTGTACTTGGTATAAAATATTTTTATTATTGATAATAAAGTTGAAATAGTACTTTTTCACAGTTGGTATAGAGGTGGTGTTCAGTATAGTTGGTATAGAATATTTTATTGTTGATAATAAAATAATCTTTGCCAAAAAAAGAAACGAGCTAAATTGAATGCGACGGAGGGAGTAGATTATAGTCCTTATTGCTCTATGAACTCTTATCATTCTTTTGGTTTTGGTCGTGTGCAACAACTTAGATGTTAGTACTCCGTGTGTCCCTTTAGATATGTCGTATTAAAGAGAAAACAATTACGGGTAAAGGGTGTATTAAGTGAATGACATAGAAAATTAGAAAATAATAGAATGAAAGGTGTAAAGTGGGTTGTTTAACAAATTAATTGGATCATAACCCAAAAAGATATACAAGACAAGAGTAACGACTTCAATAATATAGCCTGCATGAAACTTAATTACATTAAGTAATTTACTCTAATCTTTAACTTATCTGCCAAGGTGAAGTATTTTGCTTGTTCTATTTTGTTGCAAAGTAAATTTCAATCATCCATATATGTGATCAGTGGATTGGTTAACATTTATTTGTCAATTGAGATTTATTAGTTGCTCATTTCATTTCTCTTTTTTAATTTGCAGTTAATTGTTGGTATACATCTTCTTCTAAAGATTGGGGATTTACTGATTTTATACCAATTGCTGATTTGAGCAGTGGAGGCTTCCTTCTTCACGATTCTTGTTTTCTTGAAATTGAAATCTCAGTGCAAGCTCTTTCACTTGATGCACCTAAAATCTAGTTACAATATTTTATTACTATTTTATTTATTTTCTGCTGAGATACTAGAAGATTATTTGTTTTGATGGATTACAACTATTTATGATTTCACAACAAGATTATATCGTAGATTAAAGTAAAAATAGCATTGCTGAAAACCAAACAAGACTCAATCCTCAAAACAAATTGCCAAATACTTTTATTAAACACTTAATTGAGTTCTCTTTCTTCAACATAGCTTGAATTTTTCATTCTTCAACACACCGGGCGGCAACATTCTTCAACACACCGGCAACATACTTCAAGAGTAGTAAGAAACCAAGTTTACAAATACAAAATGAATCAAACAAGACACAATACTCTTGCTATGATACTAAAAACAAATTCCAAAATTTTTTGAATAAGCACTTCAATTGTCGCTCGTCAACATCCCATGAATTCTTTGACGCATCTGCAACATCAACTTCAATAATAGAAACAAGAAAAGAAAAACAATTAATTGGGGATAGATATCACATATTTTGTCCAAAAAGTAAGTGAAAAACTATACATAAAAATGTAGGCTTACAATTATTATGTATCATGATATAGACAATGTTTATCAGTGTTAGTTGCGTTGTTGTAGTAATATTTCAAGAACTGAAAGCAGAGTTATCATCGAAAATTAAATTAATAACCTTACAGTTCAAGCTGGGTGTCATTCTTGGTGGTATTAGCTGACCATGAATCATGGACACTAACTTCACAAGAACTCCTCATCTCTGCCATTTGTTTTGCCCAAGTCATAGTCGAAGGGTTGCAATCAAGTATTTCTATCTTTCTAAGACCAGTAACACGCAAAGCAACGGGGAGCTCTTGTAGTTTGTAGCAGTGTTTAATGCATAGATGCTCTAGATGCATGCCAATCGCCGTGTTGATTTTCCACTGCACCAGATTCGTATCTTCCACTAAAAGAAATTTAAGTTTCTCAAATGGACTAGTGTGATCCATTTCCCACTTTGGTCCCTCAAAGGCATAGCATTTCAATTTGAGCATTTCAAGATTCTTCAATTTACCAATTATACTCATGTGTTCCCACGAATATCCCATCCCGCTTAAACTCAACTTCTTAAGGCTTGGGGGGAACATCGAGAGCGGAGTAGGCAGAGAAACAAACACAGATCTGATTTGAGGATTCACCACCACACATTTTAGTGATTCGAGTTTACGAAGAAGAGAGATATGATTCAAGCAGCGGTAGGGATTGCCTCCATTATTGGGTGCCAATTCAATTCGAATGCCTAACCTTTTCAAATTTGGGATCCCTTTAAGAACTTTCTTTCTACAACTTTGAGCGCTAACATCTAAAAGAGTTGAGAGCTTTAGTAAACCAACACCATCTTTGTGATTAGGTAGACATCCCCCCATGATCTGAAGATGTTTCAACTCCTTCATATCCCAGATTTCCACAGGCAAGTCGTGTGAAGAAGATTTCTCAAATGATTTAATGTTCATGTATCGCTTCACTATCAAGTATTGAAGCTTCCAAAGATTGGATATCGAAGTTGGGAGCTCACCATTACACATGAGGCCTAGATATTTCAAGTGAATTAGCTTCACAACTTCAACTGGGAACTCGTATAGACGAATTGTAATAGCATTGACCACCCTCAACAACCTCAATTCAAAATTTAAAAGGACTGGGTATTGGTGAAGTGGACCGACACATAGGTAGGAATGTGCACTCGTATTGGAAGCCATCAGGTTTTGCACATCCTTCATGCCCAATAAAACACTATTCCGAACACAAAACCTGCGTTGGCTATCCATTTTCTCAGTTGAACAATTATCATAAGTATTCAAGGCATGGAAAAATTTATTCTTCCCCGCTTGAGTGTTAGATAGATGCCAAAAGACTGAATGGAGGCGGCATGTCTTGATTTGTGAACCCAATACCTTGCGCTGGACCATAACAATACTTCTATCAACAAGCTCTGACAAACACTCAGCAACAAAATCTTCTTCAACTATGGATGAATTTGATTCGAGCAAACCTTCGGAAATCCACAGATGAGTGAGGTTGGACATGGGTATTTGAAATTTTTCACAAAAAGCTGCTATGTAGAGAAAGCACGGTTTTAGTTGTTGTGGTAGGCTTTGGTAGCTCGGAAGTAGTGCCTCAGATATTCGGTGATGTGCATTCCTGAAAACTGATTTTTCCTTGCCCGAGGCTACACCATTCCAGTACTCTTGGGATCTCTCTACTTTAAGTAGTTCATCTGCAACTGTGAGAATTAGGAGAGGAAGACCGTCACACTTTTCAGCAATTTTACGCCCAACTTTTTCTAATTCGGGGGGACACATTCCTCCAACAAACACCTTTTGACAAAGAAGAGACCAGCTCTCTTCGTTATCCAGCAACTGCATTTCCATATCAACATCATCTCTTCCAAATTTGGCTACTTTTACTAGCCTAGTTGTCACCAAGGTTGTACCCTTGATGATTGGGAATAGATGTTTCAAGTGATGCAGTGGCTCTTTGCTGCATAAGTCATCCAACACGATGAGACATCTCTTAGATGACAGTTGTGCACACAAGTCTTTGACCAGTTTATCATCTCCTTTCATATGCAATTTATCAATGTTGGGATAAATTTGTTCTAGAATATCTATCAAGATTTCTTCCATTTGATATTTTGAGCCTAAATTGATCCACACACGATGGTCAAAATGGCTCAAAACCGACTCATGTTTGAAAAGTTTTGTGGCAATGGTAGTTTTGCCGATTCCTGCCATTCCAACGACACATATAATTTGCATTTTAGAAAATAACCTTTCTGGGCGCATCATCTTCTTGACATCTTTAATACCTAAAGAATAGGCCTCAAGATATATTGACATACCCTTAGCAAATTCTGTGTTGCAGTATTGTAGTTCCATTCTTATTTGATTCATCTGCAAAAGTGATGAAACAATATAATGACCAAAGTTGCTACTTTTGCTGCTGATACTTTTAAACATAAGTACTATGAAATTATATAAGGATTAGTTTGTTATATATACACAAACTATGTAATGTTTTTGGTTTTTTCCATGACTTTCAAAAAATTGTGTCCAAATACATAGCCTTGGGTGTGGATAATGATGTTACTATGGTCTAACATGTGTACATCCACTTATATATAACATAATTCTAAGAGCCTCAATTTGCACTCATTGAAAAGGTTGTGATAAAAACTTGTGTTAAAATTTACAATGAGCCTTAATATGCAATTAACTAACTCAATATTTTATATAACTTTAATATGGATTTATACCATTGTCTTCAAATAAATACTCCCTCCGTCCATGATTAGTTTGCCCACTACTTTTGTCTTTAAAAAAATTTGGACCATACCCCACATATATTTTTATCTATTACCCTCATTATTTCATGTTATTTATACTACTTCCGGTCCCAAGTTTCTTCCTATCTTTCTTTTTTGGGACGGTCCCCAAATTTCTTCCTAGCTACTTTTGAACACTACCCCACAACAAATTATTATCTCTTACCCTTACTTTATCAACTTATTTACCCAAAATACCACCAATGACCCACTACTATCTTAATTAATTAATATATCATTACCCTCAATGTGAGACCATTTCTCCACTCACAACAAATTCAATCACTTTTTTTCTACTCACAACTAAGTCAACAATTTTTTCCTTAATACCCGTGTCACTTCCTCCTAGAAAAAAACTTGGGGACCGGAGGTAGTACTATTTACCAAGCATGACCCACGTACACTTTTTATATATTATCCTTTCTTAGTAACAAAACCACAACTACAATTTCGTATAACCCGTGCCATGGTGAACTTTATAAACTACTTGTGGACCGAGAGAGTATAAAAATAGGGGGATCTATTAGGCAAATAAAATCTCGTAAGCATAATGGTGTATATATAGGGATTGCTTCATATAAAAATCAATTCTAGTGTGAGAACGTGAGAACAAGCTTAAATTACTTTGTAATCATGCTTAAATTAATATATTATCATGCTTAATTATGTTCATGTCTTTTTATACATACATTATATATGTATGATCTATGATTGTGATATATCGATTCAAGCATGATCTTATAAAAACACTAACGTTTATATAAAAAACACAAATCTTATTAAACATGACAATCTATAAATTTAAACACATATTAATTTAGGCATGTTCTCACGTTCTCACACCAGAAAATGTTTTTATACTAATCCATCCCTATATATGTACAGATAGATAAAGATATAGATTCTAATGAAACAAGAAACACAAAGAAAATGGCGTAGCTAATTTATTAGGACAATGTACGTACCTCTGATAATTCGTCTGCAACCATGAAAGTGGGATGTTGTTTGTCCGCTGCTATCCTGCTCCACTCCTCGACCGTCTTGTCGGATTTGAATAGAAAGAGAAGAGTTTTGCAAAATGTAACATAACGACATCCACAATTGTGAATGATCTTCTTTCCGGCAACCTCCATTTCTTCAGGGATCTCAGACTCAAAGCCCAAAAGCAGTCGTTTCATCCTAAACCACATTCTTGGTTCAAAGTAGCTGGGTGGTATTTCAAATTTAATTCTTAAATTAGCTATTTGAGCGACTTCCATTGAGGTGGTGATGAGAAAGAGTATGCTTCCATTACTCTCATCTGGAAGTGACGAAAACAAGTGTTTCGCAAACTCCACGTCGTCTACGTCGTCCAACACGATCATGTATCTCCACTCCACCAATAACTTGCACAAATACTCGCTCAGTTTCCCCTCGTCGTCGTCTTCTATTGAAATGGTCAGTTCATGATCATCGTCAGGGTTTTGTACCTGAGAGATGATGCTGATTAGAACTTCCTTCACTTGATGTTTCGAGCCTACGGTCACCCACGCCCAGCAATCGAAAAACTGCGTTCTGCCCTCACGTGCATCTTCGAAAATGGTCCTCGCAGCCAATGATCTACCGCTGCCGTGTTTACCCAAAAACGAGAAGACGGCCGTATCATCCGGCCTCACTATACCAACCAGATCCTTTTTTATGTTGTTGAATAGAGTGGAATGTCCAACCATCTCCACACCAAAATCATCAATTCTTGACACAACATCATCATCACCGTCGTCGTCATCATCTCTGAATAATTCTTCAATGTAGTCTTTCTCAATCTTCTTCACTGCTTCGCCAAAGGAACTGATCTCTTGCCTCGCCACTTCTTCCTCTGAATATAAATATTCATGGAATTCGAGAACATCTTCGAGTTTATGAGCAAAATCTCTTATTTGCCCCTCCAATCCATCCAGCCTCTCGTGGCTGCTCCTGCTCCGGCTGCTCTCGCTCGATCTCTCGAGAACATATTTCAAGGATGTGGTCTCCTTGTATACAACCTCTAAGGATTCTCGAGTCGATGGGATAAAGGAAACACGAGAAGAATTCAGAAGGCCATTTATTGTGTTCCTGAGAGAAATCACAGCAGCATAAGCAGCCATCTCTAATTTCTCTCAACTACAACTACAGAGATTAATTTGGTTTTGGATATAAGCAAAAGTAAGTCCTAACACCGAATGTTCTTGGTGAAAGAAGAAAACAGAAATGAAATCAAAAAAAATTCATAGCTAAAGTCAACTACCTCATATCCTCATTATACAATTAACTACTTATGCATAATTTTCATTTTTCGTGTGTTCCCATTAATTATGCATATTCCATTTTAGGAAATAACTTTTTCACTTATTACCCTTATAATATGGACCCCATCCACTTACATCCACTTTTTCCCCACTTACATCTCATTTTCCACAATTTTCTTAAAACTCGTACCCACCAAAACTATGCATAAATATGGGGGTCGGAGGAAGTATATGATTTAGATCTGCCATTGATTATTAGTGACAAATTGTTTAGTTATACAGCCAAAGTCATCAATCACAGCTCATCATTATGGAATTAAATATGTTTTAGATCTGTCGGTTCATAATCATTTTGGAATTAAATATGCTCCACTACATATGTTTCAGATCTGCCATTTCAAAATTATAGACTTCAATAGCTATAATCAAATTAATTTATTTAAATAAAATAAAAAATTGAATTTACCACGTAATCTCAGTTGCCCAAATTATAGTCGTAGAAGAAATCAGACAAAATCGATGGTAATTCATGTATATATGTGCAGATTATTTAGAGCTGCGGAATCAGAGAACGTCAAAAGTTAGTGTATTTAAAAGCTATCACCCCAAAAATGTTTAACACCTTGTCATCTTGGGAAAATGATTGTTTGTGAATATCGAATATATTAAGTATGCTCACGACTTTTAATCACTTAGGGGCCGTTTGGTATTCATATACCAATATATCAGATATTAGGTATGGATATGGGTATGTGAGATTGATATTTGATATTCATGTTTGATATGATGAAGTTATCGATTAATATCAAGTGGGAATGAAACTAGAGATATGAGTTATATACTAGCAAAAATTGGTATATGAAAATATTGAAAATTAACGTATCAAGTATATCAATTTGATACTCATATATTGATATACCAAACACAAGGTATGTGATGGGTCATATTGATACCCATATCTGATATACGTATTAGATTTTTGTGTTATAAATTTAAATTGAATTCTTGATACAAACAATTCCTGGCTAAATATTATGTGACCTTCCAAAGTGGAGACTGGAAGTGAACTAGTGAACGCATAAACAAATTTAGCCAAATATTTTGAAATTCGACCCAAATCTATCCTAAGTACGCCAAAATCGAAATAATAATGTCCCCAACTCGATAATCTAAAAAATGTTATACACAGCTCATCATATTCTGAAATGTAATGTAAAATTCAATTTTCAGTTGATGAAAATCATGTGAAAAATAAAAGGTTGAAATAAATGAAACACTTTTTAATTTTTTTATTATGTGAAACACTTTTGAATGTTATTTATATGATCTCACTATTGTTCGAGCTATATATAAAATAAATTATTTTTCATCCAAATACTTTTCTTTTATGTAACTCTCTTCAAATATATCGTGTTGGATTCGAGCTGGTGGCTCTAATGGTGTTGGCATATTTGTGTAGAAGCAAGATTGATTGAAGTGTGTTGAGTTGTGCGAAAACATAAATTGATTTTTGTGCTTTAGTGTGACGTAGTTTGTTGTGGAACAAAATGGAACAAAGCTGATTTTCCTTATTGTGGTGGATAACATATTTAGGATTTCACAAGACCTATTTCCTTATTGTGGTGGATAACATATTTAGGATTTCACAAGACCTATGCATATCTACACCAAGACATATTGAACATGGTTGTCGTAGCTACTCCCTCCGTATCTTTTGATTAAGACCATTTGGTTGGGCACGCATGTTAAGAAAATGAGTTGTTTATAATAAAGTTGAAAAGATAAAGTAATTTTTTGGGGGTATTTTTGTCACATTAAGTAGGAGAGAGAATAGAGTTAGTCAGTGGCATATAAGAAAATGAGCTTAATGAAATGATACATCCAAATAAGGCAAAATGGGCTTAATGAAAAGATACGGAGGGGAGTATTATTATTGTTCATACTATTTTGCAATCGTTAATTCACGTTAGATTGGGAAGGATGTGAGTGAAAGGGTATCATAAAGTACAAGCTCTCTATGAGTAAGACCTTGTGTAACTACAACTTTCAATAGTAGATTGATTCTCTTTTGAGCGTGACCCAAGACGTAGTTGATTAACCGAACTGGGTTACCATTTTCTATGTCTTTTACTTAGCTCAATCATTATATTCTGTGTTATATATGGTATTAAGTTTTATTGTGACAAAATCAATTTATTTACATAAATTGCTCGGTTGAGATCTTTCATATCGCATGCACAGATATAAATAGAAACCTTTCACATAACAATGAAAGAGATGAAAAAGCTTGAAATTTAAAATTAATTGCGCGGTGCGGCTACCAAAATTAAGAAGTTGTGTACGTGTGTTAGCCAAGCGGTAGATTAATTAGTGCTCGAAGCCAAAGGGACAAAAGTTTTGGGTCAAAGTTCATGGATATCGTGGATCGTGGTGTAGCTTTCAATTTATTTGTAATTTAATACTTCATTCTATTAATTATATTCTTTACTTTTCGGACACGGTTAATGGCTTAATGCCATCTTCACTTTCTTTGTCCACAATCAGCTTCTCAACAACTACCTTCTACTTTCGAGGTATCTTTCTCAGGTTTTTCTCTTCCATTTATGTTGTCGAAAATTTAGAATGTGTTGGAATTTTCGGTTACTTATAGCATTAAATCCATAATTAAGTTATGAAAATTTCTTAGGGATTATGTGGAAATCAATGGTAGAAAAGAAATCTACGTTTTGAGCACTATGATTTAATCATTTAATGTAGTTATTTGTTTAATTCCATTAAGGAATGAACGAGCAATTACAACATGAACATAGCTACTTGAAACTAGAAAAGTGTGGTTTATACACTTTGTCCCACATCCGAAAAATATTGAAGTTTTGTGCAAGGAACAATACTTTAAGAGAAGATATCCAAGTGTGAAGATATCCAAATGTGCTATCTTATGGTGCACCCTAGTGGCTCAAGTGTTAGCACCTTTCATGTTTAACCATGATTCCTACGAGGTAGCACCGTCCGAGTTCGACGACGTCGATGAGCACGTGCATGTCGCAATGGGCGCTTTGAGGCGCACTTCGCTCAGTTGCGATCGGAGCAATTGAGAAGCTAAGATTATTTTGGCTAAGGGACTTGAACACACGTGGCTCGAGCGCACGGAGAGACGGTTATTGTGGAAATTAGTATGGATAGGACGCGCATGGTACGACCGTCTGCACGTGTGGTCCGGCAGTTAGTTTTGCTTTCCAACCGAACCAACTCCTCCCGCCACATGTCGACTCCAAACAAGACGTCCAATTGCCTCTTCCACATGTTGCACTCTCGTAGGCTGGCGGCCAAAACCGCCATGTAGGCACCCCTTCCCAACGTCACCTACTACATATAAAAGGCCCCACAGAATTCAATTTCAAACACACCAGAATCAAGTTTCATTTGATTACATACAACATATCATATAAATTCAAATCTAGGATCGAGTACTCGTCGCGAGTATCTGTATGTTCGCTGCAAAGATCAAGTCGTAGTGCAGTCGAATCATCTTAAGAAACCGTTGTATCTTGGAAGCAAATGCAGTAGTCCGCCGGCACACGTAAATAGCAATGCATATTGCTTTACGGAGATAGTGTCTATCACTAGCCTCGGTTTCGTATTTATGTCTTTTCATTTTCGTACATATTTCATACACCCCTTTTTCAACAATCGTAAAGTAATATATTATGTGTTCTATTCGAAAATGCTAACCCGTAGGAAGTTGCAAGAAATTCTTTTTTTCATGTTCGATGGCAACTATTTCAAGGAATGGCAGGAGGAGATGATGGCATTTCTGGTTGTCAATCAAATGCCAATCTTTATGTCCCAATCCACTCCAATGATGGATGAAGATGCATCGGAGGAGATAAGGAGAAAGCAAACTCACGAATGGATCGACAATGACTTCATATGTCGATACATTATCCTTGATAGACTTACTTCTTCAATTTATTTTGTCTCTCATTTTCAAAATGCTCGAGACATTTGGAATGCTTTGGAAGCTCTGTATACTTCCAAACGTTTCAATCCAAAAAGAAGGAGAATCATCACAGACCAAAGTGACAAAGGGTTCACTATGAGCGATAAGCTTAAAACGCTCACGATAGCTCTTTCTAGGTCGGATGCTCCATTTTGGAGAGAAGCCATCTACGATGAAATGAGACACATCATTGACAGCATGGATGCAATTTTGAAAAATTGCACATGGGAGTTAATTGATGACTCTATTCAAGCATTTCCTTTGGAATATGAGTGGAGCTTCTCAAGGAAGTATAATGCCAAAGGTTCGATTGGCAAGTACAAAGCGCGTTTACTTGCAAATGCTTTAAGATTAAGTATGATCTTTATGATTAGTCCATGTAGACAAAGAAGGTCTACATAAGACTTCTTTGGCCGTGTACATATTGTAAATATATGTAATGGAAGGCTTGTGTATATATAAAACCTTCAAATGAAAGCTAAGCATATATATAGATTATGTATATATGATGTAATGCTACGTGTACTTGTGAATAAATAAAGTGTATCTTATAGCTTTGATTGTTCATTTTTTGTAAATGCAACAACTTGATTCAAGTCTACTTTTTTAGTAGAAAGAAAAAATCGAGACAATATATAAGAACAATGTTAAATATGTACTACAAGTATACAAACCAATGATTTTTCAAACCATTAAAGTATAGACAAGTAGAAAGAATCTGTATGTAGAAAAGTGCAACTTTGTCTTTTCATTTAAAAAAGTGTACCAAACATCTACTTGATTGATGGGCTATTTATAGTTCGGGATGTAATTATAAAAAGTCTATAATTTTTGTACTAAACTATAATTTTTACTATATAAAATATATTAAATAGACAAAGTCCGTCAATATAAGGTAAAATTCAATTATTTTCTATCAGCCTTGAGCAAATCATTATCTATCTATCTATTCCTAATAGCAATATGGATCCCTACAATCAATCATCCTCAATATTAGGTGAAATTTTCTCTTTCTTTTTTAATTTTCTAAAATCTCAATTGTAGGTAGGGTTGTAAACGAATTGAATTGAAGCGAATAGTGGTTTATTCGATTCAAATCGTGACATTTTTACATATTGGAATCAGTATTTGAACTGGCTTCGAATATTATTTTTTTATTCATATTCGATTCGGAATAATATTTACGAATATCGATTCTAATCAAATATTCGGTTTATTTTTTTAAGTTGATTATAAACATAGTATTCGAATATTCGACTCGAAATGATACACTATTTGATTTGCAATTTTGAAGGAAATAAAATGGAGATCAAATAAAAAGGGAATCAAAGATTATTAAAGAAAAAGGACAATCAAAGATTCAAAGATGTAAAAGAGATGGGTTTTAACGCCGCAGCCATAGAAAAATGGAGTAGAGTAATTGCATTTTAACCCATATATTTTCTAGAATTTGCAAAATGCCCCTTAATCAATATTTCCATTTGGATCAGTATAATAAAAATTGAGCAAAATATAACCTTTAGAATTGAGCATGTATGCATTTAGAGCATCTCCAAGGAGTGTGTCTTCATATGCAGAAGCGATCACTCCAAGAATCAATCTTAATTTCCGGCAATTCCAAAGCAAAAGTTCATACAGCCTTTCAGCCTCCATTGTCTCTTCCTTCAACATTAATTTCATCCATTTCTCTCTCTCTCTCTCTCTCTCTCTCTCTCTCTCTCTCTCTCTCTCTCTTAAATGGAGCCCCTGCTACACTGGAGCAAAATCATGGCCAGACAGCCTCACGATAAACTGGTCCTAATTCACAATACCTTAAAATCCAAGAATTCATCTCACAACTACTTGAAGAAACAGATGTTCATGCATATGAAAGAAGCTAATCATCAAATATATAATAATGGAGGCATTAGAGGTAAGATCATGACCGGAAAGACCAACAACAAAAGCCCCATCTCCGCACGCCACAAAGCTTACCTCGGCCTCCTTGGCCCGTTCATCGACTATGCCACGATCCAAGGCTTGAACTTCTCAGGTTTTGTGGTAGTGGTAGTAGTAGTAGTCGTCGCGGATCTTTTCTTGAGATTACTGGAAAATCTCAAGCATTGGAAATGGATGATGCATCAATACAAGACGGGCGTTAAAAAGCGGCGTGATGAAACGAGAGGGAAGGCTGTGGGTGGTCGGAAATGGAGATGGATTGAAGATCTTGTATCTGGTTTGGATGTTTCTGGTATTGATGATTTGTTTATCAGCATCTGCGTTTTGATGGGATTAGGGTTTCTATGTGGATTATTGGCCCTTGTTAGAAGGTTTGACTCCAAGAATGTTGAGACATGAAGGTTAGTATATGTGCTTGATTTCATAGAGATTTTGTGTTTGTAAATAAGAGTTAATACATCAAAATATCTATTTTGTTTCTATAAATGTTAGGATTTGATCACTGAGATTTCAAGAACTTTTAACTCAAACAGAAAACGAATTTTATTAATGAGAATTAATCAATTGTTTTCTTCTTTGACAACAAGAGGTGATGAGCCTTTTTTGAGAAAACTAATGTTAATATTAGGGGAATTAATCATCAGTTTATGATAAGTGTGATTCTCCCACCTTTTTTTACTACTTCCGTCCACGAAAGAACTTCCTATATTTTTCTTTTTTGGGACGTCCACAAAAAAACTTCCTACCTATTTTTGGACTACACCCCACCACTTACTTCACTTTTTCACCATTCTCAATACTATTTACAACACTTTTTCACCACTCTCAATACACTCAACAACTTTTTCACCACTCTTAATACATCAAAGAACTTTTTTCTTAAAATTAGTGTTACTCCCTCCTAGGAAGTTCTTTGGTGGAAGGAGGGAGTATTATTTATTTATATTTTTATTTTATTTATTTTTTTTGTGATTCTTACACCTTAACAAGTTAGGAGATAAAGATGGTTAGGAATCTTGTTAGTTTGTCACATATATAACATGACAGCTGGGATTACTCAAAGGTTGAATGTGTATAGATCATACCTGTACCAAAAGTGAATTGAGTTGCAGCTACGAAAATTCCCCAATTCAGTTTCTTTCTTATCATCGAGAGTCGAAGTACTCATCAGCAATCACAACAAACTCTTCAATTTGTAATCATTTCTGTCTGGTGTCACTTAAAGCAACCCTTTCCCAAAATGTCTTTTTCCTGCAGCATTCAAGGTCGAAGTTTGAGAAGTTTCTCATCTTGGAAACCTAATAGGTGTGCATACACACATCACAACACACAGTGGCGGAGCCAGGAATAACTTAAGAATAGATACTTGGAAGGCTATTTATTATTTGAGAAAGCAATGACTTATTTTTGGGTTCGTTTTGTCAATTTTAGTGATTGCGTGTGTGTGTTACTTTCTAGCAGAACTATTTTGTTCGACTAGAGGATTGACTCAAACTCAACATTGAAACTTAACTAAAAAAACTTTTGTTGGGGAGGCCCCAGCCCCCAACCCCCCTGGATCCATCACTGACACATATAATTTTCGTTCACATGGATGCATAATTATTGTACAAAAACTGGTGCAATGATATATAAGACAAGTGTAAGGCGAGTGGGAACGACTAACCTTTCGACTGGGGCTGGAGTTGACCTGCGTTTCCCATCATCCCATGAAGAATGGAGAGAAACGCCGAGGTAAGGATATTGCCTTGCAAACTGAGCTGCTTCAATTTGGTTTACACGGGCGACAAGCGAAGGGTTGCAGTCAACTACTTCTATCTTACGAATCATGTAGTTATCAGGTTCCCAATCAAGTTCTTCCAAATTGTAGCAGTGTTTTATGCTCAGTTTCCTAATCCACGGCATGCCACCGGGTGCCACTTTCCATTCAGCCAAATCAGTGTCTTCAATTTGAAGGAATCCAATGGCAAAGGGTTCGTCCTCTTTTATCTCCCACCTCGGGCCTTGAAAGGCGTAGCATTGCAATTTGAGCACCGTGAGATTTTCCAGTTTAGCAATTATACTCACGTATTCCCAAGGATAGCCTAAGCCACTGAGAGTCAACTTCCGGATATTTGGAGGGAACATTGAACGAGGGGCGGGCGGAGGAACGACGCCACACCTCATCTCAGGATTCACGACAACACATTTAAGGGAGTCTAGATTACATAAACTACCAATGCAGTTCAATCGAACAAAGAGTTCGCTATTATCATCATCAACAACCAGTTCAATCTGAATTCCTAATTTTTTCAGATTCGATATTCTTTCAAGGACCCCCATTGTACAGCTGTAAGCACTCACACCTAAGAGTTTAGAGAGCTTTTCTAAGGAAACACTAGAATTAGAATTTGGTAGGTTGCTTCCCATGACTTCAATATGCTTAAGTTCTTGCATATCCCATATCTCCAATGGGACATACGAGGGCGAGAAGGATCCACAAGAGTGAAAGCTCGTGTGGTGATGGATAATCAAGAATTGGAGGTTCCGAAGTTTGGATATGGAAGTAGGGAGGTCTCCGTTGTATGTGAGAGCAAGGTATCTTAACCGAACTAGTTTTAGTACCTCAAGAGGGAACTCGTAGAAACGGATGTTAAGAGCATCAAGAACTCTAAGCAGCCTCGAATTGACATACACCGGCACTGGATACCGATGATATGGACCAAGACAAAGGAGAGAACGTGCAATGGATGCAGAATCATTTGCCACAGACTCGTACAACTCTCTGATGCCAAATAAAATGTTATTATGGATGCATAGTCGACGTTGGAATTCCATATCTTCTTCTAAACCATCGAAACGACTACTTAGGACACGAAAGAAATTGTTCATCCTAGCAATTTTGGTAGCCATATGCCTCAAGGCAGAATGAATGCTGATAGTTTTCATAAGTTCTTGCCCTACAAACCACCAACACGTCGCTCGGTGGGAGCTGACAAGACTATTGGAAATAAGCTCATTCAAATAGTTAACAGCGTGATATTCTGATTTTTCAAGCATGCTTGGCTCAAGAAATGCACCCTCGGCAATCCACATATTGATGAGCTTGCATCGAGGGATCTCATAATTTTGAGGAAAAACACCCATATATAGAAAGCATGCTTTTAGATGCTGAGGTAAATACTCGTAGCTTGAATATAGTACCTCTAATATTTGATCATATGCATCCACGAAAACTGAATTTCGTTTCTCGGCTACCTGTTTCCAATACTCCGGTGTCTTCTCCGCTTTGGACAGGAGGTCGGCAACCCTCACGATCAAAAGAGGAAGACCTTCACATTTTTCAGCAATCTTCTTCCCAACATTCTCAAGTTTAAGCGGGCATGGATCCTCACCAAACACCTTGTCACGAAGAAGATCCCAACTTTCTTCCTTGTTGAGAAAACGCATTTCTTTCATGGCATCGATATTTGCTTGTGAAGCGGCGTTAGCAACTTGTTGCAGTCTTGTTGTAAGCAAGATTTGAGAACTTGGATCATCGGGAAAAGAATTTCTCAGGTAATCCAAGACACCTCTGTCCCATACATCGTCCAGCACAATAAGACATCGCTTCTTCTTCAAAATTTCTTTCAAGTATAAAGCTACTCCCTTCTCTGCAATGTCTTCGTCCGTGACTGGATGCTCCACTTGAGCAAGAATTTCTCGAGCAATCTCATGTAATTGAAATTTTCTACCAACTTTCACCCATGCAGAACACTCAAATCGACTCAAAACCATTTTGTCTTGAAAAATTTCATTAACTAGGGTAGTCTTACCAATGCCCGCCATTCCTACGATTGTTAAAATATGGAACCTCAAATCCCCCGTGATCCCATCTTTGATTAATCCAAAGAGATCGGCGAATCCAACCATCTTTGTATTTAACTTATTCCCACTAAAATCAATTCTGGAGGAAACAACTTCATCATCTTCTTTTTCTTCTTCTTCTTCAGTCATGTTGATTAATTGATCAACGTACTCCTCCCCCATTCTCTTAGCCATTTCGACGAAAGAACAGAAATCTCGCCTTAAATCCTGCAGTTCAATGGAGACTACTAATGGATGGCTCTCATCTCCATTAATGCTTTCATCAGATTGTGAAAGAGACTGACTTGAGATATGGGATTCAAGTTTATCTTCAAATTGTGAGACAGTGTCTCTGATTCGTGCATCCAAAGCATTCACCTTCTTCCTGCTGCTGCTCTTGCTGCTCCCATCCAATCTTTTCAGAATTTCTTGCAAGGACTTCAGCTCCTCGTAAGCAGGTTCTATGATTTCTGGACGAGGGGTGACATCAAAGGAAATACGAGAAGAATTGCGGAGACCCTCAATTGTGTTCATTAAAGAAATAACAGCAGCATAAGCCATCTGACTCTTTCTCTCTCAAACTAAATTCAGATGATCTGCACTGACGAGAGCACCATAAGCATTTGTCCCAAACTGAAAATTTTCATCATGAAAGCAAAAGAAGATTCTAACTGAATTTGAATATTTCCACTACGAAAATGAAAGGGGGGTTGTCAGCATCCAACTTTTTTCATTGTTCATCTTGGTTTCGTCTATGGTTAATCTTAATTTTACCATATTGTTATGCTGCAACAATTTACCTCACATAACAACAGAAGAAACACCAATTTCTAACAGGATATTCATCCAGAAATTGGTCACCACATATTCATGGTTAATCAAAAAGAAGAAATGGAATAAGCATTACACTAAACACACTTTAAGAGCATCTTGTTCCCTAAGCAACTTTAAGAGCATCTAGTTCTCCAATCAATGATTTGTAGTTGAATGCACTTTAAGAGCATCCAGTTCCCTAAGCAATTTGAATGACACTATGTAGGGCTGTAAACGAGCCGAGACTAGCCGAGTCGAATACTGGCAGGCTCGAGCTCAGCTCGTTTTATTATTCGGGTTTTCAAGCTCAACTCGAGCTTCTGTCTTGTTGATAGAGTTCACCTCATCACTCACTTGCCAAACTCGAGCATGGTTCAAACTCGACTTGTGTGATACTCGATAATATCGAATGAGCTTGAGCTCGAACGCAGCTCATCAAATATTTGTATCTTTTTTTTTTTTTTTTGCTCAAAAACTCATTAAAACCTCATGAAATGCTTGAAAAATATTCAAAATGTACTCTTTATTTTAATCAATATGTTACTCGAGCTCGACTCGTTTAAGGCTTGTGCATTAACTCGATTGAAGGTTCATGAACAAGCTTGAACATGGACAGGCTAGCTTATTTACTACCGAATCGAACTTCAAACGAGCTTTTTTCGGAACGAGTCTTGAATTGCTTGCGAGTAGCTATTTTCATTTGTCAATTATTCAAACATTTTCTTGAAACATTACGTCTCATAAGCTCAATTATCCAAATAATTTTTTGAGACATTACATCTTATAAGATACTAGAAATTTAAAATAAGCTTGGCCGGAGGAGGTGGGGGAGGAATCAAGCTCAACAAAATTAGTCATACAGAAGTTCGAATAAGCAAATTACAAGATGCATAGGTTCACCAATTGACTGCTAATTACATCTTTAACGAACTGAAAAATGAAATAAGCAATTGAAGTCAAGGATTACCTTTTAACTGGTAATTGCAGTGGCGATTGGGTTTTTGCTAGTAGGGAACTGCGACGAGCCTCTTCTTTCTTTCACTTATAGATACTTCACCGGGAGCGGCGGAGTGGGTGGTGGCGATTTGCAAATCGATGGGTTATAGAAGGCGGGGGAGAGTGTGGCGCCGTGGCGCAGTTTTGCAAGAAAATATGAAAGGGTATCGATGTTGGTGAATTTTGGATGAATTTTCATTTATAATATTATTTTTTTTATCTTTTTTTAGAAAATATAGAATCAGAATAAAATTTATTGTCGGGTGATTCAAATATTTTAGGGGTTTTGGCTAGGGATGGCAACGCATCGTGTTTTTATGGGTACCCGCATTTCTCAAATTCTGATGGACGGGTTTGGGAAATATTAAATGGTTTTGGAATGGGTTTTGGTCGAAACATGCAAACCCGTCACGAATTTGGGTCGGGTTTGGGCAATTACCTCCGAATACCCGCTATCCAAACTCATTTATATATATAAGATAAAAAATATTATTATATATATAATTTATTATATAATTATAAATATTAGTAGATTTAGGATTTTATCTCATTTTCTTAACCCATATACACATTCCGTAAGAGCCAAGTCTTTAATGTTCCTCTATTTTTGTAAATCTACTTTCGAAATATGACGACGCAACGACAACGTAACATCAATAATTCATACTTCTAGTTATGTTTTAATATTTTGTAAGTTAATAGTACTTTGCTTTGAGATTAATTTTAGTGAAATTTTCGGCTGACGTTTATGTTTTAATCATATTTATAATATTTTGTTATTTAATGTTTACTTTTTAGTATTCGAGTTTTTAGTGGGTAATAAATGGGTATTACCCAACGGGTTCGGGTCGGGTATAGATTTTAAAAATATTTTTTAATCGGATTTGGGACGGATTTGGATATTGAAATTTTTCATGAGTTTAGATTTGGGAAATGGTTAATGGGTGGGTACCCAACCCATTGCCATCCCTAGTTTTGGCCTATATATATTCGAATTTTTCTCTTTGCACCTCAACTTTAAAATATGTTTATAAATACCTGAATTTTGAATTTTTTCTGATTTTGCATCCGGCAAATTTTTACCCACAAATCGTTGCTGACATGATAACCGAATTAAAAGGGAAATTTGAAGTGCATAAGAGCATCCACAACAGTGGGCTCCGAAGCCCTAGGGCTATGGGTATTTTGGTGGGGTCCCAATAATTGATAGCCCGGGCTTGAAATTTTCACTATGGTGAAGCCCGACCCCTAGGGCTATGCAATGATTGATTTTTTTTAATTTAACTTTTCTAATTTTGATGACAATAAAAATAATAAAATACGAAGTTGTATTGAAACATTGGAAAATTACAATACAATTCATACAAATTAAAAACTACAAATTAAATACTAGAAATTAAAAAATATAAATTAAAAAGTACAAATTAAATACTAGTAATTAAAAATTTGGAGAACCACTCAATGAATTCATCATCTCCCATTTTTTAAGAAAAAAATAAAATTATAAGAGAATGTAATTGGAATGTAGAAATGAGAATGAAGAATGAGAAGGTGTGGATGTTTGAGAGGAGATAGATGACATATTTAATTATTTATAGCAAAAACACAAAAATAGCCATTTCATCTTATCATATTACCGTTACATATTTTTTTAAAAATTTTACAATTCAGAATTAGAAAAAAAAAAAAAAAAAATTGGCAGAAAATGAGAGGAGGTGACGCGTGTCCCTCCTCCCCTCCATCAGCTTCCTCTCGCCCACGGGCTTCATCGCGCCAGGGCTCCATCCGCCAAGCCCGCCCTCGCCTCCTCCAACGGGCGGCGCCCTCGCCGCGCCCGGGCTCTTCCTCCGTCGCCCGGGCGACACCCACACCGTTGTGGGTGCTCTAATGAAGCACATAAGTTTGTTGTTTGGGATCTAAAACATGTAATTGTAGGGTGTGGGATGTCCCGGTGCAAAATCACAAAGAATTTAAAGTTTAGGTATTTATAGGCAAATTTTAAAGTTGGGGTGCAAAATCAGAAAATGGTAAAAGTTCGAGTATTTACAGGTTTATACCCCAATATTTTAAGAGCGTGTTTACTTTGACGAAAAAAGATACTCTCTTCGTCCCCATTTTAAAGTCTCACTTCATGGTGGACATCGAAACTAAGAAAAACTGATAAAGTAGAAGTGAGCGGGAGAAAAATGGTAGTGGTAAAGACAATAGATTACTTTTGCTAATTTAAGGATTAGGAAAGCACATTTACATTTAAATAAATAGAGGGTGATGCATGGCAACTTAGTTTATTAATTGAAATTGATTAATTTTTATCTGTCGAATTTTCGGATGAGTTTTAAATGTGATTAATAAAATTAATATGCCAACTGGTTAAAGAAAATCTGGTAAGGAAAAAATGTTGTTATCGATTGTAAGGAATGAAATCTATTAAACACAGATGTAGTAAAAGAGAAAAAAAAACTGAAATGGACTGGAGTAACTTGAAATATACGTGCAGAAATTAAAAAAAAAAAACAGTAAAAATGGAGGCAAAACTATGAAATTTTGGAGCCAAAATGTGTTTTCATTCATTAAATAATGAAAATTACATTGTAAAGTACAGTGACTTGATCAAAAAAAATGGGGGAAATTTAAACAACTCCTAAACACCCCAACCGCCCCCCCCCCCCCCCCCCCCCCCCCCACCAAAAAAAACAGCAATAAATAGAGCATTGAGAGCTCGTTAAATCCTGTCAACCACAAACCAAAGAATTCAGCAATCAAAGGCTACAATGTCGTCAGTTTCTAAATCTACAAAAAAACTGACACACCAAGAGAAAAACATATTGACCCAGTGGTTACTCCAACACAGCAGCAATGGGAAACTTGAATATGGCGCAAAATAGGAGGCTCCAGCAAAATTCAACCTTTGTTTGAGGACAATATGGAGGACTTGGCAAGCAGTAACAACTCAGCTAGCCCTTGGTGTTCGTGTGCATCTGCAATCAAAAAGAATAGGCAAGCAATACAAAAACAAGCTGAAATTAGATGAATGTGTATAGATCATACCTATACCAAAAGTGGATTGAGTTGCAGCTACAAAAATTCCCCAATTCAGTTTCTTTCTTATCATCGAGAGTCGAAGTATTCATCAGCAATCACAACAAACTCTTCAATTTGTAATCATTTCTGTCTGGTTTCAGATAAGATTCGCAGAATTTAAAGGAACCCTGTCCCAAAATGTCTTTTTCCTGCAGCATTCAAGGTCGAAGTTTGAGAAGTTTCTCATCTTGGATACCTAATAAGTGTGCATACACACATCACCAAACACAGTGGCGGAGCCAGGAATTCTTATTGGGGGCTGCCCTGAGCCAAATTTTTTTGGGCAGTCCATACAGTTTGTTTTTTCATTTTTTTTAATTTTAATAAAAGAATAGCATAATAGTAATAAAACCGAACAATATTTTCATATATTAAATAGTCTTAGTAATTTACAAATAACTTAAGAATAGATACTTGGCAAGCTATTTATTATTTGAGAGAGCAATGACTTATTTTTGAGTTCGTTTTGTCAATTTTAGTAATTGCGTGTGCGTGTTACTTTCTAACAGAACTATTTTGTTCAACTAGAGGATTGACTCAAACTCAACATTGAAACTTAACTAAAAAAACTTTTGTTGGGGAGGCCCCAGCCCCCCTGGATCCATCACTGACACATATAATTTTCGTTCACATGGATGCAAAATTATTGTACAAAAACTGGTGCAATGAAATACAAGACAAGTGTAAGGCGAGTGGGAATGACTAACCTTTCGACTGGGGCTGGAGTTGACCTGCGTTTCCCATCATCCCATGAAGAATGGAGAGAAACGCCAAGGTTAGGATATTCCCTTGCCAACTGAGCTGCTTCAATTTGGTTTACACGAGCGACAAGAGAAGGGTTGCAGTCAACTACTTCTATCTTATGAATCATGTAGTTATCAGGTTCCCAATCGAGTTCTTCCAAATTGTAGCAGTGTTTCATGCTCAGTTTCCTAATCCACGGCATGCCACCGGGTGCCACTTTCCATTCAGCCAAATCAGTGTCTTCAATTTGAAGGAATCCGAAGGCAAAGGGTTCATCCTCTTTTATCTCCCACCTCGGGCCTTGAAAGGCGTAGCATTGCAATTTGAGCACCGTGAGATTTTCCAGTTTAGCAAGTATACTCATGTATTCCCAAGGATAGCCTAAGCCACTGAGAGTCAACTTCCGGATATTTGGAGGGAACATTGAACGAGGGGCGGGCGGAGGAATGACGCCACACCTTATCTCAGGATTCACGACAACACATTTAAGGGAGTCTAGATTACATAGAATACCAATGCAGTTCAATCGACCAAAGAGTTCGCTATTATCATCATCAACCACCAGTTCAATCTGAATTCCTAATTTTTTCAGATTTGATATTCTTTCAAGGATCCCCATTGTACAGCTGTAAGCACTCACACCTAAGAGTTTAGAGAGCTTTTCTAAGGAAACACTAGAATTAGAATTTGGTAGGTTGCTTCCCATGACTTCAATATGCTTAAGTTCTTGCATATCCCATATCTCCAATGGGACATACGAGGACGAGAGAGATCCACAAGAGTGAATGCTCGTGTGGTGATGGATAATCAAGAATTGGAGGTTCCGAAGTTTGGATATGGAAGTAGGGAGGTCTCCGTTGTATGTGAGAGCAAGGTATCTTAACCGAACTAGTTTTAGTACCTCAAGTGGGAACTCGTAGAAACGGATGTTAAGAGCATCAAGAACTCTAAGCAGCCTCGAATTGACATACACCGGCACTGGATACCGATGATATGGACCAAGACAAAGGAGAGAACGTGCAATGGATGCAGAATCATTTCCCACAGACTCGTAAAACTCTCTGATGCCAAATAAAATGTTATTGTGGATGCATAGTCGACGTTGGAATTTCATATCTTCTTCTAAATCATCGAATCGACTACTTAGGACATGAAAGAAATTGTTCATCCTGGCAATTTTGGTAGCCATATGCCCCAAGGCAGAATGAATGCTGATAGTTTTCATAAGTTCTTGCCCTACAAACCACCAACACGTCGCTCGGTGGGAGCTGACAAGACTATTGGAAATAAGCTCATTCAAATAGTTAACAGCGTGATATTCTGATTTTTCAAGCATGCTTGGCTCAAGAAATGCACCCTCGGCAATCCACATATTGATGAGCTTGCATCGAGGGATCTCATAATTTTGAGGAAAAACACCCATATATAGAAAGCATGCTTTTAGATGCTGAGGTAAATACTCGTAGCTTGGATATAGTACCTCTAATATTTGATCATATGCATCCACGAAAACTGAATTTCGTTTCTCTGCTACCTGTTTCCAATACTCCGGTGTCTTCTCGGCTTTGGACAGGAGGTCGGCAACCCTCACGATCAAAAGAGGAAGACCTTCACATTTTTCAGCAATCTTCTTCCCAACTTTCTCAAGTTTAAGCGGGCATGGATCCTCACCAAACACCTTGTCACAAAGAAGATCCCAACTTTCTTCCTTGTTGAGAAAACGCATTTCTTTCATGGCATCGTTATTTGCTTGCAAAGCGGCGTTAGCAACTTGTTGCAGTCTTGTTGTAAGCAAGGTTTGAGAACTTGGATCATCGGGGAAAGAATTTCTCAGGTAATCCAAGACACCTCTGTCCCATACATCGTCCAGCACAATAAGACATCGCTTCTTCTTCAGAATTTCTTTCAAGTATAAAGCTACTCCCTTCTCTGCAATGTCTTCGTCCGTGAATGGATGCTCCACTTGAGCAAGAATGTCTCGAGCAATGTCATGTAATTGAAATTTTCTACCAACTTTCACCCATGCAGAACACTCAAATCGACTCAAAACCATTTTGTCTTGAAAAATTTCATTAACTAGGGTAGTCTTACCAATGCCCGCCATTCCTACGATTGCTAAAACACGGAACCCCACATCCCCCGTGATCCCATCTTTGATTAATCCAAAGAGATCGGCGAATCCAACCATCTTTGTATTTAACTTATTTCCACTAAAATCAATTCTGGAGGAAACAACTTCATCATCTTCTTTTTCTTCTTCTTCTTCAGTCATGTTGATTAATTGATCAACGTACTCCTCCTCCATTCTCTTAGCCATTTCGACGAAAGAACTGAAATCTCGCCTTAAATCCTGCAGTTCAATGGAGACTACCAATGGATGGCTCTCGTCTCCATTAATGCTTTCATCAGATTGTGAAAGAGACTGATTTGAGATATGGGATTCAAGTTTATCTTCAAATTGTGAGACAGCGTCTCTGATTCGTGCATCCAAAGCATTCACCTTCTTCCTGCTGCTGCTCTTGCTGCTCCCATCCAATCTTTTCAGAATTTCTTGCAAGGACTTCAGCTCCTTGTAAGCAGGTTCTATGATTTCTGGACGAGGGGTGACATGAAAGGATATACGAGAAGAATTGCGGAGACCCTCGATTGTGTTCATTAAAGAAATAACAGCAGCATAAGCCATCTGACTCTTTCTCTCTCAAACTAAATTCAGATGAACTGCACTGACGAGAGCACCATAAGCATTTGTCCCAAACTGAAAATTATCATCATGAAAGCAAAAGGAGATTCTAACTGAATTTGAATATTTCCACTAGGAAAATGAAAGGGGGTTGTCAGCATCCAACTTTTTTCATAGTTCATCTTGGTTTCGTCTATGGTGAATCTTAATTTTACCATATTATTATGCTACAACAATTTACCTCACATAACAGCAGAAGAAACACAAATTTCTAACTGGATATTCAACCAGAAATTGGTCACCACATATTCATGGTTAATCATAAAGAAGAAATGGAATAAGCATTACACTATACACACTTTAAGAGCATCTTGTTCCCTCAGCAACTTTAAGGAGCATTTAGTTCTCCAATCAATGATTTTTAGTTGAATGCACTTTAAGAGCATCTAGTTCCCTAAGCAATTTGAAAGACACTATGTAGGGCTGTAAACGAGCCGAGTCGAATACTAGCAGGCTCGAGCTCGGCTCGTTTTATTATTCAGGTTTTCAAGCTCAACTCGAGCTTCTGTCTTGTTGATAGAGTTCACCTCATCACTCACTTACCAAACTCGAGCATGGTTCAAACTCGACTTGTGTGATACTCGATAATATCGAATGAGCTTGAGCTCGAACGCAGCTCATCAAATATTTGTATCTTTTTTTTTTTTTTTGCTCAAAAACTCATTAAAACCTTATGAAAAGCTTGAAAATTATTCAAAATGTACTCTTTATTTTAATCAATATGTTACTCGAGCTCGACTCGTTTAAGGCTTGTGCATTAACTCGATTGAAGGTTCATGAACAAGCTTGAACATGGACAGGCTAGCTTATTTACTACCGAATCGAACTTCAAACGAGCTTTTTTCGGAACGAGTCTTGAATTGCTTGCGAGTAGCTATTTTCATTTGTCAATTATTCAAACATTTTCTTGAAACATTACGTCTCATAAGCTCAATTATCCAAATAATTTTTTGAGACATTACATCTTATAAGATACTAGAAATTTAAAATAAGCTTGGCCGGAGGAGGTGGGGGAGGAATCAAGCTCAACAAAATTAGTCATACAGAAGTTCGAATAAGCAAATTACAAGATGCATAGGTTCACCAATTGACTGCTAATTACATCTTTAACGAACTGAAAAATGAAATAAGCAATTGAAGTCAAGGATTACCTTTTAACTGGTAATTGCAGTGGCGATTGGGTTTTTGCTAGTAGGGAACTGCGACGAGCCTTCTCTTTCTTTCACTTATAGATACTTCACTGGGAGCGGCGGCGTGGGTGGTGGCGATTTGCAAGTCGATGGGTTATAGAAGGCGAGGAAGAGTGGCGCCGTGGCGCAGTTTTGCAAGAAAAGATGAAAAAGGATCGATGTTAGACTTTGGATGAATTTTCGTTTATAACATACTCCCAACCACAAATCAAATCCTATTTAACCACTTTTATTTGTCGATAAATTAAATTCCTACTTATCATGCACTCATACTTTCTATTTATTTATTATCTTTTGTCATTAATGGATCTATCTCACAACAATTTTATTTTTACTTTTTAATCATCACAACAACTTTATTCCAAATTTTGTTCATACCACTACCTTTTTATTATTACTACTATTTTTTGTCATTATTCTACTACCCCTACATTCTAACTTTTACCCCACTCAAAACAACTTTATCAGCTTTCTTATTTTCAGTATCGAAACCTAAATGGGGATATGATTCATGGACGGAGGAAGTATTTTTTTACTTTCTCCGTTCCGTTGAACTTATTCCATTTACAATGGGCACGGAGATTAACAACATGAGTATTAAATAATAAAGGATGTGTTTAGTGTAGTAAATAAAGTAATATAAAATAATTTTTAACTGATAAAATAATATAAAATATTTTTGAAATAACATAAATTGATATAAATTAATTTTGGAGTGATATGAAGTGAACATAGTGATTTTTTAATTATTTCCTTAAAAAAAAAAGAAATTAGACAAGTTGAATAGGACATTCAAAATGACAAATAGGACAAATTGAAAGGGACTTAGGAAGTAGTATCATTTTTAGAAAATATAGACTAAGAATAAAATTTATTGTCGGGTGATTCAAATATTTTTGGGGTTTTGGCCTATAAATATTCGAATTTTTCTCTTTGCACCTCAACTTTAAAATATGTTTATAAATATGTACCTGAATTTTGAATTTTTTCTGATTTTGCATCCGGTAAATTTTTACCCACAAATCGTTGTTGACATGATAACCGAATTAAAAGGGAAATATGAAGTGCATAATGAAGCACATAAGTTTGTTGTTTGGGATCTAAAACATGTAATTGTAGGGTCTGGCATGTTAGGGTGCAAAATCAGAAAGAATTCAAAGTTTAGGTATTTATAGGCAAATTTTAAAGTTGGGGTGCAAAATCAGAAAATGGTAAAAGTTCGAGTTTTTATAGGTCAATACCCCAATATTTTAAGAGCGAATTTACTATGACGAAAAAAGATACTTCCTCCGTCCTCATTTTAAAGTTCCACTTCATGGTGGTTACGGAAACTAAGAAAACTGATAAAGTAGAAGTAGGTGGGAGAAAAAGGGTAGTGGTAAAGACAATAGATTACATTTGCTAATGAGGAAATCCCCCAAAATAACACTTCTTAGGAGTGAAATTTAAAAAATGTCACATTTTTTAGTTGCTTATAATAATGTCACTTTTGGACTTTTTAACCCTTCCTTCCTACTTTTCACTTTTTTCGTCATTTTTGTTATTTTCTTCTTTCTAATTCAAATCTCATTTTCTTTCTCTCACTCTTATCTATCTCTCTTCTCTCTCCTGAGTCCTGACTATATCTCTTCTCCCTCTCGAGCTAAAATTCTTAAATATTTTTTAAGCTCAATCAATCCGTGTTAATTATTTAATCTTTTCGAGGTACCAAAACTTGGCGCTAATTCTATTCTCACTCATGGTCCATCAGAAAGGTCTACTGCATCTGCGTATTTCAAAACGTAAACGTATAGTATATTTCATGATAAACCATATTAAGGTAATTTCTCTATACATATACTTGTGAGGTATACTTATCTATTTTTTTTGTTAATATATATTCTTTTTATTCTCGACTGAAGCAAGAAGAAGCCACTTTATTAATGCAAAGATAGCAACGATGAAAAAAAAGCCACTTTTATATATTTTTTTAATATTTTCACCAAATTTCCTAACACAGTTTCTTAATTCAAAGAGAGCAGCGATTTAATGAACAATCATATATCTTTAACATTGAATTGTTCAGGTTTCATTTTTTAAGATAAATTGTTTTTTTTTCTTTTCTAGATTTTGTTTGTTATTGATAACCCTTAAATGTAAATGTGATTTCCTAATCCTTAAATTAGCAAAGAGAGGATAGTTAAAATGTCACTTCTTACGAGTGAAATTTAAAAAATGTCACCTTTTTTAGTTTGTTATAATTATGTCACTTTTGGACATTTTTGCCCTTCATTTGACCAATAAATTACCAAAATACATCATTCACAATAAAAATTTTGATACCAAATACAAATTGTTAATTAAATAATGAGATTTTGTGACTGACAAAAAAAAAACGTTCCACCACCACTTTTTCGCCGTCGTGCCACCACCGCCGCCGTTGTGCCGCCAGCGGTAACTAAAAAAATGTTGTGAGTGAACAAAAATAAAAAATTTACACCACCACATTTCCACCGTCGCCGCCGCCCCACCACCACTGCCGTCGTCGTGCCGCCGCCACTATCACCGGCGGTCACAAAAAAAATTTTGTAACTAATCAAAAAAAAAGTTCCACCACCATTTTTTTGCCGCCGCCACTATCGTCGGCCGTAACAGAAAAAAATTTGTGACTGAACAAAAAAATATTTCACCATCAGTTTTCTTCAGCTGCCGCCTATGATCACAAAAAAAAATTGTGACTCACTAAAAAAAATTAGTTCCATCTCTTTCAGTGACTATCACCAAGTAGAAAACTCACAAAAAAAAATTGTGAATCACAAAAAATAACTTGTGAATCAGAACAATTTTGATAAGAACAAAAAAATATTTGAGAAACAACATTTTTATTGTAGCGTAAATCACAAATAAATCACCAAAAAAAAATCATTGTGAATAAGAACATATTCGATGTGAACAAAAAATAAAATAAAAGGAAACATTTATTAAATTGTGAAATCACAAAAAAATACTCCCTCCGTCCCGCTCATTTTATCTCCTTACTATTGGGCACGGAGATTAAGGAAAGTTGTTTGTTTAATAAACTAGTGGATGAGATTGAAAGGGGTTGAGAGAGAAACTCTTACAACCATTCATTATGTCTATATTTGGATGTAGGGAAAATGAGTGGGACGTCCATTTAAGGAAAGGAAGACAAAATGAGCGGGACGGAGGGAGTAGTAGTGAAATAACAAAAAAAAAATCAAATTCCATCTAATTTCAGATATTGCCCCACCCTTTCCACAGGGATTTCCTTTTTCCTTCCTCGTGGGCCCTGCATCCCTACCGCCATTGATGTGAGTAACAAAAAAGAAATTTGTTCACAAAAACATTCACAAATTAACAACAGATACCATCACAATTTTTTTGGGTTAATAATCGCATTTTATGAGTAAACTAAAAAAAATGTTTGCACGGAAGCCACAAATTATGAAAAGATAACATCACAATTTTTTTGGTTAATAATCGCATTTTCTGAGTAAACTAAAAAAAAATGTTTGCACGGAAGCCACAAATTATGAAAAGATACCATCACAAATTTTTTTGTGAATAAACTGTAGTCGACACAGAATGTGCTGACTAACACAAATTTAAGCGTGTTTACATGAAAAAAAATTGGTTCCAACAAACGAAAGCAACGACGTAACGCCTCCCCTACCGCTGTCGGAGCTCCACGTGTTGCTGCAGCATGACCCCAAATTCACCTCCCCGACCTCCTGCAGCGGCGTCCCCCTCCCCTCGCCGGACACGATTCAATGCGACGAGAAGGAACGGCGGCAAAGAAGAGGCAGACAGTGGAGAGGGCGGTGACGGAGCCGGTGAAGCAGGCGGCGAAGCAAGCCGAGGTGGGGCCCGAGAGAGGGTGGTGCTGCAAGAAGAGGCAAATCGGCTCGAAGTAGAGGAGGGCGGTGTCGCAGTCCCAGCATAAGCTCGCCCGATCCGACACTCAGTACATCCGCACCTTCGCTTGGCACAACTCACATCTCCTCATCGCTCCTTCGGTTTCTGCGGAAGAAATCGCTGATGTTGCTAGAGATTTGGAGACAGGGACGAATATAGTCGGCATGACGGATTGTGGTGGTTGGGTGAGGGGTTGGGGCTCGAGAGAGAGAAGAGATATAATCGGGAGAGTGAAGAGAGATAGATAAGAGGGGAAGAGAAGATAGATAGAGAAGAGCGGGGTGGCGCGGCAGATTGTGGTGGTTGGGCGGCTCGAGAGGGAGAAGAGATATAGTCAGGACTCAGGAGAGAGAAGAGAGATAGATAAGAGGGAGAGAGAGAAAATGAGATTTGAATTAGAAAGAAGAAAATAACAAAAATGAGTAAAGCTTTGCTGAACGAAAAAAAAAAGGAAAAGTAGGAAGGAAGGGTTAAAAAGTTTAAAATTGATATTATTATAAGCAATTAAAAAAGCTGACATTTTTTAAATTTTATTTCTAAAAAGTGTTATTTTGGAGGATTTTTTTATTTTTAAATGTGATTAATAAAATTAATATGCCAACATTAACATTAAATCCTGGTTAAAGAAAATCTGGTAAGGAAAAATTGTCGTTATCGATTGTAAGGAATGAAATCTGTTAAACAAATTCAGTAAAAGAGAAAAAAAACTGAAATTAAATATCTGGACTAGAGTAATTTGAAATACACGTGCAGAATTAAAAAAGCAGTAAAAATAAATGGAGGTAAAACTATGAAATTTTGGAGTCAAAATGTGATTTGATTCATTAAATAATGAAAATTATATTGTAAAGTACAGTGGCTTGATCAAAAAAAATGGAGGAAAATTTAAACAACTTCTAACCCCCCAAAAACAACAATAAATAGAGCATTGAGAGCTCATTAAATCCTCTCAACCACAAACCAGAGACAGCAATCAAAGGCTACAATGTCGTCAGTTTCTAAATCTACAAAGAAACTGAAACTTGAATATGGCGCAAAACACGAGGCTGCAACAAAATTCAACCTTTGTTTGAAGACAATATGGAGGACTTCGCAAGCAGTAAGAGCTCAGCTAGCCATTGGTGTTCTTGCGCATCTGCAATCAAAAAGAATAAGCAAGCAATACAAACAAGCCGAAATCAGATGAAGAAAAGGTGAAGAATCTGTCTTTGCACCAAAGAACTTCACTGAGGGTTATGGCAGGTAATCTTGGAATTAGCAAGTTTGCAATTCAAAGATTTGTGAAAGATGAGAAGCTGGGAGCACACACCTCTGCCATAAAACCTTTCTTAACCCCTGCTAACAAGCTATGTAGACGAAGGTAGAGTCTTTCTCAACTTTGTAAACAAGCAGAGGATGGTGGTTTCAAATTCTAAAGAATTTTCAACACTATACACATAGACGAGAAGTGGTTTTACCTATTAAAAGAGAAGGAGAGATACTAGTATACTACCTTGTAAAAGGTGAGGTTGAACTACATAGAAGCTGTAAATCCAAGAGACATATTCCAAAAATAATGTTCAATTGTGCAGTTTCAAGGCCACTAATAGATTCAGCTGGAAATGTGTTGTTTGATGCAAAGTTTGGAATCTTTCCATTCATCACACATGAACCAGCAAGAAGAAACTCAAAAAACAGAGCAAAAGGCACCATGAAGGTCAAACCAATAGCAGCAATCACAAAACCAATCACAAAAGCGAGCCTAGTGAACCGGTCAGTTTTTGTAACAAATTAATGCTATCAGAATCATTTTCAGATTCATCATGTAGCCTTGCATACTTATTTCATGCAGATGCTACCAATGTTTAAAGCTAAGTGGCCAACATCTCTTAGGCAAAGACATTTATATCCAACAAGATAATGTCAAGCCACATATAAAACCTGATAACCCTGACTTTCTAGCCATTGCAAACTCTGATGGATTCAATTTCCAACTAATTTGTCAACCACCAAATTCCCCAGACACCAATGTAAATGATCTAGGGTTTTTTAAAGCTATACAATTCCTTAAGGATCAGAAACCAACCAATAATTTGGATGAGCTCATACACAATGTAAAGACTGCATATGAAGAATACTCAGCAGAGAAGATAAATCATGTCTTTCTTACTCTACAATGTTGTTACAAAGAGATCATGAAGGTTAAGGAAGACAACAAATACAAAATCCCTCACATGAATAAGGAAGGATTGGCCAGGATGGAGGAACTACCAGAATGCATTGAAGTGGAAGAGAGACTTGTAAAGGAATGCTTAGAATTACTAAACACTGAAAGAGGTGAAGAGACAACAAGCTACAATCTGGATGATATGGTGGTAGGGTTGCAACAAGTGAGAATCCAGGAATGAAGTCACACATGGACTGTTTTTTTTTATTATTTAGTTTACAGGGACAAACATTGTGATTCATGTTTTTGGAATATTTGGAATGTAAACTAATTTTTGTGACTGAATACATCATCATGTAAATATACATTCATCATTCTTCAGAGCGTTGTCATCATAGAGATAGGGACTTAATTATGTGCAATATCTGATCAATTACCATGGAAATCACAGAATTCAGTAACCAACAAATGCATCATCATGTAAATATAAATTCATCATCCCTCAGAGCATTGTCATCACAGATATAGGGGCTTAATTATGTGTAATATCTGATCAATTAGAATTGAAATCACAGAATTCAGTAACCACATGAATTTCAATCACATAAGTTATCATGAATTTCAATCACAGAAAATCATAGAATTCAGCAGAGGAATCACAAAATTAACCAACAAATCAGAGATCACAGTTGGCATCACCAGCCCACCATAAAGATCACAAATTTCAATCAAAAAATAATGCATCAACTGCATCACCAGCCCACCCACTAAGAGGCGAGAAATAAAAACACAATCACCTCATTCACGTGTTTCACTGCTTGTAGAGCCTTCCTTTCATTGACAAATTTTAAGACTTCACTGAGCACGTAGTATCCACTTTCCATAGGCAGCATGTCGTCGAGTATATGATCTATCTCATTCGGCGATGAAGGAGTTTCAGCCACCATCATTGGAGACTCACCAGAATCTGTTTTCGGCACCATCTTCTCCGTCTCAGAGAGTGGCATCAAGACACTAGCCTCAACAGATTTGGGTGGAGTCGAAGAACATCGATGCATGTTAGATTCGAAGATCCCCAATTCAGAAGGTGGAATCTTAGAATCGACCTCCCCCACTGAGTTCTCCGGCACCAAGGAACCAAAATCGATGTCACCTACCGACTTGGCCGGCGTCACAGAAGATTTTTGATTTAAAGAATCGAAGATGGTTTCAGGAACCATTTCGATGGAGGTCGACTCCATTTCAGAGTAATTTGCCATCGATTGAGAGAGGAAATCGATTTAGAAAGGAAATCAATTGAGAGATGAAACCAATTTAGAAAGGAAATCGATTGAGAGAGGGAATCGATTCAGAGATAGCAGCATAATTTCTAGGGTTTGAGAGGAAATCGATTGAGTGTTAGATTCAGAGAGAATCGAGAGAGAGAAGAGTTTAACCTATGAATAATGGGTGGCCCGACTTCGATTTGGGGTGTGGGTGGGTTGTGCTAACAGCATAATTAGTCTAATTAGTCAGTATAATTAGGGCAGGACTAACTTTAGGGTTAGTTTAATTAGTGGCAAAGGGTAGTAATTTACAAGAAATAAAGAGAATATGAATATCCTAAAAGTAGAGTGAGACTTTAAATTAGGGACAACAACTATTTATGATTTTTACATAATTGTTCCTTTTTGGGGGTTGTCTTTCTTTTTCTCTAGTTTGTTATTTTTCTTGATTCACATGCAATATAACATAGATTTCTTGCTTTTTATTTTTCTGAAATTCCAAGTCATCTTCCGGCGAGCCACGTGGGATTTTGTCGGTGTCAGAAACTAAGCCTAAAGTGTAATTGTGGAAAATTCCATAGTTTGTGTATTTAGTGATAGGCTATTTATAGTTCGGGATGCAATTGTAAAAAGTCTATAACTTGAGCATTAAACTGTAAATTTTTTATAATAAAATATTTTAAACAGACAAAGTCAAAACTTAAATTATTTTCTATCAGCCACTGAGCAAATTAGTAATAATACATATAATACATGTATTTTTTTAATCTTCAGTGTATCTCTTCAATAATGCATAATTTCTAAAATGTTAGGATTACAATAAACTACTTAAAACGTACACTTTTACTCTAGTCACAATACACTCCATCCATTTTATTAAACTCTGTGTTCGTCCCAACTATGCTTCTTTTTCGTGGACGGAGAGAATATATCAATTAAATATATAGTTAAATCGATCTCGGCTAAATAGATTTTTACGTTGGAGAGTGAAACTACGATTAACCCTCGGATTAGAAAAAAAAAATACAACGAGTTTCATATGTGATAGATGTTATTTCCATACCATATATAATATAATATAGAGTCTTTTTGAGAAAATATAATATAGAATATAAATATTACAAATATGAATTTTAAATTCAGAAAATTTGAGAATTTAGATAAATAAGAATGGAGAGATTTAGCCACATAGAATCTTTTGAGAGTCGTTTTCATTTATATAATATAGATAGATATATATTTAAAATAATACTCTAATCACTCAATTCTTAGTTTCACAAATCTATAAATTACAACACATTAATGTTTTACAAAAATTCAATTCTCAAGTTCTAAATCACACGACTCATATATCTTTATAATAATATATATACATTTAAAATTATACTCTAATCACTCGATTCTCAGTTTCACTAATCTTTTATCTCACATCGCTTTTTAACGAGACTTCATACTAAATAAATATTTAGAATCAATGTATATTTTTATATTTGACAATTAGTTTGTACCACCAATGTAATTTAATTAGTTAATTAATTGGCCAATAAATAATTATATTATTTAAAAAAAAAATGTCTGATAATTAAATTTATCAAATAAATAGTTTAATTTAAATATCAAAGTTGAAAATCTTTCTTTTGTTTAGCCGACAATCGACAAATAATTATATAAACCTTATTTATTTATTTATCTAAATTAGATTTATCCAATAATAAATGGATTATATTACAAATCATTATTTTTTTAATGTCTAACTACTTTGGTTTCATGCATGAAACTTTGTACAACTTTAAACTATAATGAGATAATCTTAAATAGTGCGAGAACATTTCTACATATTATGGAGGCCAGAGGATACAAAATTCAATGAAAATACGCTTCACCATAACTACCATCAAGTACGAAAAATTTAGAAAAAATGGAAAGGCATGTCTATATAAGTAATTCAATACAAAAGAAACAAAGCAACAACTACATTAATACTTAAATGTATTGTCGATTGCATCAATTGAAGAACCAAAGACAAATCAAAGACAAGGGAGGGAAAAACAATCAAAATGATAGAAAAGAAACTGCAAAATACTCTCTCCGTCCATGAAGAAGTTACCAATTTCATTTTGGCACGGCATTTAATAATTTTGGTGACTTGTGTGGTGAGTGGAGAGTATGGGTCCCACTTAAAGGGTTTAAATAATGGTTTGTGTTTGAAGTGAGTGGAATGATGGAGGTCCCACTTGAGTTGAGTGGAGAATTAAAATAAAGTAATTGTGTGGACCAACAATGGCAAATGATTGAATAATTGATAAAGTGGAGGGTAAATGTTAGGAGAAAACTTACCAAATTCTTCGTGGACATACGAAAATGACAAAATTGGTAACTTCTTCGTGGACGGAGGGAGTAATTAAAAGGCTAAGCAAACTGAAGCTATTGAAAATAAAATCTATGAGTTGCAATCTTAAGAAGTGCAAGGAAGACAAAATAAAAATCACAAAAAAGAAGAGTGAAGATTATTTTAAGGTTCCCAACGGCTACGACCACAATGAACAAACATTAAATAAACTATTATCCGACAGCAAATATAAAAAGAAGAAATGTTCTCGACTCATCAAAATCAAGAAGAGATTTGTAATGAATATAGATTCACAATTTCAGTAATTGAGATGCATTAACAATGATATAGTGGATTTTGGTTTTACTCTTTTGTTTAATTTTCCATTAGTACATTTACTAAATTTTTGCACGATGACTCTTTAATTTTTAGCATATTAATCCCATGTATTTAATATTTTCTTGATTTATAAATTTCATATTTCACTCTTATGTGAAAAAATTAACATCATGTGGAATGTAAATTCGATTTATCAATAAACAAAAAGAAATAATTGTATTATATTTGCTCTATATTCAAAAGAAAGAATAAACGTGCAAAGCGCGTTGTCTCTGCTAATATATACAAAAGCATATTTCATTGCACCAAAAAAAGGATCCAAAAATTTCCAGAAATAGACATGCAAGATAACATGATGTTACTCTTTTAACCTCAAACCTTCTTCATAAAGCATAACTTCTACTATATTATCTTCTCAAAAAAAAAAAAAAAAAACCCTTCTATATTATAAAACGTAAAATTTTCTGTTACCTCACATACAGAAAAAGAATGTAAGGTGCAAAAATGAAAAAATAAACCAAATATTATAAAGAAGAGAGTGAAGTTGCCTGTGCAGAAGGTGGTGATGGAGGCAGAGTCGCCGTCGCATTGTCTGTCCAGTTCTTCTCCCCCCAGTGCCACAGCATGCTTTCCCAGAAACAGAAATCTTCGAAGCATGTCGTCAACCGTGGGTCCTGTATCTTCCTCTGCCAATGACCATCGCTGTAGTTACCTTTCTCAGCCTGCCTGCGATCCCACTCCAGCGCAGCCTTCTGTTTTGATCGAAGCAAGCAGTACTTCTGTAAATTCTCAGGCATTGCATCATGAACCTTCCACCAAGTTCTGTGAGCCACGTCGCTTGCAAATTCCTGCAATATGTCGACGTTCCAGTTGCAATCATAGTCGCGGAAGCATAACCATGGCTTCAACCCCAAATAGTGAAGCACGTAGAGCACCGGTGGATTGGCACCAAAGAGACGCGTCTTCATTTCCTTCCTCTCCGGCTCATCACCAATCCAAAAGTGTTTCAAGAAATTCATGTGTTTTGGGATCCGATGCCACCAAGGGAAGATTTCATTCAAATAGCCTTGATCTCCACCGTTGTAGGACTCAATCTCGTTGATGTGGTCCATCAGCAACTGGAATGTGCAGTTTGACGGCTCGATCACCATCACTCCCGAGTTGAAGAGGGTCGCGTTATTTCCTGTGGCTGTTATCTCTGGCATCTCGAAAAGGAAATCGATGTTTCTCAGAACTAACAGATCAGCATCTATGAATATGATTTTGTCATACTCTGTCAATTGCCAGAGACGGAATTTGCTGTAGTTCCATTCGTTGTAGGCATCTCGTTCTGCTTTTGGATTTCTGATTCTTTTAATCGTGTGGATTTTCCACCCCGCCTCCGCAAGACCTCCCCTGTGGTAGTCACTGATAGTTTCATCAACGAGTATCACAAGATCACGAGTCGAACCTGACATACGGATGCTTTGTGCTGCAGCAATCGCTCCACAAACGTATACTTGAGCTGAGTGCAGAATAGTTGCATATGCTTCTCTCTTTGCGTTACCCGAGTTCCAATTTTCTGCACAATAGAGATCAATGAGAGTAATTCAGGTATTGCTTTCTTTTTTGCATTTCAAAATGCCAATTACAAAGTTAACAAAAGTTCAAGAAAATGGTGCCACAACACTATAACACTCGAACTAACCTTTAGTCTCAAGAGGCACTGCAAGTTCACACGACCCGACTGGAAGGTTGAGCTTTTCCCTCAATCTATTCAAATTGGGCTTATACAGCCATATGTTGCCTTCCCTTACTATTAGCTCTTTGCAAGTAAACAGATTAGGGGTCGGGAAACACTTGGTGATAAGAAGAACATGCACGGGATTAGACCCCTTGGCCATTGCAGCTATCCTTGCAGCTTCAAGTTGTAAGTGAAAACGAGCTATGTCCCTCGCCCAGTTTTTCCTGGATTTATCGCAGGGAAGCTTCACCATGATAAGATCCAGCCGTGGTTTACCTAAGTAGTGAATTTTGGGTAAAGTGGGACAGGTGGGAACATCAAACTCTTCTTCCTCGTCTAGCCATTCAGGATATAATGTTTCCCAAGTGACATTTGGTGAGACGTAATCTGTGAAAAGCACAATGTGCTCTGTATCCGGTAACAACTGCTTCCACTGATTAATCTCTTCCTCGTTGAAATTCAATAACCCTACTCCTTTAAACTCATCTCTATCAGTTAATCTCTCCATTGCTGCTGACGCTTCATCCCAGTCAATATCTAATAATGATGTGTAACTTTGATCTATCCCAAATCTCTCTGCGATTCCTTTATCGACAGTGTTCGACCTTCAATAAAGTGCCACAAGCAAGTCAACAACAGAGAATTTTTTTCAAGCCAAACCTCTGTTCCAGGCAATAACAGGACACAAGCATAATGAGAAACTACAATAGGGGGGATACCTATAACGAGAATGGGACATGTGATCTGTCTCGTGAAATGACGGAGAACGTAGGAATGTGAAAAATGCTCCAATTACGATGATGGCCATCACAAGCTTCAAGGGAGAGAACTTGAAGCTCGATATCCTCTCCATACTGGAACGATAAAGGGACCGGTCCCCATCTTTAAACACTCTATTTCTTAGAGACCTTCTTTTGCTTGTATCCTCACTGAAAACAACCACACCAACAAGGGTTAATCACATAAAATTACTATCGCATTCAAAAGGGGTGAATTTTAAAGTAGCAATCCATCTTATAGCACAATGGATATCAATAATAACATACTGATTCTGAGAATATCTTTGCAATTCCATCCAAAACCAGAAAATTCCTGAGCTTCAACTATAGTTATGTCAATGAATTTAAACAAGCTAAAGACGAAGGAAATCTACTTGGTCCACTTGTTGCATAACTAGTCCCATGCTCATAACACTAGTTGGAGGATTCAGAAGCAAATACAAAATCTGCTGAATCGACATTAGTCAAGTAACATGCGCTTATGCCTGACTGTAAACATCATAGTCCCTCCAACCCCCAACTCTAAACAAAGAATGCAGAAAAACCAAAATATCACCAATACGATATGTAGCAGTCCACAAATTCTTCAACAACTTCACCTACTAGGCAAAGGGTTTGGAATTGCTCAGAATTGTTACAGTCACACCAAATTTTCTATGTTAATTTCTTGTGGAAAGCACCAAATAAGACAATACAACAAAATCTTGAAAACATTAATAGCAACACACATGTCACTTCATACATGGAACAGAAAAGTTCAACACCTAACACCGCGCCTATACACGGATTACCTTTGACAATCCTAGACAAGAAAATTTATAATCTCATGGAAACAGGAAGTATATTCCAAGATCTCAACTACCTTACCACCAAACCAACACTATAATCTATAAAAATGAGCTCATTAGCTAAAATAATTCCCATAATTATATTCACACCGACAATCTCAGACACCATAACTCTGTGCCAGCCCATTCTAGTCCACTCTCATCACACATTGCTCCACTAGCAGTCCGAGCAAGAGAGAGAAAGAAATAGTCCCACCACACCACCGGCCACCGCCTCTGTTTCTTTCTCAAATTGCTAGCGAGATTTCACTATTCGTTACATTTTAAAGAAATGATTGATTTATATCAGAGAATCCAAAGCGATTCGATAAGCAAACATCACGGAATTAACTGCAGAAAACAAGCAACAAAACCCCAAATCCACAACAAAAACAAGATGAATACAATATCACCACAACATAACCAAGATAAAGTTCACAGAAACAGAAATGACGAGTTCATCACTCAACCAAAGAAAGGAACAACACCAACACGAAATTCATCGAACATTCAGCATAAACAATCAAGTAGCGCCAAGAATATAGAAAAACAGAGTCAAAATATAGCGAAATTTAGCCTTACTTATTGAAAGAGCCTCTATGTCTGGATTCTACCGACGTAGGCGAGGAGCCTCTCATTTTTCCGGTGGTTCAGTTCAGCCGCAACTCAGCAGCATCTCATCTCACGAAACAACAGAAGGAATTTCGTTTTTCAAATAGCAACAAAATCGAAGTGCTGAAGAATTGAGGAGAATATGCTTTTTGGAATTTCAAGGCTGTGGATTCATGGAAAATGGCGCTGAGCTTCTTCTCATGGATTTTAGGGAAGTAGGATCTAGAGAGAGAAAGAAACTGCCAAAGAAGAAGAATTTGATGTCAGAAGCAGAGAGAGAAACTGTTTAAGAGGGTAAAAGGTAAGTCAAATTATCTATTTTGAGTTTTTAATTTCTTAATTTGCTGAGTTTTTAAAGAGACAAATGGTTAATTTGGCTGCATTTCGATTTCTTTATTTTATTTTATTTTAGCTAGGTTTGTAACGAGAGGCCAAAATGCTAATAAATTCTCGCTTCTTACCAAATTTTGGTTTATTTCGTCACTTTTTTAAATTAGGTGTAAATTTATAACTTTTCAGTTTTTTTCAATTGATCCTGACCGTCAATTTACTCCAAATTGATGCTTAATTAGATGCCGAAAATGCTTACTTGGCAAGTCGTTGCGAGAAACAAATCATAATTTAGTATCGGCAGCCATTTATTTTATTACAGCGACTTGTTAGGTAAATATTTTTGGCATCCAATTCAGCATTAATTTGAGGGAAATTGACCGTCATGATTAATTTGAGAAAAATCAAAAGGTTAAGAATTTACACCTGATTAAAAAGGTGGGAAAATAAATCATATACTAATTTGGTAAAAAGTGTGGAATTATTATGCAATTCGGCCTAAAGAGAATAATGGTGATTGAAACTCGAGCCATGAGAATTGAGATCATGCATTTTGAATTTAATTAACAAATTTTAAGGTAATCTGGTTGAAAAGGAAAGAGATTAGGGAAATAAATGAGTTGGAATATGAAAATCATAGGAAATTAATGATACCTTCTATCTATAGTCTATAACTAGAAGTACTACTTATAATGTGAAAAGGAAAAAAATTAAATGAAAGTTATTGTGACCAAAAGGAAGAAATGAATTTTTGGTGCTATTCTATTTTGTTAGACCAAATCAATCATTACCATTGGAGTCTTCATATCATAAATTAGTACTACAAGTTAAAAGTATATGGGAATTTAATACCAACATTTCACCTACTACAGCTCATTTGCCAGCATTCGTCAATCTATAATTAATTGTAGTTTTCTAAGTAATCTTGGCTACTAATGCGTTGTTTTGGAGGCGAATAATATATTTGTATTTTTTTCATTTCTCACGACACATGTGGTAAGAGCAAAATAAATACTTCTTTCGTTTCGTTCAATATGGCTCCATTCATTTCGTTTCAGTACGGAGACTAAGAAATAAGTATTGGCAAAGTCTCAGGAAAGACCAGTCTCTAGTTAGACACCGGCGCGTGGGGAACAGGCCCACGTGCCTTTTTTTTCAGATTTTTTTTTTCTCCTTTTTTTGTTTGTCGCTTCTTCTTTGGTCAAGATTCGAGCGAGGGGAGCCGAAGGCCTCGGAGCGAGCCGTAAAAATCTAAATTGTTGCCCGACGATTATCCTTATATTAGTAATCGGAGCGAAGGCGGGGCCGTAAAATCAGAGCCAAAAGCGGATAAAAAAAATAAAAATAAATAAATAAAAATGGAAATTAAAAAAAAAAGGTCAACGGGTTTGACCCAATCAACCCGGTCTCTAGTAAGAGACCGGTCTCATGAGAGACCATCTCATGAGTATTACGTTACAAAAAGTGCAAATATATTTTTTTAGTCAATGAAATGCTTTATTAGTTGATAAAGTGCTCCCAAAGTGTATTTTTAGCCTACAGTAAGTCGTGATTCTTTCCCTAAATGAAAACAAACCATATTGAATGCGACGGCTCAAAAAGAAAAATAGATCATATCGAACATGACATAAGTGTAGATAAGTAGACTTGATCTTTGGCAAAATAATTTCAGTAGTATTTTTTCTGAAGGGGTAGCGATGAGGTTTGAATTTTGGACCACACTACGTATAGATTGAAGTTGCACCGCTAGTAGTAATTTTAAAACATGAGTCAATTTTGATCTGCTTTTGTAATTATTGATAGTTCAAGATATTTTCATTCGACAGTCAATAGTTTGAGTGCATGATTTTATAAATGAAATAGGTAATTGATGATTTGATACTATAATCCGTACAATCTGCCAAATAATTACACAAATCCTAGAGAAATAAACGTGGCCAACACTTATTTGAGAATTTTAGTGAATACTTGATTTTCTTTTCTGAACTCGCATCATCACTTAAATATTCGAGATAGCAGCTGTAGAACCACATTGAATATAGAATAGAATAGTTTTTATTTTTATTTTTAATTAAGACTAACATGAATAAACCAAACCAAAAACAAAATAGATACTTATATTCAAGAACTACAAATAGATAAAAATATATAATTATAATAAGGGTTAATTGTCTATAAAGGCATAAATTTTGAACAAATTTGCAATTTTAGCATGACCTTTTTCATTGTCAATTCAAGCCATGACATTTCAATTCATTACAATTTAGAACATATTTTCAAGTTCCGGTTTTAGTGACGTGGCATTTACTTATTTTTGATGTGCCATTTAAATTGACTTAAATTTGGATTATTGAGAAAAGGCTATAATATAAGAAGAAACAAACTTATTTAGTAAAAATAAATACAAATGCCACATCAGCAATGAGTAAAATACCACATCAAAAATAGTTAATGTCATGTCACTAAAAAATTACACATCATTTTTCCGATCATCGAAAGTTGAAAATATGTTGTGAATTGCAATGAGTTGAAAAATCATATCTTAAATTGCCAATAAAAGAAAGTCATGCTAAAATTGCAAATTTATGAAAAGGTTGTGCCTTTATAGGCAATTGACCCTAATAATAATAATAATAAGTGCATGGAATTGGATCTTGTTGCTTTTAGCATAATTAGGACTCCTTATAAAATACTAGTAATTCTTTGAATTTCACTTTAATGATAAACTCGTGAAAATAACAGACAAATGTGCAAAAACACAAATATTAGAGCACAAATTATCACATCCAGACATTTAATTGCAAGCAGAATCGCCATCCCAAATATTGAATATTATAAAAAGCAATAGTCAAAACAGAGATCTGTTTACTATAATCCATAACAAAGTTCGATTATCAAACCTCGCAAAAATTGTTAAGATTTCTTAATATCATATGGACTCGATGTTATAAACGATCAAAGAACATTTTCAGAGAATCAAACAAGCAATCCAGTTCAGTTAGAGGGCTTCGGTTGCTTCTTCGTATCCTGTTTTTTATCGGAATCTGCTGCCTTTCTCTTGTCCTTCCTCTCCCTCTTTTTCAAGGCAGTCATTCGAGCTTTCAAGATAGTTGCATAACTCGACTGGAACCTTTGGTGATCTTTTGGACCAACCTGTCATTCATATCAAGTTCATTCATATCAATTGTAGACTACTCAACACAATTATCGCCGTGTGAAAGCAAAGTTTACAACTTTCGACAATCTATCATCTTGACCTCAGGACTGATGAAAAATCGAAACAAATATAGTTCAACTTATAAAGCACTTTGCAAAGAATATGGGTAAAAGTTGGTTGTGTTATCGCAGTGTGAAAGCAAGCTAACAAATTTCGACAATCTATCATCCTGACATATTGACCTCAGAACAGAAAAATCGAAACAAATATTAGTTGAACTTATAAATCACTTTGCAAAGAATATGGGTGGAAGTTGGTTGTGTATTGCATTTAAAGAACAGGGAAGATAGATGGTGTTTGCATCCCTGAAATGATGATTAAGAAAGAGTCGGAGTATTATAACTCTCTCTATAGGGGTTTTCAATTGGAAGAAAGCTATTCGACTCCTCATATATGAAACTTTGGATTTGTCCAATTTTCCTTCGAAGACTGATGCCAAGCACAACAATTTCAATTTCTCAATTATGTAGAAGCTCTACCATAATAAAGAACTAAATAAGATCATTGAGCTCATATATAGTCTCTCTAGGATAGCAACTGTTGAAACATAAACTCGAAGAATACAAGAGTTCTCTAACAGAATAGGAGAGGTCCTAGCTATACACTACTTATTCAAAAGAAATTAATGCAATTGGCACATCAGGCAACTAAGACATCACTGATACAATATGATTAACCCGTTGCTGAACATTGCTTATTCCCCATCCCAGTTCAACACCACCAATAAAATATGATTGACTGTTGCTGAGCTTTGCTTATTCCCGAGTATATACAAGTTTTTGATATGCTCACAAATAATGAGTAGCAAATAGAATAAAGATAGAAAAGGAAGGGGAAGCTAAGTGCATACCATTGTCGAAATAGTTTTCTTTCCATCTGTAGCTCGAACGAGGCACTTGAATTCAATCTTTTCCCCAGCTGTCTTCATCTTATTCCTCTTAACCTTGGACTTGTCAGAAGCTGGAGATATTCAAAGGAAAAACGGAAGAAACAGACTACTCTCAGTTTCCAGCAAAAACGATGGAAAAGAACGTGCATTTAAAGATGAACACTCACAGTGCTTCAAAGTAACCCACACGGAGCCCGTTTCTGTAGTCCGCTCAAACATGTTGGTGAGTTCATTGAGGAAGGGATCAGGTTGTAACCGTACCTAGCCATAGAAAATGACAGATTAGCAACATGCAATGCTATTTTAGTTAAAGCTAATTTCAATTCGCACGTTATATTTGTACCTCAGTAAACTAAGCACAAAAATGCTGACAAATAATTTACCATCAAATTAATCCCACATCAACACAGCCCAATAACATCATAACAAATACAGTTCAACAACTCTTCTAAACACATACATATTCAAAAAAACAAAACAATCATTCCACACAATCTTCAGTAAATCTGGTTCACATACTTTATATTGCTCCCTTGAACAAACTTAGTCTTTAAACATAAATCATCACAGAAGACAAATAAATTTGGTGCTACAGCAAAGTATAATCCTCAATTGCAGCAGCAACTGAACATCAATTTGAAATTACTTCTACTGCTCAGTTCTACAAATTCAAACATCCTCGCCCTCAACTCCTAAAAAAATCAAAAAATCAAACCTAAAGATCCTTCATCTGCAACTGCACATTCACTCAAATTAAAACATGCATCTACCAATCCGAAGGGTTCAAACAATTCGCAGATCGCTACAAGCAAAAGTAGAAATTAACACACACAAACACAACAAAAATAAAAGGTTACCAAATAAAATAGGTTCAATCAAGTGCCCAGACCTAATTCCGTATACATCCATTCATATAGAAGCATTTACCATGAAGAGATGCATGAAACTTACCATCTTGTTTCCGGCAACGGATGGCGGAGAAAAAATTGTGCGATTTGAGGTTTTCTTCTCCGCGTCGTCTTCTTCTGTAATTGAAAACTTTAGCAAAGGATTTATAAGAATTGACCCAATTCAGAAATTAATATGGGTCGGGCAATCCGCTTTTCCAAATCCAGATCCGATTACGTGTTATATAATTATCGTTTATTTCTCTTTAATTTACCCGCTATTACATTTATTGTTATTAAAAAATTGTTACTGGTATAGTGAACCTAAAAGTATTTATAAAAACAATCTATCCTAATAATAAATAATTAAATTATTTCAAAACTTAAGTAATTAGTTAAATGAATTACACCTTGATCAACAACCATACAAATTGATGTCAATTCTTAGAGCATCCCCAACAGTAAAAGGGGTTTTGGCAAATTAAATCACGAACTTTAGGGTGTTTTGTAATTTTAACCCGAATTTTCAATTTTGGCAAATTAATCAAGAATTTTTCAATTTTTGTCCCGAACTTTCAATTTTAGCAAATTAAATCACAAACTTTTCAAAAATTTTGCAATTTTATCCAGAACTTTCAATTTGGCAAATTAAATCACGAACTTTTCAATTTTTGCAATTTTATCCCGAACTTTCAATTTGGCAAATTAAATCACGAACTTTTGCGTATACATCTATTGTAGGATAGAACAAGGCAAAGCAACAAGTGTGCTAGTTATTAATTGTTGCATGGGAATAAATATTTAAATAAATAAATAATGCCGGTATTGAAGTGTTACTAATCTATGATAAAAAAAAAATTGAGTAAACGATGTCTATATTGAGATGTTATGCTATGATATATATTTTGAATAAATAAAATACCTCAAAATAACGTAAATTATGGTATGAATACCTCAAAATAACATAAATACTTCAAGAAAATAGTATAAATAAGTATTATGGTATGTTTTATCTATTTTTTTATACTTTCAAAGTAATTAATATTTATTTTCAATAAAGACATGTAAAATAATATTATACTATTTGTTATATTTTTATTATTTTATGTCAATAAAGTTTGATTATGTCTTAATCGCAAAATTGAAAAGTTTGTGATTTAATTTGCCAAAGTTGAAAGTTCGTGATAAAATTGCAAAAATTGAAAAGTTCGTGATTTAATTTGTCAAATTGAAAGTTCGGGATAAAATTGCAAAAATTAAAAAGTTCGTGATTTAATTTGCCAAATTGAAAGTTCGGGATAAAATTGTAAAAATTGAAAAGTTCGTGGTTTAATTTGCCAAATTGAAAAGTTCTTGATTTAATTTGCCAAAATTGAAAGTTCGGGTTAAAATTGCAAAACACCCTAAAGTTCGTGATTTAATTCGCCAAAACCCCCAAAGATAGACCTAGGTTCATCTTTGAATCTGGTGATTTTGGTGGGGTATTGGATAGACTTAGGTAAAAAATTTGATAATGGGTTGATATATAAACATAGATCTATCCAATGATTGAATAATTTTATTTTGAATAATGAATGAATTGAAAGGGTATTTATAGGTGAAAATGAGGAACTAGCCGTTGGTTGTTAAAATTGATTTAAATTTTTTTTATTGTCAGAAATTTTAAAAAAATGACGAATGGGGACACGCCACGTGTCCCCAAAGGCAACCATAGGTGAGTCGAGCATTGTGTCGATGGAACGACACTAGCTACGACTCCCTCACTCGACCCCGCTCCAAGACCCTACTTTCAATGGGGATCGACCCCGAGGTATCGATCGAAGAGAGTCAGTCTCTCCCTCGACCCCAGGGATCGACTCTTCACTGTGATTGCTCATAGTTTATAGCCCAAACTTCATTTGTGGCATCCACTTTATATTTTCGTATAAAAACTTGAGCTTTATCATATTCTCAAAAAAGTGGCCCAGACCATTTTATGATGTAAGAGCATGTACTACGGATTTCTATGAGGGGAGTTGAAGGCCTGCGTCGATGCCCCTCGACCCAGCCTCCACTCAATGCAGGTGGAGTCTAAGCCATAGTGGAGCTTAGACGCAGGGCTGGATCCAACGAGAGGTCGAAGGCTATGTCGATTTTTAGACATAACTTTTGACTCGGTGATGACGCAATATGGGGACACGTGGCGTGTTCCCATTGGTCCGATCCTTTTTTTTTTAATTTTCTGAATAAAAAAAATAAAAAATGAGCAGCGGCTATATACAATTCACCAGCAACGGCTATACAACGGCTACCCCTCATTTTTTACTATATATACCCCTTCATCTTACCACACCACCACACCAATTCATCCAATTCATTCATCATACAAATTCACTCTTTTTTTTTAAATAAAAAACTAATGAATTGGCCGGGTGCGAGCTACAAATTCACTCTTTTTAGTTATTGTCTTTTTTTTAAATTGAATAAAATTATCATTTATTAATTTTTGAATTTAAATAAGTAATTTTTTATAATATTTATTACAAATAAAAAAAATAACAACAAAATAAAATCTATTAAATCATTAAAATCACTCTTCCCAGTGCTTCAACCTAGGTCTTACTCAACCCCATTGTAGTGGAAAAATCAACCTACGTCTAACTCAACACCACCAATTATTAAAATCACGCTTCCTAGTACTTTAACCTAGATCTAGTAAGACCCCTGTAGTGGATGCTCTAACAGTCGAGTAAGTAATCCGTCAAAAAATAATAGAAAATTATTTTATTTATCATACGAAAAATAAAATTAAAAGTAATTTTTGAGAGAAAAAATTTAAAAATATTTAAACTATGTGATTTCATAAAAAATAAAATCAAATTTTTATATTCTTGTATATGTATTGTTGCTGATTTGAAAGTGATTTAACAACTCATTCTCGTCTCAAACACGTATAATATTATCAACTATTTATTGGACTTTATTTAAATTTAAGAACCCGAACAATTACAAGATAACTAATAAAGGACTAAAAAATGAGAAATTGTACGTAGATATGTCGATTGATGTTCAGATAACCTATTTAAAAATTTTATACTCGCACGTGTCTCAAATCCAATTAACCTTCAATTATCCAAACTATATTGATTAATACTTTAACTTTGTATGAGTAAGAATATTATATTGAACTTATTGGGCAGTTTTTTAAATTTAATTTATATTTAAATATTTAATTTTTTCTATTTATTTTATTTTATTTGTCTCTTGGGTCACATATATCCAGTTATATAAATTTTCAAGTAATAAATCTTAAAAAATACCAATATTATTTTATATAGCGAATTGTGATGAATTTATCCAATCATCTCTTCCACTGCTCTCTTCACTCGGAAAAATATGGCAACTGCGACGCTGGCTTCACCGTCTCCTCGATTATTATTTCAGGTACTAATTTCTTCAACCCATTTTTAGCTTCTTTTTTACTTATCCGTTACTTCAATTTGCATTCGCAATCCGCATTTGTAATGAATTCATCTCGGAAAAAAACTTTGCTGCTGCTTACCTCTGTAGAACTTCTAATTATGAAATGAATAGTTATATAAATGGTCTAAATTTTCTCATTTATCGGTGAAGCTGTAGCAATGAAAACGAATTATGGCTTTGTTTGTTAATTTATCTCCAATAAGGGAGTTTTATTAATTAGACAGTCTTTTATTCTGGCTTAAATCTGTGAATGCTCTCTCTCACTCGTTGGGGTCCGGGGTGTTTCATGTTTGTTATACATTGAAATTGTTCGACACAGAGATTGAGAAAAAGACTAAAAAAATGGAAAATTGTAGGGCCCACCACTTTAAAGGTGTTTTGAAGGTTAATTATTTCCTTATTGGGAAGTAGACAAATTGATTGGAACGTACATTTAAGGGAATGTAGAACGATATGGAATGTGTTAACTCTTTCTTTATTGGGAAGTAGATAAATTGAGTGGAACGTCCCACCACTTTTAAAGGTGTTTTGAAGGGTTAATTATTTCATTATTGGGAAGTAGACAAATTGAGTGGAACGTCCATTTAAGGGAATGTAGACAAAATGAACGGTACGGAATGTGTTAACTCTTTCTTTATTGGGAAGTAGATAAATTGAGTGGAACGTCCATTTAAGGGAATGCAGACAAAATGAGGAGAACAGAGGGAGTATTTTTTGCTATGGTTGATGAGTGTGCTTAACTGGTTCTCTTTGCTGCAGCATGCGAAGGCAGATGGTCCTCTGCTCCACGTTCAATATTTTTCTCAGAAGAAATCAGCATTCTCAAGGTAACTTATATATATATATATATATATTAGAACAACGAAACGGCTGTGATTTGATTCAGATCATTTTTATCTGGTTACTGCATTGCAGTTGGACCTGTATTGCAATGTTGCTATGTTGATATTTAGATTTGCAATATCAAATTCAGTTTGCGTCTTCTAGGAATGTCGGCTGGTAGAGTCAATTATTACACGAATACGAGGCTTATGAATGACCTTTTCATTGTTATTTCCTAGGCTGCTTTTCATACTATGCCTGTTATCATTGTTAGAAAAATTACTCCAATTTTTTGTGATTCATTAGATGCTTAAGGTTAATTTGGCCCATAATAGGTCTCTTCGATCATTCAAGACACGCTTGTCATGCCCCTCGATCCAGATGAAAGGCTTTTAACATTTTACTCTTATGTTGTTTTGTGCTAGTTGGAGTTTCTGATTTACTGTCTTATTTTCTTTACCATTATCTTTTATTTACTCAGTGAATTATAGATTTCAAGGTCATTGATTTACCGTGGAAGAAAAGATTTGTTTTTTAGAACAACGAAACTCCTGTGATTGTGATTTGATTCAGATAATTTTTATCTCGTTACTGTATTGCAGTTGGACCTGTATTTGCTATGTTTGTCTATGCTGATATTTCTTTCATTTTGCAATTATGGAATTTAGTTTGCTTCTTCTAGGAAAATCGGCTGGCAGAGTCAATTATTGCACGAATACAAGGCTTATGAATGACTGTTTGATTGTTAGTTCTTAGGCTGCTTTCATACTATGCCTGTCATCATTATTAGAAAAATTAGTCCATTTTTTGTGGTTCATTAGATGCTGAAGGTCAATTTGGCCCATAATAAGTCTCTTCGATTCTTCAGGACATGCTTTTCATGCCCCTCGATCCAGATGAAATGCTTTTAACATTTTACTTAAGCTTTTAACATTTTACTCTTATGTTGTTTTGTGCTAGTTGGAGTTTCTGATTTACTGTCTGTATTTCCTATTGTAGCTTTATCGTTTATTTACTCAGTAAATTCCAGGTCGTTGATTTACTGTGGCTCCTCGAGCATGGGTAAGAGGCTTCCTCTCAAACCAATATCTGCTGTTGCTTCAGGTAATGTAAACAACTTATGTTGAACTACAAACCTTTTTACTTATTTATGTATTCATATACAGATACCGATATATTTTGCCAGATAATAAAATTTGATGCACGAGTACAGGTTTAAAGGCAACGATGACAGATCCAGACAAGAATCTAATTAGCATTAAAAATTACGAGATAGTAGTGGAGTCTCAGGATGATGAAAAGATGCAAGTGAGTTCCTCCTGCTCGACTTTAGTTCCATTTTTCTGTCTGGAAGCGATATATCCATGTATGTCGTAAGATTAAACTTTTCTTTCCATAAATATCATATTAGATCACTTAAATGTGACTATAGCTAGAATGAGAAATCCTTAATTTTTATTTTTATGTACATTAAAGATGATTTATGATGTAAAATGATAGAATTAGTTGAATGTATTGTTAATGACTAAATCCCGAAATATGTATCCTGTATCTTTTTCGAATATGGCTATGTTTTTATGAAATAATAACTTGCATGAATCCCAGTTCATCATAAGGATTGGAAATATTTATTTGGTTTAGCTTGTGTATCAATATCAACGTATTGGGATTAAACTTCCACTTGATTCTTTGACATTTTCTTTGGGTCAGGTGAGGGTAGATTTGACGGGGAAAGAAACAAGAATAGTGTTTCAGAAAATTCTCAGAAACTTAGCTCGTTCAGCTCCACCCGTTCCTGGTTTCCGCAGAGCAAAAGGAGGTAACTAGTTGAGATATATTTTTTAGTAATGAAACTCTGCATATTTTGTCAAGAAAAGCATTTGCTCGTCATGTTTCGTTATAATAGAATAAGTTATGTCTTCTACCGTCATTCCTGCAACTGATTGTAGCAACTTGTAACATCACTATATGTTGTTATATCAACTGCACAAGCTCGGTTATTTTTGGAATCGATACCTCATTAATCATGCCTAACAAAAGTCACTTGCCCTTGGATTGGTGGTAAAAGAGCAAGTCGAATGCTCGCATAGAGAGTTCAATCCCAAAACCAATTATTTCCCTTGTTTTATGATGTGTTTTTATTACTTATATTGTGCCTTATGCTAAGATGAAAATATTACCAGTTTTTTTAGAAAAGATTGCAGGAGGGGGCAGTAAGGACTATTTTGGCTAACGTGTTTTTTCATTTGCTTGCTGCATACGTCAGGGAAGACATCTAATGTACGTTTCTTTCGACAACGTTTTCATGTTGGAACGACAATACTCTTCACCGAAAACGTGATTATCCCTTGTTAATTGCAGGTCCCAGAGGAATTGCTTCTGCGGATTATTGGAGAAGATCAAGTTACAAAGTTCACAATCGAAGAGATTGTCAGCACAACACTGGCTGATTATGCGAAGAAGGCAAGTTGTTTTTATAGCCTTTCAACATGCTTTCTTGGTACAGCTCGAATAACTTGTATCCATACACCAGGAAAACTTGACTGTTAAGGAGAACAAGGTTAACACCATACAAACTGCTGACGAGCTCAAGTCTATGTTTGTACCTGGGAATGATTTCGGGTTTAATGCTACACTGGAACTCGAGAAATCCACTGAAGACGAGGAACTGGCTGCTGAAGACGAGGAACTGGCTGCTGAAGACGAATAGTCTATTCCACGGTGTCCAGACACGTCCCCGATTTGCAAACATGTATACTTGACCCAGTTGAGCACATTGGTAGGGACAATACCATTATGTTGATGAAGCAACATTAGAAAGCAGAGAAATCTTCAATTGTTATTTTTTTAATTGTTTCTTGATGTTTGTAACATGATAACAGCTCCAGTTTTGCCTTCATAAAAAATACTGCCCAAGTTAAATTTTATTTATGACACCAAATTTTTTTGTGGGAGAGCCAAAACTGAGACCAAAACTAATCATCACTAAAGAAAAAATTGAGATACATACAAAACAAGAAAACAATCTCATCATTTTTTAGCCAGCATATCCTAAAATCAAACAGCTAATGCTGCAGTTTCTATCTAGAGGAAAACAGATATTTGAATCATTAGCTTTCATACTTGTTCCAGAAAGAGTTGGCACCTACAGTAACTGTAAGATGCTTCAGCATAAGCTAAAAAAAAGTCGGAATTGGCTGCACGTTCGTGTCCAAAACTCCCATCGGAAAGGCATCACATGCTTGTGCATTTTTCGCCATCATGGAATACTCTAAGTTTTAAATCATTTAGTGGAGTCATTGGCTTTCAAGCTTCTTCCACAAATTAGAAGCCCGTCTTATAATATGATCAGCAGAAAATCCTTCTGCATATGCGCTGATGGCGGTCAGGAGGCTCGTGAATTTCTGCCCGTCGTCCTGTATCATATAAATTTCACGTACGAACAAGCATGTTAGAATAGTACTTGGAGCATACGCAATATCACACTCTAGAACTGAATTAAGATATTCCAACACAAAATTCTATAGTAGCAGTATCTTCACTCGGCACTTTATCCCGTAACAGAGTTGCAACACAAGTCATAAGCTTTCTGAATGACAATGTAAGGCGTGTTGCGCTTTCTTTTTCAGAAACTCATGAGATGACATAGTAATGTGACAAAATCCAGGCAGTTTGTTATTTCACCAACTTCCTCAGATACCGCTGGCATCCTGAGACACCTGTGAAACCTTGAACGACTACATAGTTGTACAGTTGCACTCATTTGGCTAGAAAGATAAGTTAATATTCTTTGTTCAAGCAAAATCTCTCTCAATAAGCAAATGGAGTCCAATTTTTTGTCAGGCACAAGATTATGCTAGACTTTCAAATCATTTCCAAAGACAAAACATGATTGCTTCCTCAGAGTTATTAGATTCTCCTAGAATATAATTTGCCAATTATTCGTGAAAAATATCTATATGATTCTACACCTATTTATGCTCCATGATCCACAAGGGCATTTTACTTTTCTACTTCACTATCGAGCAATAAATACCTAGAATTGCCAGAAATAAAACTGAAACACATCATAATTCTAACTAACCTCTGGTTTGGTAAAAGTCAGATCTTCTGTTGCAAATGGGACCATGTAGGACGGAAGGTCAGAACGTAACATAGCCTACATTACATGAAGCAACGACCGTTAGCTTTTAAACATCAAAGCTCTGAAAGTAATCAATCAACGCATGGACAAGCTTACAAGATTCTTGCTTAGAAGAGCCTGCTCAGCATTTTCAATCAATGCCTGGACAACATAAATAGTATATAAATCCCTGGAAAAAGAATATATATTCTAGAAGATAACAAGATAAAAAAACACGCACAGTAATAGAACAGAGATCAAAATTAATACACATAATATAATTACCAACAGAATTTTACCCTTTCTCGGACATTAGCAGTGGATTAATACAATAAAGCAATTCCATCTGAAGAGAAGCTTAGGTTTACATCACTAAATATATATATATTATATATTTTAAAGTTTAATGAACCACCAGCATAGCCAAATAACCTTTTTGATTCGCTCCTCAGTAACTTCATCAACATGCTGCAATAAGTTTTCCAACGTGCCTGACAAATAGAATAGGATAAGGTCAACGTATGAACTACATACTTCAGAAAATAGAACAATGCTCATACTGTGACAACATTCAAGGTCAGTAGTTTAATGCTAATTGACTCCAGAACTGAGTTACATATTTCTTTTTAGGATGACCTTAGCATACTTAGTACAATATGCTACTAAGCAACACGGAAAGATATCACAAAGAGTATAGTTGAAAGATCAAAGAACTAAAAAATAAAATAAAGGGCAATAACAATCATCAGCATCATCACACTGTGGGATTAACTTGTCATGGTTTCAGGAAGACTGGAATAGTAAAGTAAAGTTGCACACAAACGTACCAAACTTTGTAATAAGTCGAATGGCATGAACATCTCCTATTCCTTCAACTCCTGCATTACAGATCACAGATGTGTTTACAAAATTCCAGCGTTGCAACTTATTAAATTTAGCCAAGTATGGCCTCAAACAATCAAAGCATAATGTTTGGTAACCAATATGTAGATGAAAAAATAAACTTTCTTCCTCAATCTTCCAAATGGAAATAGCCCATAAAATGAGTTACTCTCTGCATATCATCATGCAGTTGCATTTTTTGTTCAGATGCATACTTTGATCATCAGTTATATACAACCTAGAAAACATGTACTACACTCGATTATCAGTATCCACAGCTCGTGACATACCTCCACCAAGTTCGGGGACATTGATATTCCTTCTCTAAGGACTTTTACTTAGCCCACCATGCCATATATTTTATAGAAAATTTAAGCCTTAACCCAACTACCTATGAAGTTTGTATTTCACTACATAATTGTATCGAGTTTTTTTTAGGCCAAATTTAGAATTTAACTTAGCAGTTGAGACAATAATCACTAACAGATCATTGATGTACAACTATTATTAAACAACTTTTCAGAAAACAAACAGTAATTAAACATGGGTACCTTTCACAGAAATTAATACAAATCAAAAAAGATAAAACAATGCTCAAAGAGAAAGCAGTACTTGAAGCATGGGTAGAAATTAGGCAACCTTTGTTTCACCATAAATACAAGCATGTGCGGGGATGTTTTTTTCTTATGTATGTACTTTCTTGGCTCTGAAGTTTTAGCAGAAGAAACATAGATGAACCTGGAATATTATCAGATTTGTCTCCCACAAGTGAAACTACATCAACAAACTGAGATGGCTTCAGTGTCCCATACTTCTTAGCAAAGTCTTCTATCCCAAAAGAGGACATCCTGAAATGAGTAAGCAATGTGTTAAAATTTAAAACTACTTAACAAGGGAGAAAAGCAAGCAGCAAAAAAGTTCCCTAGAAAGCAGAAGCATTTCATGAAGTAAGAAAACAGCACTACAATTTTTTCTACAAACTACAGAAAAATAGAACTCCAATTTAACAAGGTCAAAGGTATTATTGCGATTGGAAGAAGTTTCATTTTCAAAATAAAGTCCAAAATATTGAGGTAATTATGAGTGCTCTTCCTCGTGTGTAATTAAATTTTCATAAAAAGAGCATAAGATTTCATTACGAGAATCTGATAGCTAGGTAGTAGCTATGGGGTAGAGTCAAGGGGCAGTTGAGAGTAGTAAATAATGATGAATATCAACTGTACAAAAACTAAGTGATAGAGAAACAAGAAATAAAGCCTCAAGCAAAGCCTTCGTTATGATTCTGCCGGCTGAATAGAACTGAATTATGGAGGAAAAATTGATTGTGTGTTTTAATTTTCAAGAATTAATAAGGATAGAAATTTCATTGTAGAAAATGGAACGTTTTGCAGTTGCAGCCAGTTGGCTATAGTTGTAGAGAACGTTGAGACAAGTTAAACTTTCAAATAATATCCATAGCTGAAACTTACAGACATCTTAACACATGCATAGCAAATAAGAAAAGAGGCAAATAAGCTTGTCAAAAGCCAAGAGAGATACTAACTCAAAGCCACGAGGAGCAATTCGTAACAGGCGCAATGAAGGAGAAAGTATCTGGAAAAAATCTTTATCTGGGGAGACAACTCGTACCTGTACCAATTAACTTATAAAAGAGTCATGTGCAACAAAGAATAGAGAAAATACCTACTAGATATTGAAGGATGCAGAATTATTAGGATGTGATAATATCAATTGCGACAAGAGTCCCCAACAAGGACCATATTCCGCAACACTAGGTGCCGTATTTCAGAATACTAGTTATGTTTGTAACACAACAAACAAGCATAAAATGAACACCATTGACCTTGTATTAGATAATGAGCATGGAATTATTTTAAAAATGTAAAATCATTTGACTGGAAAGAAAAAAAAAAAAAAAAAGTGTCAAACCTAAATAAAGGGCTGCACAAGAAGTATTTAGTAAACAAGAGTCAAAAATTCAAATTACTCTCACTACTTCATAATGTGCTGGTTAATTCACTTCTTTGGCTGGTCAATCAACAAAACATAGTAAATTCACTTTTTTGGCTGGACAATCAACAAACTGCATAGCAGGTCTTCTTTAGAAAATGTCCAATCTAAGTTGTTGAATTAATGACTTAATTGTCTACAGCTTCGCAAGTATATTCCAGAAGATAGGCGCATCCTTCGATGAGAATAACCTGAGTTATTTCTCCCATACATAAATTAACATTCATAATAGATCTTCAAACCTCCATTCCTCAACTTTGCAGTCTAAAATGCATTGAGAATCCCAGAAAATAAAGAGAATACAATTCACATCACTAACACAGAATCATCATTTAATAAAACAACTTCAAGACAAGAATGGTACCATCCAGACAGCAAACTCAAATTTTACAGCCACTGGCAACAAATATACGATAACTACCCCACCCACCCTTTTCATTTCTTTCTCACTTCAAAGCTCATGACAAAAGTCTGCTTGGATCCTCAATAAATTATACAAACTGACGAAACAAAGTAAGTGAAAAATACCTTGAACCCGGCATTAACACTTTTAACAGCCAATGTCCCAATCACATCATCAGCTTCAACTCCTGGAACCTGCTTAAGAAATGAACAGATAAATTTACATGCTTCTGCTACAGTTAGCTATCAACAAACAATCAATAAGTGTTTGTACCTCAATCACTTTGATAGACATTGCCTTGAGGGATGCTTTTAAGTACTGAAGCCCCTGGACAACAGTATCAGGGGTTGGAGGCCGATTGCTTTTGTAAGAGGGGTATAGGGTGTGGCGAAAATTCATGCCTACAAGAAATTGACCAATCAATCTCATTTTTCCATTATATATATGTGAAATTAGACCCCAATTATACATGTTAAAACTTAAAACAGCAGAAGAGGAAAAAAACATCACGAACACACAATGCCTTTTACTTTTACGAATACATACTGTTTCACATCATAACTTTCTTATAAAAATTCATAAGACATAGCCCAATACAGATGTTCACTTATACAAGAATAAGGATTTTCACATCATGTGTGGGAAATATTTATGTTTCAAAGACCAATTCTATGCCCGTACACACTATCGTTTTTGTCCTATGTAAACCTTTCATCTACAACTCTGCCTCTGTCACTACTCTCTTTCTCTTGCAATACCATCTTACGGAAAGATAATGCTAAGAAAATTGCAAGGGAAACAAATAGCCCATACATCCGATGGCTGGCTTAGCCACCACTTCCGATCAGCAACTCATTGTCATTTATTTTTCCAGATGACAATGACAACAATAATATGCAATTAGAAACACAAGTAGATAGTTACAAGGCAATATTTCTTCAATGCTGATAGTTAGTTTGCCAACTTGACCAATCCAGATCGTTTACCAACTGTCATCAGTTCAGGTTCCACATTTTTTTTTCCTTTTGTTCTTTGGTGTGTGGGGTTGGGGATTGACCAAATTAAGTTGCTATGGTTGGGTATATTTCCAATGTACATCACAGACAAAGAAGATCTCAACCGACAAAAATGCCAACATCACATAATGGAAGCTTCAGAACTGCAAGAATGTTATTTTATCACACTTTAAGGAAATAGATTTTAGTAGAACAAAAGATAATGTAGTTCTGACTAATCACAGGTTTAATACAAACATGGAATACACAATAGAGTTTACTAACAAACTAGACAAAGACAAAATAACATAGAAGAGAAGTGATTCCAAACCAAAAAAATAAAAAATTGATACATTATGGTAGGAACTAAACTAAAAACAAGAGCAAAGCAAGAACTCAAGAGAAATCTCCTACTCAAGCATCACAGATGTTAACTCTAAATTCAATATGGTCCTAGATGAGTTCTCTGTAATAAGGCAAGAACCTTGTGTCCATCCTAAAGTTGGAGCCCACATACAAACAGTTAAAATAATTGAATTACTCTAAATTCAATATGGTCCTAGATGAGTTCTCTGTAATAAGGCAAGAACCTTGTGTCCATCCTAAAGTTGGAGCCCACATACAAACAGTTAAAATAATTGAATTAGAGTAAATAAAATAAAATAGCCCTCGTAAATCTTGTCTGCAACACAAGATCTCTCCATGATGCACTTGCTGACATCAAGATGCATCATCAAGTTTTATATCTATCACAAATATATATATGGGCAAGTGAAACTCCAAAAATAAGCCTAGTTTGGCAGCACTGAACTCAAAGCTCAAGATCAAACTTTGATATAGTTTCAGGTACTATTACTACAGCAGCAAATAAAATATCAGAACCAGGTACTTGCTCATGGCTATGGACTATTAGGTAAGAGCCCATCCTTTTTAGTTAGTCACAAATGAAGAAAATTCAATAACCAAATAGCATACCTTTTCCAACATAACCTTGTTTGGATGAAAGAGATGCAGGACCATAAGGAACCCCTGTAAAGAAAAACTTTGTTCTATCAAATTAATTCGCTCAGAGCCACACCCATCTATCTTTAGTTAAAAATCATTCTAGGAGTATATTCACTGTGGTCAGAATAAGTGATCATATTATAGGACAATTTACACTGTAGTCAGTATAATTGTATAAATGATCATATTTTATCACAATTTATACAGAAACAGAGTCTGAAAGTCATCATGTAGGTTCCTTTTAACCCCTTCCCCCAACCCTCCACTCAAGAATAAGGACAAAAATATACAGTTAATATGAGTAGCCTTCAATTGTATATAGAAGCAAATCCAACTTTGTGTTTAACATAATTTTATCAAGGCGCTGAGCGGAAAAAAAGAAATTGTACCCATCATAAGTACATCCCAAACAAGATGAGAAAAGTAAGGTTTAATTTGATGGATTTTCTCCAGTAGCCGAAGCAACAATTTCATAAGAAACAAAGCAAGTAATAATTGATTCCATACGTTTAGAACTTCTCCATCAAAATAAACCACCTATCCTTTTCACTCAAATCTTAACCAATTCAGTATTGCATGTCAGTCCAATGAGGTTAGGTCAAGCTCAAACTGAAACAGCACAACAATTAGAAATGAAAAGATACATGCACTATGACCAAACAAAATTGACACCCAGGCCCAATCTAATCGGGGTCTAACAATCAGCAGAAGTTACAGGTCAGAGCTCTTCCAACTTTACACATTACATAGGTGAAATCAGCTAAAAATCTCATCGGATCATCACCAAGACCAGCACATAAGACAATCTAGAAAGAACTGAATACTGATGTTGAGGCCACATCACCAACTGGCATTTTAACCATAGGAGTACTGGTATTAAGTCAAAACACAAGCATCATACAGCTTCCCCTTCTGGCTAACAGTTATCACAGTTAGGTCTTTCTCGACAAACTGATTGCAACTCCATAAACTAGTAGTGATGTTTATACCATGGCAAGGTTAAAAAAGACATCTCTATCATTCCATAAATGATTCACGACATCAAACTTCAGCATCTTGATATAATAGATCAACAATATGACTATGTATGAATCTGAGTCACCTATTCCTCCCATGCTTAGGTCCTTAATTAAAAGATACGGAGCTATAAATTGTTGAACGTGGAAGAAACTTAAAGTAACTTAGTGGCAGACAACAGAAAGAAAGACCAAACCAAACTTGGATCATTCTTGATAATTGAAAATACAGAAAAATGATCAACAATATTAAATACAAATTTGCACATAACCCCTGCCACTTAAAGTAACATGCCCATAAGCATAAATAAATGATGTGTTAAAAACAAATAAAATATGACCAGTAAAAGCAGGAACTAGATAACTAAATGAGTAGAGAGAAGAAAATAAAGGTTAGGGCAAGCTTACCATCATAGTCAAAAACCACCTGGACGCAAGATGATATAAAAGCAAAAACAGAAGTGAAAAAAGCTTGTGTTAGAGCAGATACATTAACAGCAATTAATCACTGCATAAAAGCACAAAACTGACATGGGGCAGAAAAGAAGTCAAGTGACACAAGGTTCTCAAAACATCATGAAGGTATATGTGTCACTGTTGAGTAAAAATTGACAGCCAGTGTAGAGTGGAGTAAAAACATAATTCTTTTAAACTGTAGTAATAAATCTTCTTCATGTTTTCAACAAAATCCAACTCTTGGATGAGCAAAGTAGTTATTCCAGCTACTATTTGTAACTATAGCCATAATAAAGAAAAAGAATATTTTTCAACTCTAGAAGTAGGCAATTGACTGAATTAAATATCAAGAGTCCACTAGACTGATACAAAATAGTTACAACCGGTACAGGGAAGAATGAGGGCATACCGCTACATGTGAAGGTACAAATTCCAATACATCAATTATCTGCAAGAAAGTAGTGAAGATACGTTTCAGAAAATAGAGCTTCAAATGGTATACTATATAGAAGATCAGTGTGCAATATGCAAAAATAACATGAATCCAATCTTTACCCAGGCAGAAGATCCTGTCAGAGAAAATCAACTTAGGTACATCTGCTATTAGCTAAATTACATAATTAAACTTCTTGATTGGACAAAGCTTGTGACAGTAAGGTAAGAAATGTTTATGCTTTTTATCCAAGATAACTCTTTTAGTAAATCAAAATGACAGATCAGAATTTCTTTCTGAAGAGGATGAGCTATTTTAGCATTTAAAAAAAAAATTAAATCAGAAATCAGTTTGCCCATCAGAAGAAAAAAAAATGGCATGCACATGATGTTAAAGTTTCCTATCTGAGAGCATAACAAGCTCAGCTCATCACATTACAAATGACAATGAACATTTTAACATTTTTTTTTTAATGATCAAACAGATACACAGAGATAGAGAATAACGAACACCACAAGGTCATGCTTTTGCATTCTTCCTTAAGGATATTCAACCAACTATATGCAGTTAAGAAACAAAGATAACATATACACACGCATAAAAGCGAGACACCAAAAAGCTGGAAATATATTATTTTTCTCAAGAAAGGGATCTCATATAACATTAAAGGTGTGGTCTTTAACAAAGCCCTAAGAAAATCACTAAGTCCTCGTATTTCTAACATCCTGCACCATATACACTATACTATTTCAAAGAAAAAGAAGGGGCAGAAACATATACTCTGGAAATCTTACCAGAGACAATGCACTGAAAATGGATAGGACCCAATCTCCGTTGCCATCAGCATGAGATAGATGACCGTGATGCAATTTTGCTATAAATAACCCAGGAAAATATAATTAGCAAATGCATAGGCACATACAAGCAGGGGAGTGAAGAAACAGAATATAAAACCAAAAACAATGAGTGTCCCTAAACTAGTGGTAGATTTGAAAGAAAGGCAAAAAGGAATAAAGCCAGCTACCAAAAAAACCACAGCTAAGCTAGCTAGAAATATTTTATGCTATTTTCCTGAGTCAAAATTTTCTCAGTATCCTTGTATACTTCTCTACCTGTTAAGCTACTGACCAAATCAAGAAAAATATAATATTAATAATCTGGAGTTAGCAAGATCAAGGCCGCAATGAGCACCCTACACCCACTGCAGCTTCATCTGAAGGTTCAACTTTTAACTACTACATAGTTTCTTGTGTACATCATGTTACCTACAAATCCCCCAATTTAAGCTCGGTCAATAAATTCCTATTCGAGCAATATGCAGCTTTGATTATTATGTACTATTTGGAAGGAAAAAATAAAAAGAGCGAAAACCCCACATGAATAATTTATGCACACTAGTAATGAAGTGGTGATATGAAAAGAATAGAACCTCTTGTGTCGAGCAGAGCAAGTGTGCCCAATGATCACTAAACAAATATTGAAGGTCTTGTCACACTAGAACTGCCTCGAACAACTGTGTTCTAATATTCTCTTTATCAAATAATCTCATTTAACTAAAAAATTCACTTTTTCTTCTCTTCGTTAACATCTATTCATATATATACCAACCATCCAACCATTGTCCAAACGTATAAGAAAATAAACACAACACCAGCAATCCCACGACAATCATTTACAGAGGTGTATAATCAAATAGATTAAAAGATATATACTAATCGTTTTACATACCAATAAGCTTGTAATATGCTCTGTACATGATCGAAGTACCATCGATGAGCATTACTCTGCCATTGGTTGGATTAAGGGCAGTGGAACCATCTTCAATTACAGAAGATTCAGAAACTGTACTTTGGCTAAGTGTTGCGTTTTGAGCAGCTGTAACGACACCTCTCGAACAGATAGGTTGCATAGCTTTACAAAATCCATGACTCAAACTAGGTTGCACTTTGCATGAATCCTAAACAAAGAATCAGACAACTTGAAGAACGGAAGACGGGGAATACTAGGCGAATAGTGTATGCCGGTCGAAAGTGATGAAAGATTTACCTTTTCAAAAAGAGCACGAGATGAATATGTCCTTCTTGGGTATGTAATAGTCGTGAACTCGTACCCTAATTTCTGGTTCACGGAGAAACTCCTCCCACAGCAATACGACATTCTCCACAAAATACGAAGTTGGTGATGCGGAATTTGATAGCAAGCCATGAAAACTCGCCGCGTTAGTTATCTAAACATGTTGAGGGGAAGAGTAACGGGCATTTGCATCAAAATTCAATCAAAATTAGCTGATTTTCAAAAACACACTCGTCATTTATAACCAAATAAAAAACGGATAACCGAGAACTTCACAATCTACACCAAACAATCTAATGTGTTTTAACAGTTCAAACCAAATAAATTATGAGAATGAGCAGTGGAGAATCCAAGGGGTTGGAGGGGGCTAGCCCCCAAGCGGAAAATTACCGGATATTAGTAGAGGGGAGGCGGTTCCAGCCCCTCAGCGGTGGCCGGGAGAGAAGAAGGGAAAGCTGCGGCGCTGCTGCCTGCTGCGTCGTCGTCGACTGGAGTGAAGCGAGGGAAGAAAAGGCGGAAGATGATGAATATTTTCTTGGAATAAAAATAAATAAAACATTTCTTGGAATTTGCTAGTAAAATACTATAAATTTTAATATTATAATTCTCATCCAACACAAAATAATTGTCACTTTTATCATTTAAGTTAGTCCACGAAATGATTATTATTTTCATTTATTGCAGTAAGGTCACATAATATATTATATTTAAGCTTATATTTTTTACTATTTCACTCGTATTTATTGTGGAATCCTTACCCCCACTCACTGCAATGCCCACTATTATCCACTGCTACATACCATTTTCTTAAAATCTGTATCATTCACAATGTGACAACCATTTCATGAACGACATCCATGTAATACAAGAGCAATCTCAAGTCTCAACATTCACTAAAAATATAAAATTTTTATTCAATAAATTTCCTCAAATTTACACCTATCTAAATTTAATTTTACTCATAAAATTGAGTGTTGACCACAATTTTTATAAAATAACCTATGAAAATAGGAAATATGTCATATGTATTTGTAACGTATGGATTGTAAATTGTATATGATAAGTTTTACGAGCAAATTTAGAAGCATTATTAAGTAGGATAAAGAGGATAAAGATAATCGGACATACTGTGGTCGGCCACACGTGTAGAAAAAGGAAAATTAACTGTAAAAATAAAAATAATCACATTTCTCATGCTTTCCAAATAGGTTATATTTTCATTTGCAAAACCTACATTACTATTTTTAACTTGTGTGGCCGACCACAGTGTGTCCGAATATCATTACCCTATTAAATATTCGATTTTGAGCAAGCAACTCATCTATGATCACTTTTAACTTCAAATTTAGGTTAAAATAATAAAAAGTGAAATAAAAAGTTCATCCAGGAAATCCCCTTAATTGATTGTACCTTACAAAAATATCTATATCTGCTTAAATTTTTTTCTCATATTTACACCTTTCAAAATCTATTTCTATTTCAAAATAGAAAAATTGTTGTGTGCAATTGTGAAAAAATGAGCTATTATAAGGGAAACAACTGTATGCAATTGTAAAATATAAGCCAAATATAATATTATAAGGAAAACTTTTAGAAGTAAATTTAGGAACAAAATTGTTATGGATGCTCTAAAGGCTCATACTCAGTATATAATATGTTTATGATATTGATTTATTTTGGGTGAATTATAGAATTTAGACATCATTCGACCTATTTAATTGTGGTTGCTATTTGGCTATGGTCTTAATCCGACTATATTGACTTACATCCAATTACACTTAAGGCGTGTTTGGTAGCCCACACTGGATTAGCCCACGTTGGATTAGCTAACATTAATAATGGGGAGAGGTTGGGCAAAAATAGTATTCTACAGCCGTTTGGTAGCCCCTAAAACGAAACGGATTATCGCAACCGAGTGTTTGGTAGGCGCTGTTAAGTGAAGGATTAAGTTACGTTATTCCATAGGAAACCTTACAGAAGTAAAGTAATTACAAAACTTGCCACATATATATATATATCTTTCCACCATTGCGCCGATTCAGCAATTTCCTCTCAAACCCTAGCACAGAAAAACGATGAAGACATTTTCGGGGCGATGCACAAACGATTCACACGAGATGCACATCCTCTCCTAAATTTCAATTCAGTGAAAACCCTTTCAAGCACGGCAGCAGAGGAATCACGGCCAGATTCATCGGCAACAAAATGGAGATTTTCGCACATCCAGGATTTGAGGCATCCCTTCGCTCAACAGCAGGGCTTCGATTTTCTCTTCACCATTCATCATGAGTTCCGTCAATGCAGGTTCAATCTTTTCACTCTTTGTTTAGATTAGGCTCGCATTTATGCGACAAATGGGTTGCAGACTGATTTTTCGGTGTCTTTCTCCTGTGCTTCTGAAATCAATTTAATCTTCTTCAAGGTATCTTGAAGAAGAACAGTATATTCTCTAGCATTTTCCTTGAAAGAGCACAAATTTCCCAAAAGATATGAAATGAGTTATGTTCTCCGTATATGGAAACAACTGAGCAGATTTTTCCTTACAATTTTTTTTTAGTTGAACCCCATTTTTTTCGATTTTGCATTTGCTTAAGACTTAAAATTCTTCATTTTAAACCTTAACCGCAGACTCTAATTAACAACTGCAGACTCTAATTACATTTATTGTCAAAGGGCACGATATGCATATGGTGAATAAATAAATTAAACACAAAATTAATACGAATAAAGTTATTGTGCGAGATAATTTAATTTCTCTATTATTATTTGTTATAAAAGTATAAACATATTACATATATATTCGCTCACGGATTTCGACTTAGTGTTGTATAATTGTAAATTTTTTCTGAGTCAGGTTCATTTCAAAAGAAGTAATAAAACTATGGAAATTAAAATGTTGTATGTTGAGATTCATTTCTACTGGTGACTTGATCACTTAACTTTTTTTCGACCTGTAGTGTAGCTGAAAGCAAAGATGGAGCTAAATCTGAATTAATTAGCCACAAGCAGAAAGATGGGGAATTAGCCAAGTGCCAAGAATTAGTTTATCTTAGTTACAATTTTCACTGAATGAGACATACAGTTTGTAAACAAAAAGAATCAGAAGGTAACCATGATCTGTAAACACTAAGTAATCGAGTAAACTAATATGATGCCTTACTTTGTTCTTATTAGGTAGCAGCTGCCCTAGCCGTGGTAGGAGTTATAGAAGTCAAAAGTTCGACAAGTAGACTCGACGTAGTTGGTCCCCAAAGGAAGAAAGTTTTCCCATTGACTGCTTGAAAGAACTAATTGCAACGGGTTGGAGGGCCGATAATGGCTTCAGAATGGGGTACCAACAGCGGTTGGAAGAGATGATAGCGAAGGAATTTCCCGGCACCGATATACGAATGTCTCCTCACATCAACTTGAAGCTTCAAACCTGGAAGAAGCAGCACGGTGCACTCAACATGATAATGTTTAGGACTGGCGTTGGCTTCAATAAAAACGGGAACCACATGATTGAAGTGGAAGATGATCAATGGGAGAGCATTGTTAAGGTCATAACCATTTTAACTTTTCCTCCACTCAACTACCATAACTGCAAATTCTTTAAACTGTATACTGTTATAACCGTTTTAGGTAATAGCTGTTATCATTTATCTTGTTGCTATTCTCAATATTTGGTTGGTTATGTTGTATGATATTTGGACAATATTTTGGCTTCTTATTAATGCAAGTTTATGTCTGCACCGTGTTTGACAATGTGTCAAGGCCATGCGCTACAAGTCATGGCCTCTGCTCGATGATTGGAATGAAGTCTTTGGGAAGGACAGAGCCAATGGAGATAATGCGGAGGACATTGAGGATGCTGCAATAGGCTGTGATGGAGATCAGGTTCACACAGAGCAAGAAAGTCAGATTCCAGGGGACTTCACGGCCGATGACGATGGGGAAAACAACGTCTGCCACCCAGCTTCCAAGGATGCCGCCGTAAACATGACGGCCGAAAGGAAGGGCAAGAAGCGGAAGGGAACTGATAACGTGAGCATGGTCGCTGCTGCCATAACTGAGATTAGCCGAACTACAGCTGCACGGCTTGACACTCTTGCACAACGCATTGGCCATGAGTTCGACGTCGATGAAGCGAGAAAGGATGCATACAACATTACAAAGGATCTTGGTCTGAAGAAGATCCAGCGGTTTGAAGTCGCTGAGATATTTGTAGATAAACTTGAGCGGTACGTGCTGTTCAAGGGCCTTCCCAAAGATGTCAAATCCGATTATGTGAAGCACCTACTCAGCCTCAAGTGAATGTGGATGATAATAATCTTTTGTTGCTCAAGTACTCGTAATTTGTATTATGTGAATGTGGATGTGAACTAACTTGTTAGGCAGATTTTGTGTATATCTTTGTTGCTCAATCGGATCTAAAGTATTTGCACCCCATATTTTGTTCATGCTACTTCTTGGCACCTATATTATATTTTTTAAGACCGTGGAATGCATCGCAATGTGTTCATTTTCTTTACTGATTTCCTGTTACTCCACTATAATAAATTGAAGCATGCATTTTAATTCAACCAGGTAGGCTCCGGCTCCGGCGCAGGTGATTCAATTCGGAAAGAACATTTGGTTTCATGAGATTTTATTTTTGGGAGCCTTACAAATTGCAAGATGTATGTTATGTTTATAAAATGACAATGTATAATATGCCCAAGTTTTAAATTTCAGGCTTCTTACTGCATATGTTTGTACGAGTTTTGAAAAAACAAAGTGTCTTAATTCATTCCTCCAAGAAATTCAACGTATAAATAAAATGTTTTCTTTTTTTGTTAATCTCACTAAGTAGAACCTCTACAAGCAATAATATTAGGAGCATTTGTTGCTGCAATATGTCCTCTATCATGAGATATATATACAAGTTCCTTTTCGACCTATTCGTCATGGTCTAGTGACAGAGTGGCCTAGAATTAATAGATGCAACAAGTAGACACGTTCAGGGCAGATTGGGTAAGTTGTAGAGACTTTCAAAAATATTCCTGTCATAAATCACATGAAGTCAAACGAGTAGGACAGAATTTTCAAATAGCAACAGACCCACAAGCATACCAATATGCATGCTTCTATATTTCAATGAATCTGTACCCAGAATGCACATTTATTCTGAACCAACAGAGGCACAGGGTTTAGATAAACGCCATGAACTTACACAAATGATGTGCACATCATATATTTGTACAAGAAGCAGATGAGAAGTTGGAAAAAATTGCTAAACCCTTAACAACAAAGCGAACTTTACAGCTCTACAACTAGTAAATACAGCCACAATAAATCAGCCTAATTCCACACTTGATTTGCAATCATTGAAGCATGAAATCTTTAGGCAAGGAACATGATTCTTCATCACATCAATCAAGGACACACGAAATTAATAGCCAAAATTAATATTTGATATTAATTTTGATTAAGCATATCTTTCATATTGAAGTTGTGAGATAATTGTACTTTAATATATATATGATATGCTATAATTTTCACATGTAGTAAATCAGATTTTTTTAAACACAGAATTATGCATTCTGTGTGGTTTAGGTGCTACTTCTTTTCTTAGCTTTCTAGCAATTATATGTGCTGCATGTTATTGCACTTAACTGGTTTTTTTCCAGTGTTTTCAAGTATACTTTCGGTACTTTGTGATGCTCTCCGTGTGCCTAATTTATATTTAATACAGATTTCTTTAGTTTGTAATAAATATATATTCATTTTTTCCACACTTCAATTGCAATCACTAAAGCATGAAATGTTTAGGCAAGGACCATGATTCTTCATTACATCAATCAAGGACACACAGAAATTAATAGCCAAAATTAATATTTGATAGTAAGTTTGATTCAGCAGATCTTTCCTATTGAAGTTGTGAGATAATTGTACTTTAATATATACATGATATGCTATAATTTATTCATGTAGTAAATTAGTTTTTTTTTTGTACAAATTAGAAATTCTGTGTGGTTTAGGTGCTAGTTCTTTTCTTAGCTTTCTAGCAATTTTATGTGCTGCATGTTATTGCACTTAATCGGTTTTTTTCCAGTGTTTTCAGTGTCTTTCAGTACTTTGTGATGCTCTTGGTGTTGTCAATTTATATTGAATACAGTTTTCTTTAGTTTGTAAATATATATTCGTTTTTTCCACACTTCAATTGCAATCACTAAAGCATGAAATATTTAGGCAAGACCATGATTCTTCATCACATCAATCAAGGACACACAGAGCTGAAGCGTATTTGTATAATAGCAACAATGATTTCAAGAACCGAATCCAATTTAACGATTATGTAGAGTTGAAGCTGTAATACTTGATCTCTGAAATTAGTCAAAGGGAGAGCAATGGAGATTATGACATTGTTGCTGCTGAGGACCTGCAAGGGATTATTCGCGAAAATAAGCCATGTCAAAGAAGCATGAAAACCGTGAACACTTAAGGACCACAAAATGCACAGATCTTCTTTAAGGCGTGAGATTTTACCTACAATCCCAAAAGGAGCAGTCTTGGCACAGAGAGAGAGATTTGAGAGAAAGTGCTGTAACAAAGGATAGTCGGAGAAAATGCAAGTTTATCTGCACACGATTTATGACGAATACTTGTAAATTACACCTCCATCAAATGAGTTCGACAGAGGTCAAATTAATGAGTAGGGTCACTTTACCCGAAAATAGGTTTAAAATCTTTTGGCGAGGGTGTAGTTCCGTCAATGCAGGATGAATCTGCTGCTCCTCTGCGAAACAACAAATTGGTGCCCTAACCTTGATTGGGAGAGAGAAAATTTGAATGGATGAAAAATTTCCAGCTTCTATTCGAATAATTGAACGATGATTCAGTTGGGAGGTGGTGAAACTAACCTTCACTGTCAGAGAAGGCGCAGCTACCATGCCAAGCGCACCGCGAACGGGAATCTCGTCGACGGCATAAGAGATGTGGTTGCCGACGGCGGACGCTCCTCTTGTCAAATCTGAGCAATATTTCGGTGAAGACCGTGAGGAAGGAAGAGTGTAGATCTGAAGATGAGATTTCAATCTTCGAGAGCACGATTTGAAGTCGAAATTTTGGGGGTAATTTAGTCCTCTTGAATTGCAATCTCATGTACTGTTGAAACCAAGATTATCAATTAGGGGGGTGGGGCGATTTTGTTTTTCTTTGAGTAACAATGAATTAGGAGAGGTCCGACACCTTTATCTCGGGCTGTGCATATAAACTTCTTTGGCTACCAAATGCGAGAATACACGAGATTAACAATTTAGTAGCAGTTAATGTGGGCTACCAAACACGCCCTTATAATATAGCTTTCATCAATCATTCAATCTCCATCTAACTACGTCAACTTACATACGACTACGTTTACTTATATATCAACATTTTCATCGACCTATGTTCCGACTTGCACACATTTCATCTTTTCTGCTTGTAGCCGACTGCTATCCGGTTTGCCTCCATCATCCGCCTATGATCAATCTTTATCTATTCATACACCACATAGACTGTCACACGGTCTATGATCAATCCGACTTGCAAATCTCTCAATCTCTCTAAAGAATTATCTCAATTTCCGCCGCCTTTCCAACTCGCACTTACACAGCGGATTTAACCAACTTGGGTTATTCGCCACCAGCTTGCCATTATTACTCACTCATTGTTACCGTTTTCACCCTCTGAACGCAGTCGGCAACTTGGAATTAACATTTCTTCCAACGTGTCTTTCTCTCTCAATCGTCTTATTTATCATTTCTACTCGTTATTCGTTTACTAACTTGAGCGTCGGAGGCTCTACAGTCGACACCCCCACCGATGCTCAACCTTGGCTCTTACATGTTTTTGTGTTGACAGATTGCTAGTGCCCGATTGATCCAGACGTGTTTGACGTTATTATCAATTGTAGATCTAGCCTCTACAATATGTAACAACAAAAATAAGTATTATAATTCATATGAATCCGAATTTATAAAGAGTTATATACTTTGTGTCAAATAAAAATATTGAGTGTTATAAACCTATTATACACGAAAATCACACCTACCAAATTTACATATTATACTAAATTATAGTCAAAATTATCTTTGTAACTATCAAATTTACCGTATCAAATAATTTAAAAATAAGGAATTTATTTATTATTGTTTTTTTAATTATTGTTATGCGGAATTTTTATTTACTAAACCCTGCAGTTTGCGAGGGCTTTATGTTTCGCCGTTTTCAGAGGCAGACTCCAAATATTCACTAATCTCTTCTTCTCCACCGCCGGCGTTTTCCCGCCACCGCTCCGCTTCTCTCTCCGGTAAGGCTCTACCTGCTCAACGCAATTAGTCGTGAACTCTGTTGTTCTTTCTCCAGCTGCAGAGCGCAATTATTTCTGCATTTCCTTCAATATGTATTATCGAGTATTCTCAGCTATTTCTCTGGCAATTTTGTTTCGAGTCGTGATTTTTTTTGTTTTAATTTATTGCTCAATTGTATAATTTGAGGAATCTAGAGTTGTTTGGTTTGTGCAGTTACTGAGACGAAGAATCATGGGGAGGAAGGCAGGGAAGTACAAGAAGAAGGAAGACAATGGCCTTCAGAAGAAAAAATCAGTTCGATTTGATTCTGATGATGAAGACATGATGAACGACGAGATTGATGCTTGTATGTGAAATTTTTGCTCTTCACAGACTTTACAGAAACAGAATTGTTTTCAGCTGCTCACGTAGAAAAAAATGGTGTGTAATTGTGCTTTTTTTGTTTATTTTGTGTTATTTCAGTTCACAAGAAAAGGGATGTTGTACCACTGAACATAAATGATGACGCGGAAGAATCTGATGAGGGCGCTGAGCAGCCGGTGCTTGATTTTGAGGTTGAACCGCTCGCTCGTCTCTTTTGTTCTGCTTTCGAGTGCAATTTTTTTTCAAGGAATTCTGTTTACATGTCTAATTTGATTCTTAGAAGCATTAAAGTGTGAAAATTTCTTAGCCATTATTATTTTATTTTATTTCTACAACTGAAGCAGCGAGTACATTGAGATGATAAAAGGCAATCACGGTTTATATGTTTCCAGTTTTACTTTTTTTAGAAGGTTACTTGTAGCAGATTTTCAAAGTGGTAATTTTATTTTAATAGTAATTGATATTTGGCTAGATATTATTCTTATAGCTTGTAGTTAATGATAATATGTCCTTAATCATTTTATTTCGGTTTTCTTGTCAATACATTTAATTTTCCTTGGAAATATGTTTTGTGTGATTATGATGAAGATTAGAAAACAATTGACATATTTATGTTTGATGTTGATGATCAGAGATCATTGCTTTGTAATCTATTTTACTCTTTTAAATGACTCTGGTCTTAACTCTCTTTTAGGATGATGAGGATGAGGAAGACGAGGACATCGATGATGATGATGATAAGCCACCAAAGGGTCTGGCTGCAAAAAGTAAGTTAGCTTGCTGTTTCCATATATTTTCTGCTTATAGCTTTGTTGTTGTTAGTGGTGGTGTATGACAGGCTTTTTAAGTATACCACATGATTAGTTCCGATGAAAGTTTACAACATCTCAAGATAAAAATTTTGTAGGTTGTTAGATGAATTGCAATTATAATCCTCCATACTCATGATCTATTATCATAATGAACAACATGGAGGTCTAATCTATTGCTAGCTCACTTATTAGAGGTATGATTGCTATGAATCCATAATTTTTCAATTGTTTTGTCACAATTGCATTGGTGATCCTTCCATGATGATAATAGAACCTTGATATAAGTGTATCATTTAAATTTGAAGAACTAGATTTTCTCAGTTAAAATTCTAGTTTATCTGACTCTCTAATATTTTTTTTTGGTTGATTCCTTTCAAATGTTTTTTAATCTAATTTGATTATGGCTTTTCTGTAGTTATAAGAACACAAAAGTTTTTGCGGACCAAATTTGGTGATTCCGAGGATAATATCCTTGATGATGCTGATGAAGAGCTGAGTAGAGTTGATTGGGGTAAAAGAAAGGGAGATTTACATGGCGCTGATGTTGGCAATGAGGTTTGTTTTCTCAACAATGCTTTGTGCTTAACTAGTCTTTGAATATGAGATTGAAAAGTTGCCGGATTTTATGTATCAACGAACATTTGTAATATGTTTACTAATGTTCTATATCTGTAGAACAATTTCAAATGATACTAATGCTCTTTGAGTATCGTGAAGAATTGAAGATCTCATTCTCAAAAAAAAAAAAAGGAATTGAAGATCTCTCAAGAACTGTAATCAGCTAATTGAATTATGCTCCTGTTACACTTATCAAAGTGTAGTTCACTTAGTTGGTCGTTTAGTAAATGATACCGTTTTCTACTTCATAACATAGTTGAAATCCGCTTTGTGATTAACTTAATTACTCGAAGAGAGGGTAATTGTTTCTTCCATAAACTCATAGAATGACATCTTGTGGCACATTTTTCTTCTGATAACGAATAGTGCAGTGTAAGTTACATTGTGCAGCACCTCTCTCTAAGGACCATGCTTCAATATCTTGAAGCCCAATTATGCATATTACTATGAATATGAATAATATCCTCATGTTTCTTTTTGTTCCACTAATGGTGCACCATCTTTTGAGGGGCTGTGGTACCAGTTAGTTAATAGCTTATAACTTCGCCTCTAGTCAATAAACTGTTCAAAGTTTTTGAATTCTTATATGGAGATGATCACTACCTACAGAAATTTGGGTTTCTTGCAAGGCTTGTTCAGATTAGGAAAAAGTAAAGATTCCGAAGATTTTTTTTTTTTTTTTTGAATTGACCCTTTGCCATACTAAGTTCAGATAACTCAATCTCTGTCGCTCAAAGGATACAGGCTTCTGACCCTGCTTAATTTTCTAGTTATTTGAGTGTCATTACTTATTTTAACAATTTGTTGCTTTTCTCTTAAGGTACTATCAATTGATGATGAAGATGCAGTCAAAGAGGAGACAGAGGCTGTGAAACAGCAAGCTAAAATAGCAGCAGATCTATCAATGGAGGATTTTGGCCTTGAAGATACTAGCCTAGATGAAACTGATAGAGAGCCCACGTTTGAGGTGAGAAAAATATGCATAAACAATAGTTTCCAATAAATTCTCTTGTTACAATGGTATGAGCGGAGCTTTGTTGATTCCTCATCATTTTGTCACATTTCAGGAAATTTTGGATCATGGAAAAACCCCATCAAAATCTTCCCTGGACAAAGGAGGCAAAGATGAAGAAGGAATGTCATATGAGTTAGTAAAAAAAGATTTAAATGCATTGACAAAGGAAGAGCAAATGGATGTCGTGTACAGGTCAGTTTACTTTTCAGTATCTTGATCGTCCTGGGTATTGCTGTCTTAACTAGGGATAGATTGTGACTTGGCGATTTTGCATGGTTTTCATCTAACCAGTTGTTGTTGGCTGCAGCCTGCATGTATGATACATCTACTTTAGTTCATGAAAAATGAGTTGATTCATGTAGATTTTCAAACTTTGATCAGCTTTGAAATTACAACGTCTTCTGAAAAGTAGCAAGTATAACACTAACATACAATTTTTTTCACCATTAGAACATCAACCAAATTTCTTAAAGATGGACCAAATGTGCGCAGCAAAATTAGCATAAAATGACTTCATTTTGCAGAGAGGGACTTAGCAAAAACCATGTTTCTTTGCCTGTCCTGTTGGATGTGTTTTACTGAAAATTTGATCAAATGCGTAAATTTCCAAAAATTGAAAGTTAGTGTTGTAATTGCTTTAATTAAAAAAGCGGTGTTGCAATTGCAAAAGTAACCATAGACTGCTCGTGTTTGCTTTTAGTTTTTTGCATTTGGTGTTTCTTAAGGGCTAGCTAATGACTGGTTTTACAGCTCTGCTCCGGAAGTAATTGGCCTTTTGTCAGAGCTGAAAGATGCCCTTGAGCAACTTGAGAACAAAGTGAACCCACTTGTGGAAAAGGTATGGTCATTCTCATTCCTTGTACTGTGTGGTTGCCTTCTCTTGGGTTTATTTCGCTTAATGCTACGGACCATCATTTTAAAATGTATACTACCTTGTCAATGGAAAATTTACCTTGAAGGTGCTGATACCACTCGCATGATGAATATACAAATAAATTAGCGAGTAAAGAAATTGGATGAAGAGGATTGAATAATAAATCATACAAGACAAAAGAAAGATTATCTTAGTTATAAGTACCTGTATAGTGGATAGTATCTTACTTTTCAGGCTCATAAAACATTCTTTTGTTTTAGACTGGTTACACTATCCTGGTGTTGCGGGTCTATATATTCTTCTTCATTGTATATAGCCTTGTCATGCACGAAAAAAAGATTTTCATCAGTATCTGTGAGTCTGACTGGATTGTCTAATTATTTATTTTTTGTTCAAAACCCTGAACTTATCGGACCCCTATTCTTATTGGTAATGTTCAAATTGAAAATTTCAAAAATATTAGGGCAGTTTCTTGTTATGTATTTTTGCTCATCCAGATACTATGCTTGATTAACAAATTTAGTTTATTAGTTAAACTCTTGAGCATGCATTTTATTAACTATAATCCATTGTTTATAAAGATTAAAGGACAAGAGAGTGAAAAGAGGGGAGCAATGCACTATATCGAGGTCAAGCAGCTTCTATTGCAATCCTTTTGCCAGGCTATAACCTTTTATCTTCTTCTGAAGTCTGAGGGAAAGCCAGTTCGTGATCACCCAGTTTTGTCTCGTCTAGTAGAGATCAAGACTTTATTGGATAAGGTAATTGTTTCTCAGTTGCTGGTGAACTTGATTTTTAGTTTCTGGAATCTCTTAAAATTTGAAACTTTGCTTGCCAGTGTAGATTATAAGATAATTTAGTACTTAAAGTTACATCCGTTGATCCTCATTTCGTACATGTATCTTTCACTGAGACTTGAATCTAACCTTAGTGAAAATTTCCCCTGATCAAGATCTGGGGGATAAAAGTTCAGTTTGTTAGCGGCTTTTTATGTGTAGGTTGAATCTATTTTTCTTGGTGATTCTTATGCATTTTTGAGATTTTAATCTCCACATGAGAAGCGTTTTACCTTTACCTTTTATAATCTCTATATGAACACTTTCTCGCTGTTATGGGCTATTGTTAACCTTTTCTTCCTATTTTGGCAGATGAAGAAAATGGATGATAACCTTTCTTTTGACATGGAAGAAATTTTTAAGAAGGAAGTGAATAAAGCAGCAACCGTTAAGTTAGCGGAAAAAACTGCTCCAATTGAATCTGATTCTTTCAATAACGGTCAGATGTATTCCAAGGTGGCATCAGCAGAACACGCAATAGAGGTGGGCTCCTTTTAGATTAGTCTCCAATAGAGTTATGTGGCTGACACACTTTGCTCAGTTTTTTTAAATCTGTAGCCTCATTCTTCTTACTTTACAAATGTTTTAACTTGTAGCCCAAGAAAGAAGCTGCTATGAATACCTTGAAAAGTCCAAAAGCTAAGGAGTCCAAAAACAAGCATCAAGTAAGCTGGCATGGCTGTTTTTTTTAACCCGTACTGTTTGACATTCCCAGTTATAGATTTTGCATGCTAGAGATCTTATATTGACTGCATTTGATATTATTGAACTACGGCAGCATAAGAAAGTCGGACAGCAGAGCATGGAAATGTTAAAAATAAGGGCTTCTCTTGAGGAGAAATTGAGACAGCAAGGTGTTTTTAGTTCCATTGCACCCAAAGCTGCTAAGTCTAGTAAAAGCCAGCAACCAGTGAATAGGTATGTTTTTCCGTTATCACCAAGTATCCAATTTTCCATGTATTTAACGCTATTTTCTTATGCTAATTAAAATAATTATCATACTGTATTTCATAGGCAACTTGAGACATTTGATGATTTTGTTGATGAGGCCATGGAAGTAGATGGTGTGGCAAATGAAAGGAGCAATGGTGATGCAAATCTATCTCGTTCAAGCAGAATTTCCCAGCAACTGACTCTACGCCCAAATAAGCGCAAGGTGGTGTTTTGGGAATTATCTTTTCCTTTACCAATTAGTATTTTTGCTGTGATTCTAAGGCATCTGCATTCACTACAAATAGTTTAAATTTGTTTGTGTTGGAGTAACTTGAAAAGATTGGTGTAGCCATTCACGATATATATGATTACTAAGAAACTTAGATGTAATTAGAGTTGTGATGCTGCTTAAAGGCCTGCTCTTGTCAATAGCGACAAAAGGAATGAGCAAACAGAATGGCTATTGATCCTTAAAACTTTGATTAATGTTTCTATTGCCAATAAGATACTATCATTTCACTGTTTTCTATAAATTCACTCCAATTAAGCATTCAGAGGCTCAGTTTTCCTTGACTATGAGTTAGTGATAATCTCCCAATTCGTATTATGAGGGTGTCCCTTGAATAATCATTTAAATTTGTTAGAAACTTTGCAGAAAAGATTGACATCAAACTTTCTTTTGAAGGTTATGGCTGGTGATGACGATATACCAAAACGAGATGATATTGGAGAAAGGCGAAGGAAGCACGAGCTACGAGTTTTGGCAGGAGCAGGAATTCAATCTGGTGATGATGTTGCAGATGAGAATGGCGGCTTCTCTAGTGATGGAGCTGAAGATGCTCATGAAGAAAGTGGTACTGATTCAGATTTGGAATTTTACAAACAAGTGGAACGCACGCATGCTGAGAAGCTTGCTGCAAAATCTGCCAAGTACACCAGGTACGATTGACATAAAGTAGTATATTTACTTGCCAGTTACTGCACAGTTTCTTTGCATTAATGATTTCTAGGTACTTGAAAAACGTGTATGGGGATTTCGCACTGCTATTAACTTTTTTCCATTAATTCATATGTACATGCCTTCCACCTCGTGCTATATGTGTATCGTGTCTACCTTCACATCTCTCATTTTTGCTTTCACGTGTCTCGTAATGCTAGAATTTGTTTCCTTCGATAATTTGATGTGCATATTATTTACTGACCCAAGTTAATGTCTACAGAACTTCAGAGGTTCCATCGCTGCCAGAAACTGTTGATGGAAAACGGCATATAAATAATCAAGTACTGGAATTTTTTGCCTTTATGCCCTCTTCTTTACGCTGAACTCTTATACCTGCTCTACTCACTCGAATCTTGCTTCTTGTTTATGTTTTCCCAGATTGAAAAGAATAGGGGTTTGACCCGCGCTCGGAAGAAACTTATTAAAAATCCTAGGAAGAAGTACAAGGTACTTGATTAACATAGTTTATTCTCTCTCTCTCTCTCTCTGCGCGTTGGAATGGATAAAAATACTTTGTTGTTGTAGTACACTATCTGAATGATAACTAACACAAAAACATTGTTTTGACAGTTGAAGCACAAGAAAAGAGAAGTAGGTAGAAAAGGGCAGGTACGCGAAATCAGAAAGCCAACGGGCAACAGCTACGGAGGGGAAGCATCGGGTATCAATGCAGGAATCAGCCGCAGTGTCAGATTCAAGAACTAGTTCTTTAGTTGTTTTCGATTTTGCCTTCGTTCTTCTGTTGTTTTGCGTGTTGCATTTTCTTCACCACCCTCACGGTAACATTCACAGGCATTGTGTCAATAGTGCTTGCTGGCAATTTTGACTTGTCCCAAAATTGATTTTTAACATATAGGGTAAAAGTTTATTATACTGGTTTTGAAGGATCAACTTGTATTGAATATTAAATCTTATGAAAAGAATGATTAAATATTGATGATTTAGTGGCTAAAATTTGTGGGTCGTGCCATGAATTTACTGATCTATTTGTAAGGTAAAAGTGGGAAAACAAGTTGAGTACTATATAACATAGTTAACTTCACACACAATTTGAAGCAAACGACCAGCATTTTGAACAATATTTCTTTTTCATTATTTGCATGCAGTTTCCTATAAGGTTCATCTCAATCTCATTTGCAAATGACAAAAATTTGGGTGCAACTGTTGCACCGTAGAACATCCGTTCATTTGACTCGACCCGTTTGACCCGAGTTTGACCCGATCAAACCCTCCTTTGATTAGGTTTTTTTTTTCCAGTTTTTTTTTTTTGTTTGCCGCTTCTTCTATGGTCAAGATTCGAGCGAGGGGAGTCGAAGGCCTCGGAGCGAGCCGGAAATTTTCAAGTTGTTGCCCGCTGGTTATCCTTATTTTAGTAATCGAAGCGAAGGCGGAGCCAAAGGTTCCGTCTATAAAAAAAATCTGGAAATAATAATAAAAAAAATGGAAATTAAAAAAAAAAAAAAAGTGAGGCGCGTGAGGCCCACGCGCAGGTCGGTTGGACGCGTGAGCGGGTTGCGGGTTTTTTGCACGGTACATAATTATGTACCGGAGTCTCTCTCTTTGCAAATAGCATCACTTTTTTATCTAGACATAACTTTTCAATTGATTGCAATTGAGATTACGCTTTGAATTTCTGGTGATCAATTGAAATTAATTTTGATGTGGCATTATGGTCATTTGACTTTTTTACACAATATATGTGGGTATAATCTAATTCATTATAGTAAACTTTTTTGGAGTCACTACATTCATCCATATGCCTAGGTGGATTTTTTAGGATTTTAGTTTGCTAATTATCTAAAAATCTCAATTTTTGTAACATATTATTTCGGTTACAACCTAATTATGAGTTTATTTATAGCAACTAGCTAGGTGACACCAAGAAATAACAAATAATACTATTAATTTATTTGAGAAACAAATTATTTACAATTTTCAATGATGTAACCTTTTAATTGGAAAAATAATAATTAACAAAGTAATTATAAATATAAAAAAAAGTAATTGGCGAAGTAATCATATTAAAAAAAAAAGTATGGCCTCGAACATGATGAATTTATGTATGAGTTGGATACTGACCATGATGAGGAAATATCCATTACCAATGAGAAAAATTGAGGAAGAAATATTGTTGTGAGGAGAATGAACCTCAATATCTAATAGTAATATTTTTTCAAGCCGCCACAATCATTCTTATGCTTAGAAGAAATTTTATATAATTTAATTGTTTAATTATCTAAAATATCTAATATAACATTAATCCATTTCATCCTTTAAATAATAGCATGCTTGTATTTAGAAATTTAAATTTTTCAATTTTATTTTTCAATTCTCACTTTCGAAATCTGAAAATTATAAAAAATGGTATATTATAAATTATTCGTTAATAATTGACAGTCAAATCATTAATAAAAAACCGTTACAAAATCAAAATTAATACCAACAAATTAATTTATTTCCTATTTTGTGACAAAATATTAATTTGAGTATTGTATCTTTGTAAATATTTTCATAATTCTCAACAATATAGATTAAATTTATTTTGTATATATATGGTTTTATATATTTTAGTAATTGGGACAAAATTACCAAATTGTTTTAATTATATGGAGGTAGTACAGAATGATCAGTCCTTCATGCATTTTGTGTATAAATTGCATGGTTTTGGTAGTTATTCTGCATAAATATTTTTTAAAGCCGTCGTAGTTGGAGAAGGTGTTATCGATCTTTAAGGGGTAGCCAACTATTGTGGCGAAGATGGAACACTGAGAAAATTATACGACATATTGTTCATTTTTTGCTCTTCATTAATTTCTTTATTTTTATGTATATGGTTATACGTAATGTGCGGCATATTTTAGATTTGTATGCATATTACAGAAATTCGGAAGAAGACAATGACAACATCTTCTACTGGGAGCCGATAAAGCAATTAATGAGTTCATTATGAAATTTTTTAAAAGTATATATATTACAAGTAGTACTAATATTTATTTTGAAGCAATATATAATTGCTATGTTGATTCAAGCCACCACATTGATCCTAATGCTCAAGTGGGATTTCCTAGATTTTTTCTTTGTATTTATCTAAAATCTCAATTTAAATGTATAAAATATCAAATGACCTTATGTAATCCCTACTTTACATAGATATATAAGACATTTTATTTAAGCATTCCATTTGCATTAATGAAAAAAAATGCAATTTTGGGAAAATATTAATAATAAATAAAAATTGATTATGCTAAAATATTGGTATCAAGAATCAATTACTAAGCAATATATATGTTGACGTGACAGTCCTATAATTTTAGTATGACATTTATATAAAATCAGCAATAAATGTGCATTCACTCTCAATATAAGCATTTTCTAAACAAATTAATTGTAATGAATTAATAGTTTTCAATCTATCCATTAATATAGATGTTATAAAAGCAAATTTCATGGCAATCAATTCATTTATTTCTCAATTTTATTGTGTTTTATGCCTATAAATATTGCGACTAAAAGAAAACCTACACATTTTATAAGAATGAATCACAAGAATGTGAAGGCTATCAATCCCGTACGTAGAGCTATTCAAGAATGTTGGAATACTTGCTCAACAGAGTTATGTTGATCGCATATAAAGGATGTTTCATATACTTGCTCAAGAACAATTAATCTATTTAGCTAGCTCCCACCACAGAGCAAGCCCAGCATGGAAAACAACCAGACGTGTTGAGCAGCGTTGCAAACACTACAACCATATGGTAGATATGATGATGTTGAAGATATAGCTGGACTTATTAGAGCAAAATCATCTCTCTAATTATATTATGACTTATTATCCAATGATTGATTCTATTATATAATTTTTGTTAATTAACGATTTTGTATTATTTCAAGCTTGCATAATTTGGATGATTTACCATTACATATCATTATTTAATATAATATTGAAATATATATCCTCCATGTATATATATAGTATACAAATTCTAAAATAGGAGTATCATTTTATTAGGTATAATTTTCGCCAATTGACTTATCTAAATATTGATTTATGAAAGTAGGAAATTAAGGATTCTATAAACAACAAATGTGCACTATTTGGATAATCACAGATTCTGTAAAAATTATAATATTATTTAATACTATCTCTATAAAAATGATAATATAATTTAATTTCAGATTCGCAAATTGCTAACTTATGTTTAGCTATTTTTAATAGTTTTTAATATGTCATTGAATTTCATAAATAATATGTATAATTGGGATATATAATAATCAATTAATTTCTTGCCATTTATTAGATAGCATAACGATTAGTTATACTATAATTAGATCTTCCGGAAAGAAGGAAAAGAGAGCCATAACTTAACCTTATGTATGGATGCATTAAATTCAGAATTAATTTGAGATTATTATCTTCTTAATTTTAAAAAAAATCAACATTAAGAATATTGAGAATTATTATTATTATTATTATTATTATTATTATTATTATTATTATTATTATTATTATGAGACAGATAATCATCAATTATTGTATTTTAATGATTTTAGATAATGAACGAGTATTACTATACGAGTTTAGATAGATTAGTGATAAAATTCTATTTTAGTAGAGGAGACAACGAGGATCGTTACAGGAGTGAAGACTAAGAGCATGAGCAAGGGTCGTGTTTATTCAACATCATGAAGGAATTGTCGTGTTGCAAGGGACTGAGTTGGTTAGTATGGGCGGTGATGGTTGGGTTGGCAATGGGTCGGGTTTCTAGGGTTACCCGCATTTACCAACCCTGATGGTACGAGTTTGGAAAATATTAAATAGTTTTGGGACAGGTTTGGATCGAGTTTGGGCAATAACCTTGGTGTACCCGCTACCCAAACTCATTTATATATATGTCAGATAAAAATGTTAATATGCATAATTTCATAGTATAATATAAATATAAATATAAATATAAATATTAACAATTTCGGGATGCACGATGAAGATTTTAGTATTTTATGTTGATGTTGATTGACTCATCATACATTTTGTTAGTAAATATTTATTTCAAGATTGTTTTAATGAAATCTTCTATTGATACATATGTTTTTAATTATATTATTATATTTTTTATTTTACTATTTAACATTGTTATTTATGTTTTATTATTGGGATTTTAGCGGGTATTATCCGAACAGGTATGTGTTTAAAAGTTATTTTTCAATTGGGTTTGGGATGAGTATGGATCAAGGAATTATAATGATCTGCGTTTGAAAAATATTTAACGAGTGTGTACCCGACCCAATATCATTCCTAGGTGATGGTGGTGAATTTTTAAAGATGGTAAATAACGGGTATGACTTAATGGGTTTGAGATTATTCGGGTAGTGAAGTCAGTTTCAATCAGATTTAAGATGATTATGGACAAAGAAAATCTAAATGGTTCAAGTTTGAAATTTTTTTGATGAGTAGGTACCTAACCCATTGATATTCCTATATTTGGACGAGTACAAATATAAAAACTGTGATTTGAGGTTGAGACAAATACAAATTTGGTGATTTTAGTAGGGAAAACGGGTACAATAAATCGCGTAACATTATCCCTTCTTTATTTGGTTTATATTATAATTTGATATAGTCGTGAGAAACACTCTTTTAATGAATTGTCATAATATTGTCACTTCGATACAAAATTATTTTTTAAAATTTATACTTAAAATTAAAATATAAAGTGATTCTCCATCGATGCTCAATGGGTCACACACTATCAATTGTTCGGGGTTGCCCAACAAAATCAAATTAAAGGAGAAATGCATTATCATGCTTATTAGAAATATGGATCCGTCGAATGAGCTTTGTAATAGCACCAAGATGATAGTAACTAAACTTGAGTACCGCGTAAATGAAGCCAAATTAGAAGAATGTGAATATAAAGTTTCCAATATCAAGAATGACCATGAGCCCCTCGAATTTTACTCAGAGACAATCTTTTTCCAACGTGGGAGTGTACTTGCCGAAACTTGTGTTTAGTCATGATTAATTGTACATTTCTATCTCACGAGTAACTAGCAAAAAAGGACTTAAACTTTTGATCTGGGACAATGATGATAAGGCGCATGACACAACAACTAACGTGGTTTACAATGAAATTTTCAACAGTTTGTGAGGTATTTACAATACTAATTATTTTAAAAATTTATTATTATTATTATTATTATTAATTTATGCATGTGTTTACTTCTTTTGGTTTTTTTGGAGCTGAAAGAAGTTAAGAAATTTGAATACACCCCATCTTTTCGATTGAATTATTATCATTGTATGTAATGTAACAATTATTTTAGTGATACTATGACTTTAAACAAATTATTTAATTATATTTTTAAAATAATAGTATATTATAATGTTAAGTGACCCCGTCGACGGGTTACACACTAGTAATTAAACAATAGTAAAACATGTTTTGTCTACAGTTCTTTTGTTATAAGTCAAAATCACCCAATTCCTTCGCCACGGGGCTTTTTATATTGATGGATTACATGTGATGAAATTTCTGCAACTTTCCGCTACCGTAAAAAAAATATGAGATTTTACTCGTTTATTGTTGTATACTTCTATTTTCTTATAAAAAACAGCACATCCATTTTTTTCCCAATACTTTAAATAAGTAAGTATCTAGTAAAAAATAATAAGTAAAATGGCACATCAAAATATAAGTATAATGCTAAGTCAATATAAGTCCATGGCACTGAAAATTCACAGCGCGATTCCAACCGTGATCAATTGAAACGTCGTGTTAAATGAAAAAAAAAAAAGTGGTTTAATTGTTTGTAATGAGTGAGAATAATTAATCCTTTTTTATATTGTGAGAATCTAAAGCTGGTATTTTTAATGCACTTAAAAATAGAGTGTGACATACTCGATATTTGGCCTCATAAATATTTTTTCCATTATTAGGCCAAGGGGCTTTGCATACATTTTTTATTTTACAAGAGGAGGTGCCTTAATACTTGAAATAGTTAAAAAGAGACATCATCTGATCAAAACAATTAAAATATATTGTCATCACCTTATAAAATTTATAAAACAATTACGTTTTTTTTATATAAGCGTGAAGCATTTTTTTTTACTATCATGCTTTCACATGTTGTAATTGTATATTCTTTTTAATTACTACCATATAAACAAAAAATTACAAATTAATTTCTAGTTTTCACACTAGAATTAATTCTTACATTACCTAGTTACATATAGGCATATTGTTCATTCACCCTTAGTATATAGCGTGAAAAAATAAATAACTTTATTATAATGAGCTTCTGTTTCATTGATCTCTATTTTGTGTTGAACTCGTATTAAACTTAGGGATTTATCCGACAATAAATATTTTTCAAATACTTGTTGTATATAGTGGATATGTCTCCCCATGAGCCAAAATTTTATGATAACAAGATCCAAATTATACTTTTTGTGCACTACTGATTTGTAATCACATTCGCAAATTAAACTTTTCTCATCAGTGATTATATTTATAAGTACTGCTCGATGAAACACGGTTTTTGGGCCACATGTTTTCCTAGTTTTATTAGGTTTAGGACTCGATTTAATTGCTATATGATAGTTGTTCTCCCATTATAATTATATCTTAAATATGCATCAAGAAGACGTGGCTTGACATCACTTCTAGACATAGATACACATCGTATCGAACTCGGTAAATAATTCTCGTGATTCTTTGTTGTTTTTCGTGATTTGTGTATGTTTAGTCCTAACAAAATAGTACTATTATTTTCATGTTTAAAAGTATTATTTGAATCTTAAATTGGAAGACACAATCTCATATGAATTTTATGTACTAATCATATTTGTTTTTTGTTTTTTGTTTTTTATTTGGAATCATATTGTTTGTTGATATATCCCTAGCTATTTTTGTAAATACAATTTTTTTATTACTTTTTTTTTAAAGGAAAATACAAATATTTTTTGTTAAAGTAGCAAAAATCTCCAACTATCTTCCCCACAGAGAGTGAGCTAGCTAGTGTGTGTGAAGAGAGAGAGAGAGAGAGAGAGAGAGAGTTTAACACTCGCCTCTCAAAACCAGCGGAAATTCCGAGGAAGAACTCACGAAATCTCGCCACTATCTTCTACTGATTCTTCACGAGTGGTTGAATGATGTCGATAATGAGATCGATTGGACGGCCACTCCTCCGGTTTCAGTCGTCTTCTGCGGCGGCTAATTTCTCATCGTCTGCGGCAGCGGTGGAAGCTGAGAGGTGCATTAATGAAGGGGCGAGGAACGATTGGGAGAGAGAAGAAATTAAGTCCATCTACGATTCCCCTATCCTTGATTTGCTCTTCCATGGTGTATGCTCTCTGCATTTTTTTTCCTCTTTCAATCCTTCTTTACTGTTAGGTTAATTATATTGCTTTTTCATATTGCATTGTCATTCTGATTCTTTTGCATTTATGTGTGTGTGTGTGTGTGTGTGTTAATTAAATTGTCATCTTTCTCTGATTCTTTTGCACTTGTATGTGTGTGTGTGTGTGTGTGTGTGTGTGTTTGGGGCAATGTTAAAGATGGTAGGAAATTCATACTGTTTGGTTAATTAAATTGTCATCTTTTTCTGATTCTTTTGCACTTGTGTGTGTGTGTGTGTGTGTGTGGGATAATATTAAAGATGGTAGGAAATTCTTACTGTTAGGTTAATTAAATTGTCATCTTTTTCTGATTCTTTTGCACTGTGTGTGTGTGTGAATGGGAATATTGCAGGCTCAAGTTCATAGACATGCTCACAATTTCAGAGAAGTGCAGCAATGCACACTTCTATCAATCAAAACTGGTGGATGCAGCGAGGATTGTTCGTACTGCCCACAGTCGTCTAGATACAACACCGGCCTGAAAGCTCATAAGCTTATGAATAAAGACGCAGTCTTGGAGGCTGCCGAAAAGGTTCAATTCTATAACATGATCTACATTATCTTCTCATAAGAAATTCAATTTAATAAGTGAAGTGTGAAGATTTCCTCTGAAACATCAGAACTAAAACTCTATTTTCGCTTTATATGAGCTTCGATTTCATGGAGGGACATTGTGGTAGTTTAGGTTGTGTTTAGATTTCTAGGGACTCTTAATTTGGTATATGTTCTCTCTGTGAAATACAAGATGTATAGCAAATTAGCAAGTCCCATGAATTATCAATATTCTGCTGGAAATACTCGTTTAGGATTCGGGTGCATGGGATATATGTGCTTCTTTCTTCACACCTCTTTTCAGGGATGGCTTCTTTGTGTGTTATATATATATATCAATGTCTGGATCAGAGACGACATGTGCATCCTACTTGAGTAGCTTTCTTTCATACACATGTGCATCAAACTTGTAAGGCATCCCGTCACTTTGTTTTTGGAACAGGCAAAAGAGGCTGGTAGCACTCGGTTTTGTATGGGTGCAGCATGGCGAGACACAGTAGGAAGGAAAACCAATTTCAGCCAAATCCTTGAGTATGTCAAAGAAATAAGGTAATTAATTAATCTGTGATATACATATTACAAGTACTAACAATTTTGTACAAAGTACTAACTAATGATTTGGTGTGATAATATGCCTTATTTATATTTATTTGGTTTTGATATACAAAATAATACTACTATAACTTATGGAGTCAAGACACACGACATATGTGCTCGTGGTATAATAATCCCGTTTATTTTTTTGAAGGAATAATCCCGTTTGTATTCATGGTTAATGGATCTATATCTTTCCTTACGTGGATACATATAATGGATCAAAATGTTTTAATCTTCTTATGGTATCGAGTGTCTGCTTTATGTGGCATTTTGTACTGGACCATTGTTGCTGTCCGGGCATCATTTAATATACAGAAGCAATTTGATATCCTAGAATTAGTTGTAATTGCATGAGGAAGCTCCTTCCGGATGGAAACTTAATCCAATAGAGGAGCTTATAAGACGATTTGGCAATTTTGGCGATCTGGAAAAATTAAAAAGACTGATGTTCTGTGATCTGTTGAAATCAGTCCTTGCACCGTCAAGTTTTCTGTTATATCTTTGTTGTGTGCGTGCATGCATATCATTTGCAACATAGAGCACAGTGAAATAATTCTTCATCCAACGAGGATGGTGAAAAGGGTCCTGTAAACTGTTCCTATGGTCTCATTTCACTTTCAAGCTCAACGTGACATATACAATAATGCAGATGGTTAATTTATTTGCTTCCGGCACGTTCATGGTTCTTCTATTTCAGTTTGTCCATTGCTGAACTTTTCATCCTCCATTTGCATCAATTATCTTAATTATCAGGAATGTTTTTTCCTTAATAGGGGTATGGGGATGGAGGTTTGCTGCACTTTGGGGATGCTGGAGAAGCAGCAAGCATTAGAACTCAAGAAGGCAGGACTTACAGCTTACAACCATAATCTTGACACCTCAAGAGAATACTACCCAAACATTATAACCACCAGAAGCTATGATGAACGGCTCCAGACCCTTGAATTTGTCCGTGATGCGGGCATCAATGTCTGTTCAGGTGATTTTCACATTTTATTTCGTGCAAATATGCCTACACAATGTCAGATGTAGTTTGACTGGATCACGTTAACAAATGACTATTCGACACAGCGTAGCACATCGACGCATGCATTTTCTTCCTATAATTAGAAGCTTTTTATACAATAAAATAATTAGAAGCTTATTATAGCTAAAAGTTACCTCCAACTTTCTGTTTCAGGTGGAATAATTGGGCTTGGTGAAGCAGAGGAGGACAGAGTTGGTTTATTACATACATTAGCAACTCTCCCCACACACCCTGAGAGCGTCCCAATTAATGCACTCATTGCTGTACAAGGCACACCCCTGGAAAATCAAAAGGTGACCCGAGAATTAGTTTTTGGCAAATCTCTAAATTATAAATATTTTTTCAAGATATCTCCTATATTTGTTCCCAATTAGGAAAATTTATGATTGGAAAGGGTAAAAACTAGCTAGGTGCTAATCTTAGCCCAACTCGTAGACTTAGAGAACATAGAAACAGGGATGGAGACAGTGAATTGAGGGGAAGGGGACATTAATCTTTTCTAAGTTGTAAATTATTTATAAAAGGTTTGAACAAATAACATAATTGAAATAAAGGGAATTCACGATCATACCAAAACCTAACACTAAAGGGACCGCTAAAAGAAGAAGTAAAATAAATCAGTGTAGCTACAAGTGTGTAGATGCCGAAAAATTGTGAGTATGGAGTGTTAAGGAGAGTAATTCAAAGACATTGAGGTGAAATATAAATAATAAATTAAGCAATTGATATTGAACATTTGACATTGACCTGGCTGAAATAGGGAAAAAGAATGAGATCATTCCAAAAATATAAAAAGATGCAGAACTGCAAATACAATTATGCAGAATAATTATAGAGAAAAGTGAGTAGGAATGCTGGTGAAATTGCTCCCCCACCCCATTGGTCCGTCACTGCATACAAAGTATCGATTTTTATAGACTAACCGAGTCCTAGAAATGGGACTTGCTCAGGGAAGATGGTTAAAGTTTCTTATACATACAAAAATTTACAATGGTAGATGTTATGTAAAATTTACCATCAAGTCAAATACATTTTAGTGTGTGGGTGCTGCTATCACAAATTGATTGAATGGGTGATGTTGCATAATTCAGCCAGTTGAAGTATGGGAGATGATAAGGATGATTGCAACGGCACGCATTGTGATGCCAAAGGCAATGGTGAGGCTTTCAGCTGGGAGAGTTCGTTTCTCAATGCCTGAGCAGGCACTTTGCTTTCTTGCCGGTGCAAATTCCATCTTCACCGGGGACAAGCTCTTGACAACTCCCAACAACGACTATGATGCTGATCAGACCATGTTTAAGCTGCTCGGACTCATTCCGAAAGCTCCTGATTTCTCAGAGAGATCAGCCAAAGAATTTGAAACAGAAGATGTTGAGGTGGCAGCTTCCAGCTCTGGTTGAATCTGACTTCTTCACTTTTGATGGAAAATAATTATTCTGTTGTATGCATATCTGCAGGTTCAGTTAGAAAAATTTCTTCTTTTCATATTGTAAACTTTTATCAACTGTTTCAGCTATTTGCAAGATAGTTTTATATTCAATCTTTTTCTTTGTCCTTTTTTGGTTTATTATTATTATTATTATTATTATTATTTTTTTTTTTTTTTGGTTGGTAGCAAATAATATTATTTCACCAAAGAAGAGAAGCGAAGGTACAAACACCTCAAACCCACAACCCAATCTCAAACTAGGATCTAACTATATTAACAAAATATGGCCTCCTCAAACCCACAACCCAATCTCAAACTAGGATCTAACTATATTAACAAAATATGGCCTAGTCGTGTGTGTGTGTTAGCCTAGTGGTAGTGAGGTTAATGCCCGGGCCAAAGGTCACGGGTTTGAGTCCTCCGTCACGCGGTATTTAAAATTTCCTTGCAATGTTGTTCAAAAAAAAAAAAAAAAAAAAAAATGGCCTAGTCTATGATCCTTACTTGCACTCAAAGCAATCATGATTTGGCTCTTCCGAATGATCTGGTCTATGCTCGAAGCTATATCCTGGAAGCGTCTTAGATTTCTTTCCTTCCAAAGCATGTATATAACAATGGATATAGCTAGTCGGTACATCTTTTGCTTGCTCGAATTCGATCCACAATTCGCCAAAAGTTTTTGTTTCTCCCAGCTCCAGTCCCCTACTCCTCCATGCAATTTACACCACAATTCGCCAAAAGTTATTATTATTATTATTATTATTATTATTATTATTATTATTATTATTATTATTATATACGTAAAATTTGCAAATTAACAGTTAAACGCTTTATAACCAGAAAAAGAGAACGAACACTCCCACATTATTTCCATTTATAAAACAAATAAACACCTAATTCAATAAGTCACTAAAATGCTAGATAGTCCTACAATTATTAAAAAAAAAAACCTAAAGTTGCCATAAATAAACTTAAATCATTACACAAAATACTAATTGAAGGTCTAATTTGATGGTGGAGATTGCATGAAAATTATCGAATTTTATTAATTGAAGGTCTAATTTAATGGTGGAGGTCGAATGAAAATTTGTAAGTTTAAGAATTAAAGATATAATTCAAATTTTACTACCGTAAACAACTATATTTTCATTTGATCGAGTTTATATAATATTTATAGACAAATTGATTTCTTATTGTTGATTTATATCTGTGATTTTTATTTATCTCGAAGTGCACCTAAAATCTATTTATTCTTTTTTTGATATGGGGATGGGGAAGTAACGAGGTTTTGAACCCGAGACCTTATTGCTTACAGACTGAAGCTGTATCGCTTGGATGTAACTAAAGTGTTGGAAAATATAAATAACAAAATAAATCTAATATTCCCTCCGTTCTACTCAATTCGTTTGCTTACTGTTCAACACGCAAATTAAGAACAGAAGTTTAAAAAAAATTGAGCAAGTCCTACAACTTTCGAAGTGTAAATTTTTTCCTGTGTTTGGAAGTAGACAAATTGAGTGGAATATTTTTAAAAAAAATATAGACAAATTGATCGGAACGGAAAGAGTCGTAGTTATGCCAATTAATTTTACACTCCCTTCGTCCCGACATTCATGACCCAGTTCATTGGGTACGAGAATTAATGAGAGAGCGATTTAAAGTATAAATGTGATAAGAGTAGTGGAGTCGTACTTTTTTTGTGAGAGGGTAGTTTCTAAAGAAAAAGAAACACACTGTAGACGGACCATCAATGCCGGAACTGACGGAGCTATTTGTATTCTTGGGCTGGGCTATTTGGTTTTGTAAACTATTTTGGGCTTTATTTTAATGCATAGGCTGTAATCTGCATTAATATGTTTGAGAGCAAATTTTGGGCTTGCCCTATAAAGGATCCATCATTTTCTTTTTTCCTTTTTTAAAAGAAAAAAGAGGAATCTCAGCTCCGCCACTTGAAGTTTAGTTTGCAGATTTTTGTACATTTGCAGAATGGCGGGATCGATGGAGGAGTCGAGGGAGCTGACGCCGGAGGAGCTCGAGAAGAAGAAGAAGAAAGAAGAGAAGGTGAGGAAACATCATTTTCCGTTTGATTGCGAAAATTGATTCGGAGTTAGAGAAGTTTGTTTTTATAGTTACGGTTGATTTTCGATGCTATCGATATCGATATGTCAATTCACTGAGTTTGCTGAAATTCAGGCACAAGCTCTTTTTGCGAACTTTGATCAATGTAGATTTCTGGTTTTGTTTTGGTGATGCGAGTCTTATCTTATCTTCCGCTGCAGTTTGTTTCTAGTTTTAAGTTTACTTTAATCGAGAATGCAATTGAATTGATGTATTGTGAATGTAGGCTAGAGAGAAGGAGCTGAAGAAACTTAAAGCTGCTCAAAAAGCAGCAGCAGCAAAGCTTCAGGTTTCATTTTGGCCCAAACTAGTATAAATGTTACTTAATTTGTAGTTGTAAAATATTTGCTAACGGTTTGCATGCTCCAATTGTTGGGAAAAATCCAGGCACAACAACCTGCTGCTGCTTCAAAGATGGAGAAGAAGAAGAATGCGAAAAGAGAAGCAGAGGAGGAAAACCCTGAGGATTATGTTGACCCTGAGACACCTCAGGGGGAGAAGAAAAAGCTCTCTCGACAAATGGCGAAGCATTACAACCCCAACGCTGTGGAGAACACGTATGTTGAAGATTATTGGATATAGTTTCATTACTAGAATATAAGTGTTCCTCTTAATTGTTGCTAGTTTTTTTTACCAGGTGGTATGAATGGTGGGAGAAGTCTAATTTCTTTGAGGCAGACCCAAAAAGCTCCAAACCATCTTTTGTCATTGTAAGTTTCTGCACATCCTTACGTCACTGGTTGCTATTCTTGGTTGATAAAACGTTTTGCATTAAAAATTAGCTCCATAAACTATATGCTTTTGAATAAGAAAACATATAGAACAGAAGATGGATTATATTGTGTATCTTCACTCACTTATCCAGCCAGTGATATTTGTACCCTTGTCCATGCTTATTCTCTATGTAAGGGAGGTCTTACTGATTTATTTTAGCATTATCTACTTGCATTTCCATAATTCACAATATGGTTAAATCGTCATTTGATCATGCCAAGGTGGTATCAAATGAGTTTGATAATGGAATCAGAAGATCACCCGAATATCTTTTTTTTTTTTTTGGTAGCAAGAGATATATAATAATTAAACATGTGCCTGATGGATTTTGTGCAGTATTCAAGTATATATAAACTTAAAAAGTCTATATCAATGTGTGGTAAAGAATTGAGTAAATGTTGGAAAAGATGGGAAAGTATGGCTATCAATATATAGTATTTGCATTTTTTATATTTATAATGTTTATCAACTCTGGCCTTTGAATAGAGGCTCAAAATTTATTGAATAATAAGGAAATGACCCGGTCCTCATTCAATAACTATAGCTAATAGAGTGACATTGTTTAACGTGCATAAACTCTAACATTCTCCTTATGTGCAAGCAAATTACTTGCCACGTCAACCCTCTATTGCTCGCTGAAGTTTTATGTATAAGTGTTCTTATATGAACCTTCACTCTCATGCTAATTACTTCTACTAGGATTGTTATTCGAGTGTGGTAGATTAAACTTAGGAGAGTCAGTGTCTGTGTCAATGATTCTTGTATCTCCACTGTTGAGTTCTTACTTCTTACACCTTGTCTTCTTGATAATGCAGGTTCTGCCACCTCCTAATGTTACTGGTGCCCTTCACATTGGCCACGCCCTTACTGCTGCTATCCAGGTTTTTCTAGTGGGCTTGTCTCATAAAAATTATCACAAAATACTGTTTTATTTGACTTTTTATCATATGTTGCATCCAGGATACAATTATTCGCTGGAAGCGGATGTCGGGTTACAATACGTTGTGGGTACCTGGTATGGATCATGCTGGAATAGCTACACAGGTTGCTAATTGGGATATATTTTCTCTTTTATTGTATTTGTGGCCTACTTTGTCTTCATTAAATTATTTTGATAGCTATACATGCCAACTGTAACTTGATGAACCAATTAACTGATTTTAATGCCAGGTTGTTGTGGAAAAGAAACTTATGAGGGAACAGAAATTAACAAGGCATGATGTTGGCCGTGAAAGATTTGTAGATGAAGTGAGTTGTACTATATATTCTTGATATCTGTATCCTTTTGGTGATTCTGCAGCATCGTGTAACTGGTGCCTTTGCCATTAAGTGCATGTTACATTACCATTATTTTTAAAGTGAGTATGTCCAAGCTCATTTATACACATGGAAAATGTGGTTATAGGTCTGGAAATGGAAGAATGAACACGGGGGCACAATTCTAAAGCAACTTCGGCGCTTGGGTGCATCACTTGATTGGTCTCGCGAGGTGATAATTATGGTTATTGTTATGATTAATTAGGTAGAGATATTATCGGTGCTAATATTGTTCTTGTGCTTATTCTGGATGAAACGTTATCCTGATAGTGCTTTACCATGGATGAGAAGAGATCAAAGGCTGTGACCGAGGCTTTTGTGAGACTTCACAAGGAGGGTCTTATATATAGGTACACTCATGCTTACCGGCATTGTATGAAATTTCTCGTGATCTGCAGCTAATTACTTTACCTGTGTTGTTTGAAGCCTAATTTGAGGTATTGTCCTCATTTTGAGGTTTCTTTATGTTGATTCATACTGGATAAATCTCATTCTGTATCTGTCAAATATACATATATATTTGACGACTATGCTATCTGCTGTTTAATTATGCTGCTGTTGTGGCCATTTAAATTATGCTGCTGTTATGGCCATTAATAGATACTTTTACAGAGAAGACAATCAGTAATTATCAAATTTCTGGCATTTCACAGTAACTACTACCTATCGGTCAATAGTTTTGAATTGTTCTTTTGTATCTCTGTGTTCTCACATCTCACTTGTTTGTCTGTTGGTGTTTGTTGGTTCATTATTTAAAATTTTCTCACCCTATTTTTTCTTTTCAGGGATATACGCCTAGTGAACTGGGATTGCGTCTTGAGAACAGCAATATCTGATATTGAGGTTACATGAGTTCCAATGGTTCATCCTTTGTCATGTATGGACACAATTTTATTGTTATTTTACACATGTTTGTTGGTACTTTTAGGTAGACTATGTAGACATTAAAGGGAGAACACCACTACGAGTTCCTGGATATGAAACTCCCATTGAGTTTGGGGTGCTGACATCTTTCGCTTATCCTTTGGAAGGGGGTTTGGGTGAGATTGTTGTGGCAACTACTCGAGTGGAAACAATGCTCGGTGATACTGCAATTGCTATTCATCCCAATGACCCAAGATACAAGCATCTTCATGGGAAATTTGCTGTTCATCCTTTTAATGGAAGGAGACTAAAATTAGTTTGTGATGATGTCCTTGTCGATATGAACTTTGGGACTGGCGCTGTTAAGGTAAGCAGAACATTTGGTGCTCATGACATTTCTCTTCTATTTTCCAGTTCTTATTCAGAGAAATACTTGGACATGACTTTATATTTTGTAGATAACTCCAGCCCACGATCCTAATGATTTTGAGGTTGGCAAGCGCCATGATCTCCAATTCATCAATATCTTCACAGATGATGGAAAAATAAATAGCAATGGTGGTGAAGAATTTGCAGGAATGCCCCGTTTTAAAGCACGTATGGCTGTGACCCAAGCTTTAAAAGATAAGGTACTTTTATCTATACATATGTTTAGGATTATTTTCTAAGCTACGACACTGATGTAATTGGCCATATTGTAACGGAGGGCCATTTCTAAGTTACAAATGAGATTTGGTGAGAAGTTTTTTAGTTTTTACCTTGTCCATAGTTAGCCAGTTTTAGGGCCATCTTATAAACTCTGTTATTGACCAAGTTCATGCACTTTCTTTGAATCACAAGTGTATTGACATATTCTATCACAAGTATATATATATATATTAGAGACAAATAAATTGATTGTTACTTCTATTTGCAATTAAGGGACTTTATAGAGGTGATGAAAATAATGAGATGCGCCTTGGCATTTGTTCAAGAAGCAACGATGTAGTTGAGCCCCTCATAAAGCCCCAGTGGTATGTGAACTGCAAAAACATGGCAGAGGAAGGTCTTAATGCTGTCACAGATGCAAATCCAAAAATTGAGATCATACCCAAGCAATATGTTGCTGAATGGAAGAGGTATTTTGGGAATTGTTATTACTATTAGACTTTTTTTAATGAGATAAAGGAGGAAAGCATGAAGGCCTAATGTTTTCTTTCTTATTCCATTATGTTTACTATACCGACTCCCTGATATGTGCTACACAAGATGATTAACTTTTGAATAAGAAATTACTACTTCTGCAAAGTTATGTACTAATGGCATTCTGTATAATATAGATGGCTTGAGAACATTCGTGATTGGTGCATTTCAAGGCAGCTTTGGTGGGGCCATCGTATCCCAGCATGGTATGTAACATTGGAAGATGATGAAATGAAGGAGCTTGGTGCTTACGATAATAGGTGGGTGGTTGCGAGGACTGAGGAAGAGGCTCAGAAGGAGGCTTGCAGAATATTTTCTGGGAAGAAATTCCAGATTTTTCAAGATCCGGATGTCCTGGATACCTGGTTTTCTTCTGGTCTTTTTCCATTATCTGTATTAGGTTGGCCAGATGATACTGAAGATCTCAGAGCATTTTATTCAACATCCGTGCTTGAAACTGGTCATGATATTCTCTTTTTCTGGGTTGCACGTATGGTGATGTTGGGAATGAAGCTAGGAGGTGACGTTCCATTTAGAAAGGTCTGCAGCATTCTTATGTCCCTCACCTATAATATTTGAATTTGAAAATTCGAATTCTCGATACATTGCAGCCTAGAAAGGATGTGCAATTGTGTTTCTTTCTTGATCTATTTACCAGTAAACATATTTTACTGTTACTTAGGCTTCTGTGTTACTGAAAGAGAGTCAAATTAACACGCATTCGTTACATATGTGCAGGTTTACTTGCATCCAATGATTCGTGATGCGCATGGCCGCAAGATGTCCAAGTCACTAGGAAATGTTATCGATCCCCTGGAAGTGATTCATGGCATAACCCTAGAAAATCTTCATAAAAAGCTAGAGGAAGGCAACTTGGATCCTAATGAACTGAAAACTGCACAAGAGGGGCAGAAGAAGGATTTTCCTAAGGGAATTCCTGAATGTGGTGCTGATGCTTTGCGCTTTGCTCTTGTTTCATATACAGCTCAGGTGAATATTAAGTATTCTTTTCGTTTCTGTATCTTCTTTCTTTTCTAAAAGGTCTTATCTGTATGTTCTGTTCTTTCAGTCGGACAAAATAAATCTGGACATTCTGAGGGTTTTCGGATATCGGCAATGGTGCAATAAGCTATGGAATGCAATTAGGTTTGCTATGACTAAACTTGGAGATGATTATACCCCTCCAACCGAGATTGATCCAGCTGTCATGCCTTTCAGCTGCAAGTGGATACTGTCTGTTTTGAACAAAGCCATATCAAAAACTGTTCTGTCTTTAGATTCTTCTGAGTTCTCTGATGCTGCTACGGCTGTATACTCATGGTGGCAATTCCAATTGTGTGATGTGTTCATTGAAGTAATTAAGCCATATTTTGCTGGCGATAATCCTGCATTTGTATCAGCAAGAAGATCTGCACAGGATACCTTGTGGCTGTGTCTAGATTATGGGTTACGATTACTTCATCCTTTTATGCCATTTGTCACAGAAGAACTGTGGCAGCGTCTTCCTTCGAAGATAGATTCTGTCAGGAAAGAATCCATTGTGATATCGGAATATCCATCACCTATACAGGTAACATCTATATACACTTTTATTCGAGATTCTTTAGATAACCACTAAAATGTACAGAAATGTCCTGCGTATAACTTGATGTAGGTTCTAATTGATTTTGTTATTCGTCCTCTATTATGTAGTTCTAAGATTGTTAGAACTGCATTAGCTGGTGATAAATTCATTATTCACTATAGATATCGTGTGCCTTATTCTGCCAAGTTTTTAGCTTCAACTACCGACCAGTTACACTGCCCCTATGAATACCACTAACGATTCCTGTCGGATCACCACAATCACCTGTTCGTTCTAGTAGGATAGTGTCGAAAGTTCAAGGAAGCAATGCATCAGTTATCAGTCTTACTTCTTAATAATTAATCCCTTGAAATGTCACATCTCCTTTTTGCAGAGTTGGACTAATGATGAAGTGGAGTTGGAGATGGATATGATTGAGTCTGTGGTTAAATCACTGAGGTCTCTTCGATCACAGTTGCCACCGAATGAGAGGCTTCAGCGGTAAGTTGGAAATTGTCTCACCATTTTATAGATTAGGAAGTGTTAATTGCACTGCGTTTTTTATACTCGATCACACCGATTACTGGAAAGATCTCCATCCCTAGATTACTAAGGAAATTTAAAAGTTAATTTCCCCTTTATGTCGAGTTCAATCGTACCACCTTTCTGTACTGGTCTTATCTTTTTAACGAAGACATACGTTTTCAGGGTAGCTGCTATTGTTCGCTGCCGCACAAACGATACGTGTGATATCATCAAGAGACGCGATCTGGAGATTACCACTCTTGCCTTACTATCATCTCTGACTGTATGCAAAATATTCTATTTCACATCTGCTTACCTTTTGTAGATATTTCTTCTGAACAATATAAAATGGTACTTATTTTAGGTCTTAAGTGAGAAGGATGATGTCCCAGTGGGTTGTTTCGTAGACGTGGTGAACGATTCTCTCTCGGTTTTCCTAAAACAAGGAAGCAGCATCAACGTCAAAGCTGAAGTCGAGAAGCTGAGGAAGAAAAGGGAGGAGACGCAAAAGTAAGAAGCCTCCCAATCTCATGCATGCTTTCGTATGATCATTCGGTCTAATTCAATCTCTTTGCAGGCAATACGACAGCTTGGCGAAGAAGACGAGTGCTGCTGGCTACCAAGATAAAGTTCCGGCCCGTATCCGTGAGGCTGACGAGGCGAAACTGGCTTCACTACTGCAAGAGATCTTGTCGTTCAAGGAAGCGAGTGAGCAACTGGAACGTGAGAATCCTCAATCCTGAAAATATTTCAATTTAGGGTTTGTGATGAAATGTTCAAGCCTTGATTCATTGGCATTTTAGTCGGGTGCAGTTCGTCGTTAAGAGTTTTCTTATCCTTCATTTTTTCCCTCCTTTTCACATGATAAATTTAAGGATCAAATTTAAAACTAGTATACATGAACTCTGGTGTTGTTCGTCTTATTCTTTTAATTTTGACAAAAACACCTATGCGACTCTGCTGCACCCATGCGACCCCGCGTTTATCTTACTTTTTGAGTGGGGGTGCACGCGCCCGTCACTTTTTTATTCATTTTTTTTTATTTTCAGATTTTTTTTTGCCTCTTTTTTTTGTTTCTCTTCTTCTTTAGTTTAGAGATTGAGCGAGGAGAACTGAAGACCTCGGAGCAAACTGAATTATTCAAATTATTGCCACTATGATTGTCTATAGATTAAAATCGGAGCCAAAAGCGGAGCCGGACAAAAAAATAAAATAAAATGGCGTGTGCACAAAATGTGTCGTGCATGCACGTGCTACGTGCGGTCACACAAGAGCTTCTCTTTAATTTTTTTGTTTAATTTTTATGTTTAACTTAATTTAATTAAGAATTAATAAATTTTAGTAAAGATTTAATAAATTTTATTTTAAAGTAAGAAACCGTATTATTTATTTATTTTTTTCCAAAAAGGAGTGCTCTTCATTCTTCAATTGCTAAATTAATTCAGTGCGAACTGCGAAGTACAGATAGGGTGGGGTGCAAATAAATTTATACTGCATTAAAATTCTTTAATTGTTAGATAATGAATGTGCCAAAAGATAGATACTACTAGTATTTATCATTTTACCTACAATTTCAAAAATAAAAATAAAATATATTGCCAAAATAACATTGAATAAATACTGATATCATAGATAATCGATTTCACATAATTCACCTGTTGCTATCTTGTAGGTTTGGTCTTAATTTCCCTGCCTCTCCCTACTAATAGATAGTTAAGTAATAAATTAGTAGTAAGCATTAATTAATTTGACTGACTCACTATTCCAACTTCTCGCCTGCTCTCCGTACAGTATATTGATTATTAGGTGTCTGGGTAGGTATACCGAAAAAATGGTATATCGTCTTTACCGTACCGGAAGAATATCGAAAATATCGAACTTACGGTATACCGTCACTTACGGTACGGTATTACGGTAAGGTAACGGTATGAGATTTCCTAATACCGCGGTATACCGTGTTATACCGTACCGAGGTATATAACGTTATTTCCGGTATATACCATTGTATCGATATATACCGTAGTATGTTATATATGGTATATCGTACCGCACCCATTAATAATTAATAATAATATATATAATTAAGTAATTGTTGGAAATTTAGGATATTATTTCCTCTAAACAGGTATAAAATGTGCACGGTATACCGTGAAAGTTTGGTATACCGTGAATGTTCGGTAGACCGTAAATGTTCGGTATACCGTGAAAGTTCGGTATACCGTATATCGATAAGGTATACCGAAACTGCGGTACGACAACGGTATGTAAAAATTTCATACCGAATTTACAGTATACCGAACTTCGTTATACCGTAAGATACGGTATGGTAACGGTATGAAATTTGTCATACCGAAATTTATGGTAAGGTATAAGGTATGACACAAAAACGACGGTATACCGTAGCGACCCACCCCTAGGTGTGTGTGTGTGTGTGTGTGTAATTTTTACTTGAAAAAAGAATGAGTACATCATTATATTTTATGCCAGTAGATATTGGAAAATATAATTTTCAAATTTATTCAATATTTAGAAGAATTTTTCTGAATTAGCTGGAAAAAAAACAATAAACTTGTTACTAGGGGTAGCAATCGGGTCAGGTTGGATCGATTTCGGGTCGACCTGATTATAACTTGATCCGTTAAGGCTCAACTCGAACACAAATTCAAAATGATTAAATCCAGACATAATACGAACACAAAATTGACACGATTTTTTTCAATTGATACGACATGATAACGACCTGAACCAAATTTAAAGAAAATTAATTAGAGAAAACTAATTTTTTTAAAAAGATTTAATAAGAGAAAAATTAATTTCAAACAAGATTTAATAAGAAAAATAAATGAAATTAAAAAACTTAATACATTTTTTATTAAAAGCTTTGACACGAATTAAACAAATAAAATATTTAAAAATGTACTAATATCTTATTGGGTAATCCGAATCGGACTCGAACCCGGCACAAAATTTCAAGAATCCGAATCTAATAAAACTTAACCCAAATCCATTAATTTCAGATCAGATTATCGTGTCGTGTCGAATTTATCAACTTTATTTGTTACACCATATATGAATATTGCCACTCAATATATAATAAACCCAGCACAAAATTTTCAAGGATCCAAATCTAATAAAACTTAACCCAAATCCATTACTTTCAGATCAGATTATCATGTCGTGTCGAATCTATCAGCCTTGTTTGTTACATCATATATGAATATTGCCACCCAATATATAATAAACCCGGCACAAAATTTTTAAGGATCCAAATCTAATAAAACTTAATCCAAATCCATTAATTTCAGATCAGATTATCGTGTCGTGTCGAATCTATCAGCCTTGTTTGTTACCCCACGTATGAATATTGTCACCCAATATATAATAATTTCAAAATGGAGATATGGATTAGGGGTAATATCGTCTAATTGAAGGCGCCAATTTATAAACTCCACTGCCGCACTAACAATTTAGCACCACCTTTCTTTCTTTATTATGTGCGTTACCCACTTCTTCTTCCTCCGCCGTTTATATAAAATTTAATTTTAAAGCAATCTCCAGAGAGAGAGAGAGAGAGAGAGAGAGAGAGAATGGTGGATGAACTCATGCTGGTGCGGGTGGACAGGATAATATCACCAGCTGCATGCCTCCAAGAACCATCATCATCACTATCACCACTACCCAACAATAGTAGAACAGATGGGGAAAGAGAAGAAAGAGAAAGTGTTGCAGTTAGTGTTGTTGGTGAAAATGAAAGTGAAAGTGATGGTGGTACAATTACAAAAGATGGGATTTTGAATGAAGGGGTGATTTCTTTTTCCTCAACAAAACAGAAAGGGAGTATGAGTGAGTGCAGAATTTGTCAGGAGGAAGACGATGATAAACATTTGGAGTCTCCTTGCTCTTGCGCCGGCACTCTCAAGGTCCATTTTTATTTATTTATTTATTTATTTATGTATTTATTCATCTTCTTCTTGCTCCTTATTTACCTCAGATTTTTTGTAGCTGCTTCTGCTATTGTCTAACCTTAAAAAAAAATTAAGAGAAAAAGGGAGAAGTAAGGTTTTTTTAACGTCTCTCTTTTGGTTAAAGTTAATTTCTTTTTCTAGTAGTTTTAGTAGAATTATTTGCCTTTACTGTTTGTTAACGATATGTTAATTTTCACCTGATTTCTGCAAATATAATTGGTTTTTACTGCACCTAATTGATGATTTCTTGAATGGGGTTTTGGGGTTGATTCTGCTTTATTAGACTGTCCACAGCGGCGATCCCGAGGGGTTGTTGTCCTATTTTCAGCCTATGTGTGGGCCCATTGTGATTTTTTAATTTTTCCCCACAATGGGACTCTCATTGAGTTGTTGGCGAATGGGAGTGCGCCATGTGGCCACCAACTCTCTCTCATTAAGTAGTTGGCGAATGGGATTGTGCCATGTGGCCACCTTCCCTTTCTCTTTTCTCTTTTGCGATCACGCCTCCGGAAAGATCGCAGCTGCGATTTCCACGATCTGCAATGGTGATCAGCCTAGGGCGATAGCTGATGCGGACAGTCTTATTATGTTCGTAACGAAGATTAAAAATAAGAGTAAAAAGATAGAAGATGAATAGGCCCATTATTTTTCGAGGATTTTGAAGGGTTAAAACTTGCCTTAGTTGGATGATGACAATACGAATGTGACGCCTAAATAAGAAAATGATGACAATATGAGTGGGTCGGAGGGAGTATGAAGATTCTGTAATCAAAACCTTGTGCCGTTTGAGCAATTAATGTTATGCCTCTATTTGTCCCTACTCTTGTTTCATACATACTTGTTTGTTTCATTTTGAGCATTTTGATTTACACTCACTCTGTTAACAAAGTTGCAATTTGACAGAATATAAGAAACAAGGAAAAGGTTAAATATTGAGACAAAATTCATTCATATTTTCGGCTGTTGTGTGATTGAACACCAAATTAACTAGAAATGTATTAAGAAGCCTCAATCATAAGCTATGTAATTCGCGTAAGTTATATTTACGGACGTATGACATACATAATCGAGCCTTACTTTTTCGGGGGCATGAGGCAACCGTCAATTTGTTCAAGAAAGAACCACCACCATGATCCTTTGATGAGTCTGTGTTGATCATATAAATGTTGATTCCTCTTTTTGTCAGTGTTTAAGGTTTATAATTTTAAATTTTTATCTTTGTTTTTAGTTTTGTTTCTTGTGCTTTGTTGCCTTACCAAGACTGTTTCTAAATTATGATATTATTGGATTTTACGTAGTTTGCTCATCGAAAGTGTGTCCAGAGATGGTGCAACAAAAAAGGCGACATCACCTGTGAAATCTGCAATCAGGTTCGGATATTATAGTTCGACTAGTATTGCCAAAATCATGATATTCTCTAGTAAACTCATCTTGAAGATTTCCTTTTATCCTTGCACAGAAATTTTCACCAAATTATACTTGTCCACCACCAAATGGAAACGCTGATGTTTTGACTATCGATATCAGGTATATTCGAGGAACAGATGAAATTTTCTTATAGGAAGTAATTTGTTGTTGTTTCTAATATATTTTTAATTTCTTGTTGTAAAAGATTAGCTCATAAACATTGAACATGAGTATATCTTTTCTACTTTCTAGTTTCTAATAGTAAGTTAATAACAGTAGGTAGTCTATTTTCGTCGTGATATTGGGTGCAGAGGTTCATCCTTATCCTAAAATTTGATTTAGTCGATGATTAGGTCAAGACTCTTGACATGTTTCTGTATAATTACCACAGACAAGCATGGGAAGCTCACATTGATCTTCACCACACTCGTTTACTGGCCTTCACGGAAGCTGAAGGTCGCCATTTGCAGTCACAGTATAATGATTATGGCATGGAAAACCGTAGAGTTCTTACATGCTTCCGCTCTGCTGTTGTCATTGTAAGCTAATCGAATCATGTTTCGACTTACCTTTGATATGCCTCCTTTCTTTAAAAAGTAAAAGTTGATCTCTCCTATATTTGTAGCTGCTGCTGCTCTTGCTGATACACCAAACTTTCATGGCTAAATTAGACTTTGGAATGCCACGGGAATCATCAATTTTCTTCCACGTACGACTTGAAATGGCTAGTCCTTTTCATCTCTACATCGTTTTACTTTCTTAATCCAGTATCTGTTTTCCATTCTTCAGCTGGCTGGTCTTCTTCTTCCTTGCTATGTTATGGCTCATTCGTGGTACATTGTACAACGCCGAAGGAGAATGCAGGTGTGTAATGTTACTGTCATACATTCTGTTTCCAAGTCTTATATAATACGTCGAGGGAAAAAAATGACCCGTCTCGATGGTGTTTGGCTAAGCTTATTTTAAGTAGCTCTTATGGGTGAGTATTTGGATGATTGAGCTTATAGATATCAGTAAAGACAAAATTGTAACTCAATGACAAGATACAAGTAAATTCATAATTAAGTAGGATAATATATATATGAAGAATTAGGGTTCCCTCTTACTTGGAGCTTATAAGCTTCTAACATCTTTATGCTGCCAAATTTGAAGGATCTTAAAACAAGAATATCTCTCAAGACAGTTATTTCTTAGAGCTTATAAACTCCCTTTTTATTTAAACTCCATGTCACAATTTATGAGAATTGCATTGTTTTATAATTTTAAACCAAACCAAGAACTCTTGATAAATACACTCATACAACTGATGGGTGCAGCAAAAATTACATTTTTTTTAGTTTCCTGCATCAAGAACTGCAAAGATTACTTTTTTTTTTTTTTTTTACATGTTTGAATCAAACTTCATCATAGATTTATGAAATAAAAGATAAATAGTACCTTATCTTCTACTACCATAATGCATATTTGCTATTCGCGGTATGATATGTTGCAGAGTGCAACATATGCATACCGCGTCCACACACAGGCATAAGGTGAGAATTGCGAATTTTTTAGACACGATTTTGAGTTGATAATTTCCCTTGTGAGTATGATCAAATCATATTATTTGCTACATTCCAAAGTCAATACGTTCTCTCTTCCTGCATCAGGGATGAGCTGAGAAACTATGTCGAAGCGGCTGTTTTATTTTCTGAAGCTGTTTATAGCAACTCTCTGCTTCCCCAAGGCTCATTTCTTATGAACAAAAAGGCTAACTATGAAGTTTTGCAGCTATTATGGCATGGTAGGGTTAGGTATACATCTTTATGTTTATTACTCTACCTAGGAACTCAAAAATGCAAGTGTAAATGTGATTGTTTGAGTTCACTAGGTTCTCGAATATCGTCACCTTGGAAATCTCCGGGAAGATTTGATCGACGGAGTAGGCAGTTCTGTGAATAAAACTGTCGTTTGAATTTCACCAACTTCTTATAGGTTAAGCATCTCAGCACTTGTAAATGCACTGTAACTTTTATAAAAATGAAGAAGAGAAAGAGTACTGTTTTATTTTTTTTATATGTGTTGTGGATTAATATTTAGGTGTGATATTATGTAATTCATGTGATCGATCATGATAGAAACTTTTTGTTTTTTCATTTGAAGTTTTCTTCAACGTGTAGTATAATATTGAAAAAATAGAGAGGAATTCAAGTTGCAAAGTATAATTTTGTATAAATTTTAAGATACATTTGTAACAACAAACAAAATTAAACGGCAAATTACTACTCCCTCCGTCCCACCGAATACGGCATGTTTTCGTTTTTGGAATGTTTCACTATACTTGGTCTGTTTCCTTAATTAGTTTATATATATGGTCCACCATCCCATCTAAACCTCACTAACTTACTCTTACTACACACTCAACCATCTCATCTATAATTTTATTAGTATTATAAAATATTGTATTCACACTACACTAAATACTTTCTTTATACCCAATACTCTTTTTCTCAGTCTCCGTAGCCATATGAACTAGACCGTATTCGGCGGGACAGAGGGAGTACTACTTAGGCCTGTCTAATCAGTTCTGTTAGTTGGATTTTAACCAAAATATGTAATAACCGAATAGTCATTGGTAACTGAAGATTGACTTTCTGGTTATTGGTGCGGTTATCAGTTCAATTTTTTTTAAAGTCAATTGGTTATTGTGCAAAAATGTTGCCCATTTTTTAATAATTTTTTGTTATTTGAGTTAATCGATAACCAAACTGATAACAAAATTGGTTATCGGTAAACCGAAATAGTTAATTGGTTTGGTAAATGGTAACAATATTTAGCCTTAATAAGTTATTGGTTAATGAGTTATCGGTGCAGAAATTCCATAACCGAACTGATTACTAACCCTAGAACTACTTCTTTTCTTTATATGTTGGGATTTGATGGATTTTATTTTGAGGTTGAAAATAACTTTTGGCACCAATATATAACATAAATTTATATTACTTTATAAAAATTAAAGTTAGAAAAATAAATTATTGTTCGCTAAAACATAACTATATATAAAAAGAAATATTAGCGATACAATTAACCGTGAGCTACACAGAAATTAATAGCTAAGTTTTTCTTTTTTTTTTGGTTGGGTGGGGGGGGGGGGGGGTCCAATCACTCCAATGGTAGAGTGGTCTCAGTGGTGTATTTATTACTCCCTCTGTCCCCGGTTCTACACTTCTATTTGTCTCACTTTTTAATTTGGGTGTTTCATTATATTTGTCTCACTTTTTATTTAATGAAATAATTAAGAAATCACTTTATGTCACTTCAAATATATTTTATATCACTTTATCAATTAAAAAAATATTTTATATTACTTTATTAACTACAGTGAACACACCATTTATATCTAATTCATTTTTTCTTAATCCCGTCTCAAATGAGATAAGTTGAGTGGGATGGAGGGAGTAGGTTAAATGACTCATGTTCCAATCAAGCAATACATTGATATGTGGATGTCAACATATGCATATTAATAGATTCGAGTACATTTTTATTTATTCCTGGCGATAAGAGAAATCAACAATCTTTACTAAATATGCACTATGGATAAATCTCATTCATGAATAATACTCCCTCCGATTTCAAATATAAGAAGTTTTGATCATTTTTATTGTTTTTTCTATAAGACGTTTTCAATTACCAAGAGTGATCTCTCTCTCTCTTCCATCAATTTTATTTACTTTTCAACTCATTATTAATGATGTGCTCATTTTTCAATATATGTTGAGTTCCTTTCATTAACTTCGACAATATATTACCCTATTACATTATCATGAATTGCAAAAAAGGAACCCAAAAGACAATAATACAATTGACCAAATAAATTTCTTGCATTAAAGTTTAGAGTTAATTAATGTTTCTTAATCGTAGTGCAAAATGCCAAAACATCTTATATTTGAAACCGGAGGGAGCAGTAAATCGTAAATCACACAACAAACTCAAATTAAAGTTGAAAAAAACTACTCCCTCCGTCCCACTTGACTTGTCTTACTTTCTATTTTGGGTGTCTCACTTTTCATTTAAGGAAATAATTAAGAAATCACTTTATTGACTTTATATCACTTCAAAACCAATTTATATCAATTTTGTCACTTCAAAAACAATTTATATCACTTTATCGATTAAAAAATATTTTATATCACTTTATTAACTACACTAATCACGTTTTTTATATCTAATCTCTTTTTTCTTAATCTCCGTATCGGAAGCAAATGAGACAAGTAAGATGGGACGGAGGGAGTATGTACAATGCTTTGACACGTGACAACGTTCAATCCGTTTCGTTTCGTCATTCTTTCTTGTCAATATGATTGAAATAAAAGTCGACCCCAATAGAATCTAATGACACCAAACCAAACTAATTGGACCCAAAAAAATCCCAACATTATTAGGTGGCTTTGATATATTTCTACTTGCTTCGTCACAAAAAGAAGTGAAAGAGACAATTGTGTGTTTTAATCCATGCATAATCGCCACTTTCTTTCACTATTTTAGGTAGACTGATCACTGATACTTATGTTTTATTCATGAGTTATGATGACATGTCAAATATATTGAATTAATGAAGGTGATGTGATAATGATTTGGCTTTCTTACCAATAATAATTTAATTAACCTAAAAATACACTTTATATAGTTATAGTTCAATATATCAGTATCCATCAATGGTTCCACTCTCCCACCCACCGAGGACACTATTAACGTGTTCATTATTGATATAGCAATGCCATGTAGATTGGGAAGTTAAACCTTATAAATTATATTTATTTCAATTACCTATTTAATAACTCAATATTTGATGAAAACAATATCAAAATAAATATATTTATATGGTTTGTCTCCCCTATCTACATAGTATTGTCACATCAATGGTGGGCACGTTAATAGTGGTGGGCAGGAGAACGGTATCGATCCAATCAATATGAATAGTATGTAAGCAACGGGCTCGTTTTCTTTTTCTCTTTATTTTCCGGTAATTTTCAATTCAAAGATTGATTGAGAGATTGTCAAATTGATTTAATAGATGTGACGATTTGATATTTATTTTGTTATTTTTATTAGTCATTTTAGCACCCATGTTTTGTGCCACAATCTCCGTTGATCCTAGAATGACTCTAGAGCCATCTACATTCTTTATGCTTGATATTCTTTAATCTTATATGTATAATATTATCAATATTTGTGTGAATTGTTGTAAAGAAGTTCCTATCATCTAATCTAATTGTAGGTAAACTATATTCTCAAATTTTCGAATACGGAAAAGTTCATGATGCTAGATCGACCAACAAAATAAATTACAAGTGATAAACCAAAAACTCATGAAAAATTGATACTCCCTCCGTGCGGTCGAATACGGCCTAGTTCATATGGACACGAAGACTAAAAAAAAAAAGGTATTGAGTATAAAGAAAATGTTTAGTGTAGTGTGAATGCAATATTTTAAAATGTTACTCTCTCCATACTTGAAATAATGCTCCATTTACTGTTAGGCACGAGATTTAAGAAAGCTGGTAAATTTGTTGTAAGTAGGGTAAAAGTTAAATAATAGGGGTAGTGGTAATGACAAAAAGGTAGTGGTATTGACAAAAAGTAGTGATAAAGTTGTTGGAAGGTGATCCATCAATAGCAAATAAGTGTAAATAAATGAGATTCTTTAGGATATATAATTCCATAAAGTGAAACAGAGTATTTGATAGTGTACACTTGAAATGTGATAAATGAGGCATTATTACAAGTACGGAGTGAGTAATAAAGTTATTAATGGGATGGTTAAATGTGTAGTGAGAGTAGGTTAGTGAGGTTTAGATGAGATGATGAACCATGTATATAAACTAATTGTTTCCTTTAAAGGAAACATGTCAAGTATGGTGGGACGTCCAAAAATATAAAACAGGCCGTATTCGGTGGGACGGAAGGAGTATTAGACTAAGAGCTACACTCTAGTGCAACCGGTCTCACAATGTGAGACCTTTTTTTTTTTCCGGTTATATCATATGCACCACAATATGTACTTATATGCACTATATTGTATAATGAAATGCACCACTAAGTATATTGAGATACACCGCTCTCGACCTCACTCTCTCCCTATTCTCCCTTCGATCCACGTGGCAGCGTCCCATTGGTCTGATTTATTTATTTATTTATTCTTTTACTTTTTCTGATTAAAAACAAAAAAGTATAATTATAAATCCAAAATCTATATATCAACCTCATTATCAAATTTTCTATCGAAATTTATCTAGTTACTCCCTCCGTCCACGAAATGGTTGCCACTTTTGCCATTTAAGTTTGTCCATGAAATGGTTGCCACTTTTGCTATTCCACTCACATTTATTGTGGGACCCTTACTTCATTTACAATAATACTCACTATAATTCACTAATATCTACTATTTTCTTAAAATCCGTACCGTCAAGAATGTAACAATCATTTCGTGGACGGAGAAAGTATTAAAACTCCATTAAAATTACACATTTTAGTAATAGACTCGGGATCTATCTCTTTACCATACTGCATGCTCTCATGGTTAGTCGAACTGAATGCGTTGTCAACAAAGTCCAAGCCGCGTGGGCCCACTTTCTAGAATTGCACCCCCTACATTGGACTTTTGTGCACGGCCCAGTACCGTGAGGGGCCCCTCACCAGATTTCTTTCTCCGGTTTTGTCTGTTTACACGTGTCATTTCTGAAGGTGGCTTGACACGTGTACGTCTGAGATTGCGCTGCAGAAGTGGGGACACTACACTCTACTTACCCGACCCGAGTGTCGTCAGAGAGCGAATTGGCGCCAAGCACGAAACAAATTCTTAATTTTTCAAAAAGGCTTTAAAAAGGGAAAGAATTTAATAAAAGAAAAGGGACAGAACAAAAAGGGAAGAAATGTCATTTCTTTTATTTAAACATTTGTTTGGTTAATTTCAATGAAAAGAGATGGTCTATAAATCCGACCAACACTTTCTAAGTCGAGCTTATGTTATTTTGTTAAAATAATATTAATTTTAAAATAATAATATTTCGGGATGGAGGGAATGTTATGAATTATTTTCACTGTCTCATAATAAGTGGCTCATTTTATTTGTGTACGGTAAAAATTAGTTAAAGTGGTATGACGCACAATTTTTGAAAGATTAATTATTTTCTTATTTGGAGATAAGTTACTTGTTATGGGACACCCAATATGGACAACGAGCCATTTGTTCCGAGATAGAGGGAGTACATGGTCCAGGAAAGTAAGGCAGGTAAACCACACCTTCCAAGTACTAGTGTGACAGACTCGACCTATAGAGACGTTAGTGGGATTGAACCTGAGACCTTTCAGTTCCAGACAATTCACTCTACTACTAGCCCATCCCTATGAGGACTATAAATTCAATATTTTGAAATGGATGTAAATTGTCGGTAATGATCCATACTCTATTATCCGATTTGCCTTCTTGGTATATCTCGAACTTGAGTGTTGAAATTTATAATTTCAAAGAAATTTCATCTTATGTAAGAATTGAACTTTTGATTTAGTATTCTTAACCATTTGCATTCAATAGATTCTTGATGGAATTGATATTTTTATGTTTCTCAATAATTAAGTAACCTTATGAGTATTCTTTACTTGGGTGAGGGTGGGGTGAAATCCTTTGATCCAAATCATATCTATAAATATTTAGATAATTTTTAACAAAGAACACGTTCTAATATTTGTAGGGTGCATGGGTAGACACCGTGTGTCCGAATAGAATTATTGTATTTGTAAATAATGATCTTTGATTATATTCCTTTCGTCTTGCCATTGATGGCATATATTCTTTTACGGGATGCCCGCTATTGATGGTTTGTTTCATTTTTAGAAACTACCATCTCTCACAAAAATGTGTGGATTCCACAACTTTTATCACTTTATCCTTTAAATCACCCAGTTCCTTAATTCTTGTACCCAACAAATATAGTGCCATCAATAGTTCTTTGAGGATTAAGATTACTTATAAATGATGATCCCAGATAATATGGTACTCCCTCCGTTCCGATGGTGACTCGTTTTCTATATCGGGCGTCCCATAACAGTGACCTGTTTCCAAATAAAGAAATAATTAACCCTTCAAAAGTTGTATGTCATCCCACTTTAACTAAATTTTACTCTTCAACTTAATATATGTGTACAAATAAAATAAGCTATTTATTCCGGGACGGACAGAGTAATATGAATTACATGGTCAAAACTAATCAAACTAAGATTAGTACCCAACTTAATAGTTTTTTGGGTAGTTCTTTCAATGCATGACAAGTAGAATAGAACTTACCAAACTAAGATTTAAAAAGCCAAATCAAAAAGAAAAGGATAGAAAGGGAAATTTCCTTAAAAGAAATTGGAAAAGGAAAAGAAAAAGAAAAAGAAAGTTGAAATAATATTATCCACATCAACAGCAGTCATTATCCATTAACCATTATAGTCAAAAGTAAAAGTGAAGTGACCTCATTTCTCTACACCTCATCTCATCTCATTTCAAACTACTCCTTCTTTCTCTTTCCTTCCCTTCTCTCTCGCTGTATATTAGCTGTCTATACTAAATACTACTCTCATTTCCACATTTCTTCTCCCTCTCTGTTTTTATTTTTTATTTTTTTCACTCTTTTTTTTTTTATAATTTTCTTTTTCCCATTTCACTTGTTTGCTAGTTATCTATATGTAATATTATTAACTCACTTTCAAACACTCTCTCTCTCTCTCTCCTTGATTTCATATACGGTTTTCATGATCACAAATTCAACACCTTTCAGGCTGTTTTCTGTTTCAATCCCTTCAGAAAAAGCCGTTTCTTTTGGTGTTTTGTTTTTCTATGCGTGCGTTTCTGCGTGTGAAAACACACACACATAAGGTTGTACATGTGTTGCTACAAATCCCTACGCCCTTCAAATTTCTAACGCATGGTATTCTCGAGGTGGGGCGGCGAAAGTTGAGATTTTTATAGGTTTACTGAAGCTTATGTTCAATCTCCATTATCGAAAGTTGAGATTTCTCCAAAAGCAGATTTTGCATTAAGGGTGAGAGCTTTTTTAGCCTTCAATTTCCGTTTCCGCCATGAAAATTTTCCCTCCCTTGTGTTGGTTGTTTTTGTCATCCCTAGATTTACGTTTAATTTCTCCCTTGAATTTGTTGGTTTTTTTGTATATGCTTTGTTTGTTTAATTGAAAGCATGATTAAAGTCTAATGCAGAATTGAATATGTTGAGTTGAATATATTTTTCCTTCTAGATATTTGGGATAATAATTTTATAAGCATGCATGGCTCTGCTCTCTAAATTATCTCAAAATTCCTAGATTATGAAAATACTTCACATTTAAACAACATTTTTTTTTTATTTATATGCTCAAAAGAGTATGATAATTAATGTCCATAGATTGGGCCCGCAGGAGTTAATATTTTCGATTATTTAGTTTTCAGTCGCATTCATAGTATATCTGGAGAATCAAATTTCACTATGGCAAGAAAGAGAAAGTCAGTAATAATGTTAAATGTGGATGTGACATTACCATTATTTTACTGGCTGGAGTAGATTGAAACATGGTGTTATTATTTTTCTAATGTTAGAAAGCAGAAATAACAGCTTCAAGGTTTAGAAAATAACAAATTTGGTGGTTGCATAGTTGCTATCTCATGTACATTCATTTACTCAGAAAATGCATGCTGTTGACCAAGTAAGAGAATCTTGTTTCTGGTGTAGATTCGATTTTTGATGCCATGGATTTTGAGTTTGTTGAATCATTAATGAATGTATTCAATGAGGAGAATGCAGAATTGGTATTAACTGAGGATTGTCTCTTTCCTATTCCACTTTTATTTCTATGAATGTTGAAATAAAGAAACAAGATTAGAATTTTCTGCTGTATAGAGTAGTATGCTTTATATTTAATTAATTGATATTCTACATAGTCTTGTCTGTTTGTGTGGTTGTATCATTAAATTATGTTATCTGATAATCTTGGTAGAGACATATTGGTTGTTTCAAGGGGACATTGATATTAAACAAAGGGATGTTTTAGGCCTAACTAAGCAATCTTTGACTGGAATGGTCCTGTTTTTGTGAATATCAATACACTACACTTGCATAAAGAATTCTATTTTTTATGAACGTTTCAAATTATTTATAGAAATCAACCTACTGTGTTGTATCAGTCTCATATTTTGTTGCGGTTGTTTAGAAATGGATCGCATATTCCACCTCGGATCTCTCCAACTTTCGAAGGCTATATACCTATTGATAGAACTTCTAGGAGCATTTCATTGTTGGTAAACTTCAAATCAGATGATCTTTTCTTTAGTTATAGAGGAAAGAAATATATCATTCTGTGAATAATTACTTTCGGTAAACTGGTTTTTCCTCTAATGGTTATGAGAAGTGTGTTGTTGAAGACATATAGTCCACTTATAGTCTAATTTGAATATTTTTCTGTTTCTTAGCATGCAAGTACCCAAATGCATGCATATTAACTGGATTTTGCTTTCTTCTTGCGTAGAAGTAACACTTTTATCTAGTAAGAGGAAGTTGAATAGGAGAAGATGATGCAACATAAAAGAGGGCCTATATCTCTTGAGCAAAGCAGCTTCATTGACATTATGCCAAAACGGCTCAAGACTGACGAACCTCTTTCTTCAAAGGTTAGTGGCTTTTGATCATATGAGTCTGATTTATGTTTTCTCCATCGCGATTAGTGCCCAAGATCTGTGTTATCAATTGCACAATTGAATATCTACTGGCTTGGCAAGTTCACAAGCCTTGGACCGTTTCGCATTTTGACATCCAAATTTACCATTTTTCTTCGGAACAGGAGAAGAAAGAGAAGATTGGTGAAAGGATTTCTGCTCTTCAACAGCTTGTCTCACCATATGGGAAGGTAGGTGCAGGCTAATATCACATTTTGATTTTCATGTATCTCACAAATTAATAGCTTTTGACAATTCAACATATCATGACTTTCTTGGATGCATGAGGTGGAAGACATAATATGACACTTATGTTGTATGTGACAATTTGGGCAGAATGAGTTATTAATTCATTGTATACAGTGCTTCATCTATCAGGCAGTTCACATTTTCCAAACAATTTTCCTTGCCTAACTTCTTCCATAATTCCATTCGCTGCAGACGGATACAGCTTCTGTCCTTTTAGAAGCAATGGAGTACATAAGGTTTCTTCACGAACAGGTTAAGGTACGAATCTTTCTTGCTTCACCATTATTAAACAATACATCACAAAGATACAAGTGACCTTGATCGAACTGAAGTTTGATAATTTTCAAGAATCGACTTGAATCAACCAATCACTTATTTTCATGTTGGACATTAGAAAAGGCCAAAAAAATGTAATTACAAAGCATATTTGTTAATAAGTGACTGGCATCTTATTTTCATCACATGAAAAAAATGTATAAGATTCAGTATTAGATGTCAAAAGGTTCCCACTAGTTACATTTATCTTATCCCTGCCATTTCAGGATTCTCAAGAATAGAACCCTTACCATTTCTCACAATCTGCATATCAATTTAGTCATATTTTCATTAGTTGAGACGAGTCGTTGGGCAGTAATTAGGTAGTCGAACAAGTGACCGGCAATATTACTAACAGCTTAAGCCATGAAGAAAGAATACGGCGCAACAACAATTAGAAGGTAGAAATTGATGAAACAAACTCCAGTTTCCATCATTTTAAATGATGAACTTGCTTGTATTGCAAATTTTGCCTAGTTTTGTATTGTCTTTGTTTGCATTTTGGTCTCAAATAATTGCACTTTGCATCTCATGGAGTTAGTGATGATATGCTTTCAGGTACTAAGTGCTCCATACTTGTATGCTACACCAACACAATTACAGGTATGCTTTATTCACCAAATTATCTCACATCCTACATTACCACATTCATGGATTCTTTCGTTGCAACGCAATGTTCTTATACATCAGCTTCCTCCATATATTCATACATACTATAAATTTCTTATAAAGTAGAATCTGATGCATAATATATAGTAGTACATTACTTGACCTATGTTCATCAAGGCACCTAAAAACGCGATATTTCGAAATTAATGTGTTTGTACTGAAGGGTGATGAAGGTTCCAGCCTCAGTGCGAGAGGCTTATGCCTCATGCCTATCTCGTTCACCGGTGGAGTTGCTAGCAGCAATGGTGCAGATATTTGGGCGCCCATCAAGACGAGCACTACGACTTCTAGACGAGCCATATCCGATGAAGCTTCAGTCATAACCCAGAGTTGAGTTGATCCAGACCAGTCTGCGTGCTGCATGAACGATGGCATTAGTTAGAAGCTATTGATCTGAGTGAGATGATGATAATGATGATGGTGTTAAGATGCAACAAAAAAGTGTAAATTTATGGTAATGATTATGGTGTCACAATCTTGAGAGGGAATAAATCACTTTTATCTTTCATGTTCTTTTCTCAAGTATAATTTAGAAACTATAAGTTGTTAGGTTATCATAGTGAAACTTCTATCATCTTTAATTAATGCAACCCAACATATCCTGTTTAATAAGAGATTACTGTTATCTTGTATGTTCATTTTTACTTAATTCATGCTAATATGGATTCCGGGTATTCGGTAACCCGGTCCCAACCCAGAACCCGATTGGTAATCGGGTATCCTATACCCGGAATTACCACGGCCGGTACGGGTTACGGAATTCTTTTTTAGCTATTCGGGTACCGGGTATACCCATCCCGTCCCGATATATCTGTCGTACTACCCGGATTTAAACTTTAAGAAGAAAATTCATTCATTGCTTGTATATCGGGACGGGAGGGTGATACCCCGGATAGCTAAGAAAAAATTCCGGGGCAGGGTATCCAACCTCGTTTGTATTATCAGCCCTACCAATACCTATTCTTGTAACTAAACAAAATTCAAGAACCTATTTTGAAATTTTGACATAATAAGTAGTAGTAATAAATAACTAAAAAAGAATTGAAAAATATGGAAATCCAAATATACCTACTGCTTAATCATTTTTATTGTCCTTAGGGGCATTTGTCAAACTATTAATAAACTTACACTTCTCAAATAGTAAATTTTATTTTTATTTCCAAATTGACATCTCTAATGTGTGCCTCCCTTTCTAGATTCCAATCTCATGGAACAGCTAAAAAAAGCAATGTTAATAGAGTTGCCCAGTGCAAACACCTCAAGTAACAAATGTGGGTCCCAAGACATATTAATTAAAAAAAAAAAAAGCTAATACAAATATTAGAGCAATAAACCTTGAATCCACAATAAGTGGTACACAACTATAATCAAGCAAATTTTTTTAGTACTGCTCCAAAGAAAGGGATCAAACCATCCTACACACAAACTATACCTACAACTAATGGTCATAGCTCCTCCAATAAACCATCAATCTTCACTGCCAGAGCTAGCATCATCACTGCTAAAATCTTCACTACTATCATCCTCAATATCAAGCTGCACATGCCGTACTTGTATTGGCTCCGGAGCTTTTGCCAGACCAGGAGGAGGGATGGGCCTTGGCTGCTGTTCCTCGACTCTTGGTGGAAATGGAAGAATATCGGGCAACGGGTCACCGGGCCTCCACCCGGGAGGTGGAGGAGGAAGAATCGATAGATCAATAGGCAATTCCACGGGCATTCCTGGTTTCCATCCTGGTGGTGCAACTAAATTCGAAGGATTCAAGCCTTGGATTGCTGATAAGCTGGCCAGCGGATCTGCAGGTGGTGCAGCAGAGGTGTCGATGAGTGGTTCGATTATCTTCTCTTTACCTTCATCTGTTTTGGGCAATCCGATATCCAGATCAGCAAAGTTATATAGCTGTGATGCACGCATCTGCTCTTCTTGAGGTGCAGGAGGAAGTGCTCCTCGCAGAGGACCCTGCCCAGCGCCAAATTCTGGAGGAGCGAAGGTAGTGTAGCTAATTTTATGCGCGTAGGAGAGTATATCTGATAATTTTAGCTGTGTCTCGACTGTAGTTTTCGAAGAATCATCCGCATCATCCACTGACTTGGTTCTTTTAGGGCGACGGTAGTCTGAATAATCATCAACAAGGATGTCAAGAACATGCTCTGTTTCCTTAAGTTTGTTGGCGAAGGCGAGAAGAGCAGAGTCTTTGGACCTGATCTCATGAGTGAGCTTCTGTTTAGCATCTTGAAGATCGAGCATCTCTTGGAGTTCAGCAATAGCTTCAAAGAGCTGAGTTTGAAGAGCTGTGAACTGGGCAATGATGTCTTTGGCGGAAGTGTCGGCCTGAGCAGGTGTCGCGGATTGCGTTTGTGAAGACAAGAAGGAAGGCAGAGAGCCTCGAAATGAACTGATCCAATGCGAACGATTGGGAGAGACTTCAAACAGTTTTGAGGCAAGAGCTGCCATTTGAAGGAGAAGAGATTGAGCTCTGGGGAGAGGTGGTAGGAGAGGAAGGAGCGTTGAGGAGACACCAGGAGTCGTTAACTGATTTGATGGCTGGTGGGACTGTTGAGTTTGTGAGTTTTGAGACGAGAATTTAGGTGGGTTAGGGGTCTGAAGAGATGGCGAGTTGGGGTTTGGCAGGCCTAGCCTGGCTGGGGATTGCACAATCTGGTTGGGAACACTTTGTAGCATTTTGAATATTCACTCGTTATAAGAACTCCTGCAAATAAGAAAACCATAAGTACATGCCATACAAAATAAATAATCATTTACAGCAATATCAACAGAATGCTCCTAATTTGACCGAAAAAGGAAGAAGATAAATAAATATCAATCTTACTCAAATAAGTGCCTGTTTGGTAGGCAATGTAAGATTAGCCAATATAAATAATATTGATGTGTGTGATAAATTATTGAAGGATGGGTGTTTGGTAGTACTATATATTAACTTCAAGATTAACTTTCATATATCAAGTTTTTATGTTTGGTAGTCTATATTAACAATCGGCAATTAACAGTCTGCTCAGAATAATGTGTGAGATAAAGATGAAATTATTAAGATTCACCGAAACTAGTCTTTGAGATACTAGAATTACGATTATATCCTCCTACGGAAATCGGCCTCTGTTCGGAATAACCTTTTTTGGCCCATCCTCAATCCAATTACAAAAGAAATAAAAAAAAGGGGAGAAAAAGATCAACATGTATAACATGAACTGCAGATTACTTGACTTACCAAAGGAGCCAGGGATTTGGACTTCAAAATCAGACATGAAATTTAGCTGTCAGAGAGTTCACTGAGACCAACACTGTAACATTGAAAGTTTAAACATTATTAAAGATCGAAAAAGCAGATTCATATGAACTAGGAACAATGATCCTCGATGTTATGCACAGAATATTACCAAAAACTGGTCCTTAAGTTTGCTATCCAAAAATAAACAAATTGTATCTTTCTATCAGACTGTACAAATTGGGCACATAATATATTACTAGGATCACAGAACTACGAAGAGTTTCAAGGGGCCGGCCTTTACAAAATCAGCTCTCTGCAATTCGGCCATTTAGTTTGATTTCCTTTCCTTACTTTTAATTAAATAAATTGCCCTGTTATATTTTTCTGTGTTTAGAATAGTGAAGGAACCAACCTCTGCTCACAGCAAGAGTAACTAAAGCTAAATGAACACATGAAGCATGATATCATAGTGGTAAATAGTTTAGACAGCTTTCACACGCATAACAAATTTGAAACACCACCAAACTTCTGATTTAAAAATATATATATATAAAAATAATAATGGTGTTCTATTTTACCACTTTCTGCTACCATAAGGACCATAAACAAGCTTTTAGAGAAATAAAGTAATCCCTAATTCAACTTTTTGTTCCTCATATTGGCATGTTGATACTAAAAGTTAAATACTGCATCTAATCAAGATTATGAAATGAGTTTTATAGAATGTCCAAAATCCTTAAGTAGTCATGATTGCAAGTCTATTACCAGACACATTCACAATCTTCACAGATAATACCTATCCTAAAGGGAGCTCATCAAGACCGCTTAGTTCGCGCAGTAACTCTAAAATCGAAACCTTTTCAGTATTTTTCTTTGTTGCAATTTTCAAGTCTCAACAACATGACATGCTCATATATGTCTGCTCACAATTTAGCAAGTTAGCTTAGATTATAGTATTACTTTAAAGCATGCAATATGAAATATAAATCTCTGCAGGTAAGCTCATATGATCAGATATATAAGGTGTTTGAGAAATCTGCCATTTTAGCCGGTTATTTAACTGACTATTAACCGACTACATTGCCCGAATCTTTCCGTTTTATGCTACTGAGGTTTGGAGTTTATATAGCTGAAATAATCAAGAGATGGGGAGTTGACTTAGGAAATAAATGTTCAGAAATTGATACTGATTTTTGTTGAAGTGGGATTGCTACTTGTTACTCAGAGAAAGAAACATACTTGTGAATTGGGCGATAGGGATGGCGCGGACGACGGTGGACCAGCGGTGGTTGGAACGGAACGGGGACCGGCGGTGGTTGGAACGGAACGGTGACCGGCGGTGGTTGGAACGGAACGGTAACCGGCGGCGGCGGACGGTGACGGTCGCGATGCGAGAGAGAGAGAGAGAGGAGAGAGAGAGAGAGAGGAGAGATTTAGGGCTTGTTTAGACAGATAATTTATTATTTCAATTTCACTTTAATTTTAATTTCTGAAAAGCAATAAGTTGCACGGCCTTCTCTATGACTTGGTTTTACAATCACATTGGTCCCATAATTGGACTAGATGTAGTATGAATTTTGAAAGCTGGGCCCACTACAATGTACCCATGATTAAAATTCCTATATGTTGGGTTTTTGATAAAATAAATTTAAATATTTTGCCTTTTTATTAAAGGGTGGTCATCGGTTCGGATATAGAATAACCGCACCGAAAATCGATTAACTAATAACTAATTAAGGCTAAATATTGCTATTGTAATATCAAATCAATTAATTTTTTCTGTTAACTGATAACCGATTTTGCTAATCGGTTTGATTATTGATTAATCTAAATATCCAAAAATTATTCAAAAATTGAGCAACATTTCTGCACAATGTTGATCTCATGTTCGGAGTTGGATAGAAAAGATATAAAGGTTGTTAAGTAAATCTTTCCCTTGACACAAAAATAAAATAAGACGGGCCAATATTCGTATTCAAAAATTCGAATTTAAATTGAATCTACGATTTTTTTCACTGCTTTACACTAACTTTAACTTATGCGTGTATAATGGGATTGTATAACATAGCGAACCGTTGTTATAAGATTGACTAAATTAGTCGTCAGATGAAGCTATATATTTTGGACAAAAACTCTGGTGCATATTCTACAATTTACACCATACAACACCCGACCCGGCATGTGAGATTCACATACGCCTCCACGTGCAGCGCGTGTATCTCATGCGCTACAGTTTTTTTTTTTTTTTTCCAGATTTTTCCCCTCTATTTTGTTGTTTGCCTCTTCATTTTTTTGTTTGTCGTTTCTTCTTTGGTCAAGATTTGAGCAAGGAGAGCTGAAGGCCTCGAAGCGAGCCGAATTAAACCAAATTGTTGCCCGAAGGCAGGACCGTAAAATCGGAACCGAAAGCTCCGCCGAAGAAAAATAAAAGTCAAAGGGCGTTGACCCAAGTTGACCGGGGTTGGATCGGGTCGGGTCAGACCCATCTCCATGGTGGAGATGTCTGCCCTAGAGTGTTGCTCTATATTTTGAGGATCAAAGCTAGTATAAGATCTTTTGAGGCATCAATTCAGCAATCTTCACATCAACTTGAATACAAATGATAATTACTAACATTATTTCATGAATTCTTTCAAACAAAAGAAAAAAACATTATTTCATGAATTGGAAAGTACTATAATATTTAGCTGACTAGAACAGTACCCTTTAACGAGCTTTTGTTTTGTATGTATAAAAAATATTGCACAACACCACTATACTGCTAGTTTGCAAATGTAAATTCCTAACATTATTATACATCAGAACATGCACTTACAAGATGCATCATACTAAAATTTACAGGAACAACATTTTGAGACTTCACATAAGATTGGCTTTTAGGCTGCTTGAGAAAACATGAATGACATCGGAAGCTACAATATGACGAGGACATCTGCACATGAAACGGACTTCAGAATCGTATCGCCAGATTTACTTACGTTCTTCGATGACAATAGAAGAAGAACATGCATTTCCAGTGTCAACGCTGTTGAAGATCCTCGACTTGATATTTGCACGAGCAGCTTCTAACATTATCTTGTACACTTTCTTATTCTGCAGGAGTAGAACAATTATGTCGAGCCTTCTTAACTTCGTTAATCAACCATGATATGCAGTCTTAAAAACAAGAAGAAAGTGTAGCATTGAAGATAATTACATACATCGTCGACAGCACCTGTCTTGATCTTTGATTGCAGCAGACACCATTTCTTGAAATGTGCACCTGAGAATGTTATGAAACTTCAAGATATTCGTACTTTCAACTAATTTAACTGAGTTTGTATAGAACATAGCGTTTCGACAGCAGTGTGCATGGGAATTGAGGAAAATAGCAAAAACAAATAAAGGAGACTCCATATACAGAATACTTAAAAAGATAAATGAAGCTCAAGCATGCAATCTTCATCAGTTAGATCATGTAACACACTCAAAAGGATTCAAGAATTTTTTTGGCACTGCTTAAGAAAATGACAGCTTATAATGAGGGAAATTAATAGAGTATAATGGTACTAGTGAAAATAACAAGAACCAGAAGATCAAATAAGATAGCGCAGAAACTTACCAAATCCGATATTCACAGAGCACAAGGAGTCTGAGTTAGTCTCCACCAACCATCGACAGTGGCACTGATTGACATAAAAGTACATTAAAAAATAAGAATAAGGAGCAAAATAAATGAAGACGGAAAAGAAAACTAGTTAGCTGAATAACCATAAAAAATGTATGCTCCGCTGAGTAATTTGACCACAAAAACTATTGTTCATCAGCTCCTAAAAACTCAGGGGACTATAATTTGAATCAACCAAAGTTTTTGAAGTTCAAAGTTTCAAACTATAGAAGAAAGTAGGGAAGAGACGATCCGAGGGAACCTAAATTAGTTCGACTCCCCCTCAAATTTTGTTTTCTATCATTCTTTTCAGACTATGGAAAAGTCTCACCATCTTCATTTGATTACTGCTAACTAATATAAAATAATAAAAAGAAAATAAAAAAATAAAAATTTTAGAAGTCATAAGATGATATCAAACATCACATAGAAACTCGTTGATTTGTCCACTTTAAGTTACTAACAGTTCTTAAATCCTTAGAAACAGAGCTTAGAAAAATCTGCATACCTCAAAATAGGAAGCAAAGGGGACGCCTTCTGTCTGTTGTATGGTCTCAAACACCTAAGGGAAAATCAAGTGCATAACAAAAAGATCGTCATAATAATACTCAAGCAAACAAATATGAATAGAGTTATACCATTGAAAAGTTGGAATCACCATTGTGTTTTTATCTGCAGAGAGAACAACATGTTGCCGCTCTGTTACTGGTATGTCTGGAGGACATAACGGAAAGTTACATAACGTCCTATATGTAACTTCTCTGACCTGACCATTGTATTCATCAGAGGTGTGCCACTGATTTACCTGATGTTACATAGAGGACACTTGAAACCATTAATATAGAGTTTGTTATTCATTCATTATATAATAAAATTCTATATTAATATCATTCCACCCCACCTCAAATAAAAGACTTTTACTTAAGCATATGAAGATCAACACCTCGAGTTCTTTCCTCTCAAAAAAAGAAAAAATAAATAAAGAAACAAAACCTCAATTTACATTTGGACAAGCTCATATTTCTTAGAAAAGCCATTTTTCGAAGTATCAAGCCACATGATTCTGTTCCAGCCTGCCTTTGTTGCATGAACATAATTGATGTTGAAGCCACATGCATGACTCCTCGTGTACCTACTTCTTCCGAAAACGTATGGTATGCAACTTGTGGTGCAGCTGACTTAACTTGTTATCCAAGTGATTTATTTGAGGAATTTTGCAATTACACAATAATAAAGAGGGAGGCTTTTGGGCAGAAAATGTGTTATTCCATGAAATCCAACATTGGCTCAAGTAGAGAAGACAAAGTGGTATCATATTATAATTTACAGTGTAGAATTCAAAAGGATAAATTATAGCCATAAAAACTTGAAATATTTAGCTGTTTCAGTCTTATACTAGCAGGCCAATATTTACCTTCAGAGAGAGAAATAAAAAACCAGTACTTCATTTGCTATACATTCTGAGGGTAACATTACTTAAATTGAGAGGTTTTGTTATTTATCAACAAAGCCCGTCGCTTCATTTACCTTTGAGAAAGAGATCAATAAAGTTTAAAATTGCTCTTGAAAGTGAAATACAAATTATGCGAGTACTTTTGCTTACTTACTTTCAGATTAGAATCCTTGCGAGCAGTATGGTACTCGCTTGTGAAAGTTGAATCATCATCTAAAATAAATTTGAAAAATTGCTCCACCGTGCATGGAAAACAGTCCTGCAACAAATCAAGATATTAAATATCTTGCTAGAAGAAGATAACAGAATAGCATATACTTACACTGAATATACTAGTAAGCACTTCCTCTTTGATGAATGATTGAAACTTTTCAGGCTTTATCACTATCTCCTCAGAAGTCTTAGATTGGTTTTCACAGCCTTTAACACAACAGTTATGGGCATCCATTGCTGACTGCTTCTCCTCATTTATGAAACCAACCAATGCTAGTTCCTCCTCCTTTGTTGAAGCAAGCAATGCTGACTGTTGTCTCTCCTTTTGAGATAAATAGATAGAAATGGTTGAGAAACTACCAAGATAAATGACCATGCAAAGAACAAATGCTTTACTATCTAACCAACAGTGATTTAACATCCATTAGCACTGAAATAATTATTCTTCATACAGAACATCAAATGCTTTGAAATCATACTGTCTTATTTCCATTCAAGGGTTTGTGTTCAGCAACATTATAAAATGAACAGAATTCAGGCATGCAAGGCAGATTCTACCTCCATTAGTAGTTCCTTATGGATTATATTGGAATCATCATATCTGGGAAAGTAAACAAGTTCAAATGAAAATGAAGAGGCATATACCGTCTTGAAAATGAGCATAGAAGATATATATATCGGTTAAAGCTATATAGAAAATAGTCTTTGCCTCCAAGTCATCCAGGAATATTCTCGAGTGAAATGCATGAAGACATTTTTATGAACTTTACATCTCGGCATATAAGCAAATCACTTATTCAATCAATTTTCAAGTAAGTATAGATAATCTAAACCTAAAATACTTTTCATAATCAATGGAAACTAAAGCATTTAACAGAAATAAGCAACAACCAAAACAGATCAGATCCAAATGATTTAGAATTAAAATTCTGAATAACAATTTTTATTTTTGGTTTATTTCTTCGTCTAAAATCAGAATGTGCAAAATAATGGTGCTCCAGACACACGACCATGTTGCTAGTTTAAACATGTCAATTAATTGAATAAAGTGATACTATATGACAGAATGAAGTCCTTGTTTTGACATCAGGGCTTAGGAATAGATTGAGGCCGAGGATCAAACCTTGTATTCAGCTTCTAACATGGCATGATGATTCTTAGCGATATGTTGTATAGCTCTCATTGCATTGTTCCTATTCCAGAAAGATGCAAATTTGTATCTGATTCTACCTGAAGTAGAAACACAAATGTGTTAAGTACATATATACAGCTACCATACCATAAGTCCAAAGTATCTATTTGGACAAGTAGTCAAATGTCAACAAGGTAGCATTACATATACATCAGAAATCTATTGGATCAGTTCAAAGACTAGAGGATTAAAATTTATTCTACAGGTGCCTAGCCTTTCCTGCATGCATACACAGTAGTCATTAATCCAGTTGAACACAAGAAATAGCATAAACAATTGAGGATAGAAGAACAAGAAACGATATACTAACCATCAGCATTTTCCAAAGGAGACACACCATGACCACCAGTACCATCTCGAAGAACTATTGTGATAGAAGGATTGATCAGAGCGTGTTGGCTCTTTCTTATCTGTGATATGAATTAGATTTCAATCCTTCAAAAGTTCCAGTTAAAGGCTGCCAGAACATACAATGGTAATGCAGTAATGAAACTCGGAAATAGTTCTCTACCTCTTTAATGTCCCCGAAAGGTATAATTACCTGCCAAACAGGAAATGCAAACATAAGAAAACAAGGCAGAACCTAGAAAAACAAATCATTGTCCCACTAAACTTTCGACTGAAACCTAAAGTGCTTTAGATAAGAGGCCTATATGTAACCTTATAATCAAACAAACAACACAAATATATTAATAGCTCTAACTATTTTAAATCTGTAAGGTACTGGTATGTGACATGGACATCGGCATTGGGATTCTAATATACAAACAGATACCTTTAGTAAGATCACAGAAGCTTTCTCAGCAGAAATAATTAACACGCATTTACTTGGAGACTTGGAGCAATAAAAGAAAGAATGCAATATATAACGATGAAAATGATAATTCCTTGGGCATATTCCATGCTGGACATGCCCTTCTCGCAAGATGAAACTTAAGCAAAAGGATGCCATAATTGAACAAAATATCTAACTGTAGAAAAGTTAATCAGACTAATTATATTTTCTTTATAAGAATTTGAAATTGATGCCTCATCAAGGGATTTAATCTTCGAGAAGTAATTGGCCGATGAGAAACAAACCTTCATTTGCTTCGAGAAAACATTAGAGTGGAAGCAAATATGTTTTGCTGATACATACATTCTGCCATGGTACAAGAATGATACCTCAAGAGCACATGTATAGCTATGTACAACCACCTGAAGAACATCATTAGAAATAAAGAAATTGAAGTTACTGTTACTTATCCAAAATAAGTTATAACAGTAAAAACACAAAACATAGGTGGCGGAATCTAGAAATGGAGACCAATAAATTAAGCATTCTAAAATAAAACTCATAAGCATACCTCATCCGGGAGGAGATTAAATATCGTTTGTAGCGGGCCATGTTTCTGATAAGAAACCATAGGTTCTTTAATCATAGCCCTTTTTTGAGTGCTAGCATCTGCACAGCCATTCAAACCCCTGAAACAGAGTAGAGTAAACAAAATCTGTTCACAGAAGATATATCATGGTAAATGTTTGGATTAGCAGTTATCATGATCAAAGATAAGTAGACAAACTCTACTCTCTCAGTCCTGGAAGACCATAAACATATCATGAGAAGTACGGCATCATAGTAGGGAATGCAACATGCTCCAAGCACATATGAGTAAATGTGAGGAATATGTCTATCTCGAGCTAAAGTAGCTCAGCTTGACAATTGTTTTTAAGCTTATTACTCAGAAGGTACCAAAAGCTAATTTTGTTTATAAATGCCTAAAAATAATTTTGAGTTCAATTATAACAAAAAGGTGAAATTGCATATTCAACAACGCAGCACACATTTACACTGAACAAATTCTGGATTTGGCAATTTACCAAGCCAGGAGCACCCCGCAGAAACAGAATATGGCTTCACAAAAGGAACTTTGTCAAGTGTTAATGTCAAAAGAAGCACATTAATAACAACTACTTCCACGTTGCTGGTGACAGAACCTTAGAAACAGAAAGACAACCTTGCGAGCTGAAGCCGACATAGTCCACTCAATCCCCTATATACCCTTAACATAGCCATTCCTCATAAACAACAGCAATGAATGATATTCTATGTAGTATATATTGCACAAGAGGGGGAAAAGATCTATAAGCCTTGAACATACTACAAATAGAAGCTCTAATGCTCTTTGGCAACCATTTAATGAACACGTGACAATGTCCAAAAAAGTGTACACAAAATTAATATCGTGGTTTATAACTGAAGAGAAGCCAGAGAGGCTACCTTGATATGTTCGTTCTGTTAGGAGCTGACCTCTTCGAAGCTGACATCTGCAACATTACTCCTACTCTCTTTATCTCTGCATTCCCTTGCTCACTTTCTCTCCAACTTATTGCTGTTTCTTCTGTGAATGCCTTTTTCTCAAACTCCCTACGTATTTAATTCTATGTTTATTGCGGATTCAAAATCATAAAAAAAAAGGAAAAAAGAAAGAAGCATATGATTTGATTTGAATGTATTCTAATAAATGAGTTATTCTAGATGTACATTTTTTTAAAATAAAAATAAAAATTAAGCTTGTGCATATGATGAGCAAAAATTGCTTGATTTTTTTAAAGTAAAGAAGGTGCACCAAAACGAGAGTTGGAAAAAGAAAAGATTAAAAAAAGAGGAAGATATATATTTTGGCAGCACGGAAAGACACCAACCTAGAAGAGTCCATCTGGAGTTGGATGGTTTTAATGTGAAGACATACCTAATACATCCAAGAATTACGAGTTTATTGACTCTGAAGAAAAGGAAAAAGAAAGGACAGACAGAAAAGAGAAACAAAGAGTTGGAAATCTGAAAGTAGGCACATCCAAACAGTTTATAACCTGCCCTGATGCACTATCCAATGTATACCACATTGCACCAGTTTGACCTTCTTGTTCAACAGATATAGTCACAGAACCAAGAACTGCACTTCTCCGAATGATATCCCAACCATACACTCTCACTTTAATCTGCCACACAACTCAGTAATTTAATTCAAGAAAGAGTAACAAAAAAGGAACCAGCTGTATTTTAGAATGCACACACGCAGTTAAAACTATAGTCACATTAGCTTACTGAGGGCTAATAATTTCTTTTCCCTTTCACTCACATTTCTTGGTTTAGAAACGAGTTATGAGTATTTAAGACATTAACTCAGCTTCACAATGAGACAGATTTCTTATATAATCATTCGTGCTGGGCTTCTATATCTTTTTCAACTGAGTTTGTTATATAGCCCCCTTCTTACAGGCTTTCCTTGTTCTCGATAAATTAACTCATAAAACAGAATATATGTAAATCTTCCTTTATAAGTATTTATGTTGTAAATGACTTCTGAGTTCTGACAATCCAAATGTAGTGGAAGAGAATAGTATAAAGGCTTAGTGAGATAAGGCTAATAAGCTACTGGAGGTTGGTTATGTTTCAGTTGCAATTGAGTACAATGAAAATTAACTACCTCAACGGGAAGCTCGTCCACTACAAAATTAAACCCCTCCTTCCAAATAGGATTTCTTGAGCCAGATACCATAGAACTACAAGAATTCAAAGAAAATCAGACTATGCATGAATGACAAAAGGGCCATAAAATTTTTATGGGGAAAGAGTTAATGTATGCAATGCTTTTGCCTCAACATGAGGCTATACCACTGAACTAAAAGTAGCCAAAGATGAGAAAAATGCTTCTCATAAACTCAAAATGCAAAATTGACAGTACACAATTTGATATGCATATTCAGACAGACAAAGATTTGGCAGAGCTATCAATGTGACCAACTGCAAACTTAATGCTGGAACACAAGATTGACTTAATGGCACATTAACAAAAATATGTGCCCTTTGGTTGGTCACATTGACTTAATGGCACATTAACATGCAAGATATATCTTGCATGTTGATTTTGTCATTACTGTACCAGAGGAATGTCATGAAGCAATATAGACAATATAGACACCCTTTGCATTCAGATATGTCATGTAGCAATAGACAAGAAATAACAAGAGGAATACGGCATGCCTCTTCCAAAATCCTGCCCAGGAGTGCGTTAGAGGGCCAGAGAGATGCAATCACCTTAAGCGCTTTTCTGCACCACAAGAGATAATTGCATAAGGATCTGATGTGCCATTTAGGTTCGCCCCAACAAGATTCTTAGCTGCTAAGAGTTCCACCTGAAACGAGAACTTAGTATCATAAGGAATGAAGTTTGAGGAGAGCTCTTCAATTTTATGATAAAATAGTTCAATATGCAAAGGAACTAGTGAGATCAAAGTATGTTTTCAGTAAAAAAGCTTACCTTAACTAAATACACTAAATTTCTCCGAAGATCTCTTTTATACTGATCCACCTATGGCGTGATGGAAAAAACATAAAAATTGTAATACAAGGAAACACATAGTTAATAAGCAAAAACGAATTACCATGCAATTGTTAGAATAAGTAAAAAGAAACTATGCAGTGTCAAAATCATCAAGAGTAATAAGTAAAGGATCTGAATGAGCACAATGTAGAAGTCTAGCTATAATGTCAATACTCTAATGATAGTAATGAATACTTTAATTTACCCTAAAAAAAATGAATACTTTAATTTAAACAGCCTAAATTCGATCAAATCAGTCACGTAAAAAAGGAATTTTCGGAAAACCAAGTACGCCCTCCGTCCCACCAGGCTTCTCCTGTTTTTTTTGGGCGCGGGATTTAAGGAGAAAATAATTAAGAGTAGAAATTATGTTTAATGGAGTTTTTAAAGTAAAATAAAGTGGGTAGAGAGAGAATGAATAGTGGAATAAAGTGATAAAGTAAAATAAAGTGGGTAGAGAGAGAGTGAATAGTGAAATAAAGTGGAATAAAGTGAGTGGAGAGAAGAAGAATAGTGAATGACACAGAGGTGAAAAAGTATGATGAAAGGTGTAAAATGGATTGTTTAACAAATTAATTGTCTCCTAATTATTTCCAAAAAAGGAATCAGGACAAGAATAACGGGACAGCCCAAAAAGGAATACAAGACAAGTCTGGTGGGACGGAGGGAGTAATTTTCTTCCATGAGTTGTACATAATGGATACATAAGTATAACAAAAGTATGGGAACACTGCTAAAAAGACCACTACTAAAGTTAGGCATTAATCATTCTAAGTACAATTTCAAAAGAAAGAAATTTGGATTGCATATTCTGCTGAGTACTGGATAGAATAAGTGTTCTGGTATAGTATGTTCCCTCCAAAAGAAGTTATGCAGTTTCATGGCATGTTCTTCGATTGCTATTATCTACAAATTAGTACAGAGGTGATTGGCATGAATGAATGGAATTAGGTATCAATGGAATTAATATTAGGAATTGAATGATGGTATTAATTGAATGGCATTTCCTCAGAGTGGTATGACAATTGTTGAACGATAAATGGAATGAAATGTAAGTTTATATTTTTATCTTATTAATTGACTAATTGTTTTTGCTGGTCAACTTCTTTATAACTACTGCATAAAGTGTAGCGGCTAATATTATAAATTTGACAAAATTACCCTTACATGCCTAAACTACATTTTTTTATTCTGTAATAATTCTATAGAAATTGAAGATTTAAAATTAAATATAAAATCTTCACCTAATACAAAATGAATTAGATTTAATCAATGTAATTTCACATAATTAAAAAAGAAAAAAAATGTAATTTCATATATTGGAAATACGAAAGTAATTTAAAATGAAATCAAAATAAATACTAGTACAAAACTTTTTAGCATGTAATAAATAAATACTAATTTAAAGATTATATTTCTAATTTTGTTACATCAAATTATAGTTTTTTAACTGAACTATGACCGAGAGGCAAATAGTTGTCATCAAACCAAAAAACTAACCCTCAGTCAATCCAACTCTTCAAATTACATGAACTAAAGGCAAATTGCTGTCATGATCCAGAATGAAGTGAAGTGTACAAAGAAACATAGCCTAGTAAAAAACCAAAATCCAGTGGAGGAAAAGTAGATGCTCTGTTTCAAATTTGGATTCCGTACAATCTTCACAAAAATCATACTGTATCTCGTTAACTTCGATACAATGACTTAGATACAACAACTAAGCAAACATCACAGCCAATTGATTTAGGCGGGAAATTGGACTGAAAATTACTGAAAAGGATCATGAGAATGGTTGATTGAGCACACAAAATCCACACATTTTAGTTCTCGGACTAGCATTATTAAATCAAATCAGGACAGAATTGCCATAATCCAGTGTAAATTAACAATCCTTAGTCAGGTAAACCAATGCTTCATAAACTGGTAGTAAACTGGAGGAAAGTAAAAAAGGAAGTGGATGCACCAAAACGATTTGCAAATCAGAAGCAAAATTACAGAATTAGTACCAAATCAAGTTTCATTAAACACCGCAAACATACTGATCACGATACTAGAATGCATAGCAGAAAAAATAGAGAAAACTATAGATCAAATAGGATGAAATTTGGGGGTTAAATCACGGAATTGATACCTCGTGTTTGTCACCATTCGCATTTCTAGCGCTCTCGTCACTATCCACGCCGGCACCAGCGGTGACGGTTAAGAACCAGTACGCCGCCAGCACCAAGGCGGCCGCCGCCACGGAGACTTGCACCTCCGACCATGACGGCAGCAGAAACTCGATCAACGCCTCCAGCACCAGCATCTCCCCCTCCGAAATTACTCAATTTTCTACGAAATGCAAATGGATGCACCGCTGTACAGAAATCTCACACAATGCGCAGAGGCGTGGGCGATTTTAGCACGCAGAAACACACTCAGTGTGTGTGCTACTGTGTGCATGATATATAGAGAAAGGCTTTCCTGCATGTGTTGAATTGAAGGGAAGAAAGAAGTCAGGAAAAAGCAGAGAATGCTGAAAAGTTAAAAGCGTGGGTTTTATTTTATTATTATATAGTATAATGATATGAGCGGAAATGACGGAAATGGGCAACGATTTTGGAGAAGAAGCGAGTTATCACAGTGGGTGAGATGTGATAAATGGAAAGTTGAGGGGCTTTTTTGGGAAGAGAGTTTGTATTTTTTGTTTTGAAAGAGCAAAGGAGGGCCGGAGCCGGACTATGATGAAAAAGTTGGGATGTGTTTGGCGTGGGATCAATGATGAATGATGAGGAGGGAAGCAAAAGTGAAAGTGGGAAACGAAAATACAAATAAAATCATCTTTAACGTCGTGCAGATCGGCCCGACCCGGTTAACGTCGGGCATTGACTTTTCCAAAGAAAATCAGTTTTTTTTTTTTTTTTTTTAAATTTTCAGGTTTTTTTTTTACGGCAGAAGACTCTAATTTAACAACTCCGTCTTTGTTTCGATTACTAATATAAAGATAATCGTCGGGCAACAATTTGAATTTTTTCGGCTCACTCCAAGGCCTTCGGCTTCCCTCGCTCGAATCTTGACCTAACAAGAAGATACAAACAAAAAAATAAAGAGACAAACAAAAAAAGAAGATGAAAAAATTGGAAAAAAAAAAAAAACTAGGCGCGTGAGGTACACACGCCGTGCGTGCGCGTGGAGGCGCAATGCTTGGACCTCACATGCCACATGTGGGTCGGGTCGGATTGGGTGTTGTATGGTGGAAGTCTGCACAAGAGTTTTTGTCTAAAAATATCATTTTTTATATTTTTGTTATTTTCATTCTTCTTAAATTTTTGAAAGAAATTGTTGTACCTTCTCTTCTTGATATGAAAATGAAATTGATTTATTTTATGAAAGATGAGTATCTATCTCCATTAACTATGAACTTTCTAACACCATTTATAGCAGCGATTATGGTATGTTGATTTTTGTGTTTGGGATTAGGGATGACAATAATATCCGCAGATTCGTGTTCCCGCAGGTACCCGCCCCGAATGGGGCGGGTATAGGGGTCAATATATTGGAAATATGGTGAGGATGAGTATGAATTTCTATACCCGATAGTATTTGGGGCGAGTACAGGGATATAGATATCCGCTCCGAACCCGCCCTGAATAATTTTTGTAGTTTTAATTTTTTTTAATTTGATACTAATATTAATAAATAACAAAATCTATTAATTAGTATGGAAATTCAAATTTAATGAGAATCGAAAAACTACATTAAGTAGACACATTAACGTTACGTTCTCTCATTCTTCATATAATTCAACCCTCTCTTTTTTTCTTCTATCCATTTCCAATGTTTGACAACTTATTTCTCTTAATTTATCCTCGATCCCCTCTCACTATTTTTAATCTCACATCGAAAATGAGACAAGAGAGGAGTTGGCTTATAAATTATGAACTTTCTAACACCATTTATAAATTATGAACTTTCTACACCATTTGTAGGATAAGTCATAAGTGTCATGTTTTTTTTTTATTGGGTTGTTCCAGAATAAGTGTCATGTTTTCAAATAAAAAAAATCATCATCTCACACAAAAAGATTTGAGCTCTATCATTTTCTATCCTTTTAACTCTTCATCTTAATTCTCACGTCGAAAGAAACAAAAGACTTATCTTTGGGACGGATGGAGTATTAGGTAGAGATCACCTCCAACAGAATATTGTTGTGAATAGTCTAATAGCTGGATTTTCATTTACATTTCTCCAACTTACAAGTTATGTCTATTAATTTTTTTTCTTCTTCTCATATTTGATGTTTTTATGTAATTTACATGAACACTTCGTTGGAAATAAAAAGGACAAGATTCGGTTAGAAAACAACATTTTTTGTTTTTCTTTCGAGGAAGAGAAACAACAAAATCAAATACTAAGGAATTGGTGAGAAATAACAACAATCAAACGAATTCAAACTTTTGATGATAGCCAATGGGACCATTATATTGGTATACCCTTTGAATACTTAACCACAATGGTTTTGGAACTTACTTACTAACAAATCACATTATTTACAAATGGAAAATAATCTAAAAATAAATCATTGAAGCACTCTTAAATTATTTAGTGATAATGGATGATTAGCATACCACTTAGAAACCTTTAATTATACAATGGCCCATACAATATAATTTCTAACACAAACTCCATCCATGAATTTATTGTACTTGATTTAATAGGATTGCTTTTGTGGAATCCACATTAAGGTATGATCACACCCACATGATTATTTGTACTACTAGAATTTAATAATGTTTGCCCCATCCATTCATTCATGTTATCTTTTTTCATGTTTTTCTAAAAAAAGTTGCCAATATAAGTTTTGAGCCCACAATTTTCTAAAATAATCCAATGACATCACTTTCTCCAAATAAAAATCCAAGAGCACATTCTTTTAAAGAAAAAAAAAGGCTATCTATGTAAAAGTATGTCCTTATACTAAAATGCCTATAATAAAGCTAGAAGCAATGTTTTTGTTTAATCCTTAATGGGTTATGAAGTACTTTGGGACAATATATGCTTCAAAGTATAGTCTCGGCTCACAAATAATTGAGGTGTTAGAGTCTTAATTAATTTATTTTATTAGATCAATTTGGTATAAACTTATTTTTGTCGATTACATTAAGAGGGTGTTTGGCTGAGGTTATAAGCTCCTTAAAACAACTTATAAGTTGTTAACTGTTTAAGATTTATGAGTTTATAAGTTTTTTTAAGGAGAAGCTCAGCCAAACACCTTATAAGATCTCACTCTAGCTAACAAGATGTGTTTAACTGGCTCGATTTAGTTATAGTAATTTTTAATAAACTATCAAAATACATGATATAAAAATATACAAATCAAATAAGTTTCCATTTATCGGGTTGAATTGCAACTTCAAAACCATTGTATTTCAGTCAACCATTTATGTTACAAGCTTGATACAATATTTCATAGTTTGATTTGGTGTATGATATCCAAAAATTAAGAAAATGTGTTCATTTTTGTTCAAGATCATTTGGTGTTAACTTCGACTACACATAACGACATACTAATTCGAGTAATAATAACATTATAATAAAATGGCCAAATCTATCGATGATGCAAGGGAAATACAAATAAATTTGTTGGGATTGATGAAAACAAAAAATTGTTTGAACCTACTCGATTTGGGTTCCCAAAGTTGTGGTCCAAACCGAACTAACAGATTCTATATTCATCCCCCCCCCCCCCAAAAAAAAGTGTAGCTCCTATTTTGCAAAGGAAACAAAAGTTACTCTTTTATACCTTTGTAAGAGAAATCCTACTAACTCGGAATGAAGTTGATGACAGTGCACCAAGCAACCTGTCACAAGTAATATACATGAGAAACACCGATCAGGGTGTCGGTCGATGAACCTCTAACGTTCAAGTTAGTTATCGGAATACAATATTAATAATTAATAATAAAAGTAATAATTGAATAGTAGATAAATACAATAGTAATGAATTCTCAAATGTTTGGGACGTCCGGATGGTGATGATAAAGAGTAAGAATGTCAGGAGGGTAGGTGATGCCTGTGTAGTCGGTGCAGTTGATGGATCCAATAGCCTAAAGGAAGAGAGCATAAGAGAGAAATAAGATGGCGGCAGATAGAGTAAGAGATGTAGTAGAGAGTGAGAGTGCGAATGATTCGATGGATTAGTCGGATGTAGTGGTCGCCAATTATATATATATATATATATATATTAAATCAATCATATAATTTAATTTCTAGTGATACTGTATTGACTCGGCATGCCGACAATTCACGTTCTCTGCCGCTAGAAATTGAATTACTATAAAATTGATCTAAAAAAATTCTGTATGAGAGTAGAATTGCAATTTTTCACACATTAGGGTATATTTATTCATATTTATGAATTTATCTAAACGTTAGAATATAAATGATATTGTCCTATACAAAGTTAGAGAGCAAATTTGGAGATGAGATATACGTTTGAAGCGACAATTATATTTACTATAAATCGATGTTGATACATTAGTGAAACATTTCAAAAGTAGTGTCAAATTCGCAATAATATTGAAAAATTATGATTCGGTTAACCATTAAAATATTTTATTCATCACAAATAATTTTCAAGTAGTGTGACTGAAAAATTAATTTTTATTTTAGTAATTCGTGGAAGCTACAAAATGCAAAAAAAAAAAAAAAAATGTTGAAAGGGCATGTTCAAACCAATATAAATAAATCATGAGAATATTTATATATTTTAAAATTATTTGTTCGCTTCAAAAGATTTATAATTACTGTCTTCGGCCCATGGATTTAATTAACTGTTGGATTAGCACATAAAACAGTTGGGCTTCTTTCTTTAATTGAACTTTTATAGCAGAAGTATGATTCATTAAAGTCCATTACAATTAACTAGCTTGGGCTTCATAAATTAGAAAGAAAAAAAAAAGGAAAAAATATTATATTTTGTATGACATCATCTCTAAAAAAATGATTATTTGATTATTTGTATCGGATAAAGTTAAAAATCGCCTTACGTTATTATTATTTTTGAACATGTCATATTATCAAATATTAATCAAGATTGACTATGCAGGCCAAATTAATTGGGTGAGACCTTCTATTTAAGAACAATGTCCTTTAATATTTATATTCCAAATCTAGGACTGATATCACAAATATTAATAAAATGAAAATAAAAATACAACCGCCTACCGAAATAAACTGAAAAAATGAAGAAATATTAAAATGTGCATAAAAACTATAATTTAATAAAAAGTATATATATTATAAACAATAAATCTACTCGGTCACACATGTAAGAAATAAAAAGTTAACTGTAAAAATGAAAATAATCACATTTCTCCCTTAAGAGTTTATAATTCCTCAATTAGAGTGTATTTCCTTTTCCAAAACCTATTTTACTTTTTTTAGTTTATGTGACTGGTCACAGTATATCCAAATAGCATTACCTCTAAATTGAGGATATTATTTGTAATTTAAGGAATAAGTCTTTTATTACGATAGTCGGATTTTGTTATCAGATCATGATCGTATTTAAATCCACCGCGTTACATTATTAATTATGATCTCATCGACAGGAAATACTATTTATTCCAATTTTATTAAGTGATATTGTCAATATGTATTACTCTCTCCGTCTCGTTTAATATGGTCTGTTTTTCTTTTTAATCCGTTCCGTTCAATATGACATGCTTCCTTTTATGAAAAAAATTAAAACTTACTTTAAGCTAAATATGCATTTTATTGACTAAAAAATACTTTATGGGCTAAATAAATACTTTATTAGCATTTTATTATACCGAAAACCTTTTTTCTTAATTTTCGTATCGAAATAAACTAGACCATATTGAACGGGACAACAGATGGAGTTGTTAAGTAAAAAAAATATGAAATACTATCATTGTGACATAAGTAGACACTCGAGAAAAACAACAAAGAGGTAATAATATAATGGCAAAAAAGAATACTACAACAATAGGCAATAAGCAATAATAACATACTAAAATTGCTTGGAGGGTAAAAGCGTCAGAGCGTCTTTACCCAAGACAGAAAGCGGAAATGTAATAAGTTGCAACTATATATTTTAGGTCATAGCATTACAATCATATCATCAAAAATAAAAATAAAAATAAAAAATAAAGAAGTATATATACACACACAACACACACTGAAAACACATAACGTTCAGTTGTACCACACTCAAAAACATACGCCGCTCGTGCAGTCGCCGCCAACCTCCATTTAGCTCTGGTACTATGCATCTCTGTGTTTTCCTCTTTTATGCATGGATTATGCTTACCTTCTTTCTGGGCTTCCCTTCTTTCATCACAAACTCTCAGTTTAACAGCTTCTTTTCACTGCTTCCTCATTACCAGCAAGAATGCATTCCTCAGTTTGTATCTCTGTGTTGCGTTCGTTTCTTCCTTGTAAAAATGGTTTAAGTATGCTACCACGGTGTTTCTTGAAGTTGGGAGGTTTTTGGTGAGAATTTGGGATGCTTTTGATTTACATATTGTTTTTTTTTTCTTGAACGGTGCTGGTAAAGTTTGTTTTTTTAGGATCATTTGGTGATGTCTGAACTTGTAGCAATGTTCAAGGAGTTAAGTTGATGTGTTGTATTGGTTTTGCTGAGCTGGAGCTTGATAATTAGCTGATTAGTTAGTTGTGGCATGATGTGGTGAGATTTTTTTCAGTTTAGCAATTTGAGTGTTTGAATCAGAATTTGATGATATGTTTGAATTGGGAAGCTTGGTCGTATCTTAAATCAAGTTTTCATCTTGCTCGAATATTTATATCTCGTTGGCGAGTTTGATTACTTGGATTTTACAATTTACTATTCATTCTAGTGATAATTGATCAGTGATAAGATGGTTCTCATAGCTTCTTTTTTTATGCGTGTGTTGTTCTACATTTTCTCGTTTTCTTGAACTGTGTATCCGTGTATGTATTCGTGATTGAGTTCACTTCACTTAACAATTCCTTAACTTTTGAGCATATCTCAAATCAAGTTTTCATCTTTTTTAAATATTTATATCTTGGTGGCGAGTTTGATTACTTGGATTTTACATTTTTCTAATCATTCTAGTGATAATTGATCAGTGATAAGATGGTTCTCATAGCTTTTTTTTGTATACGTTTGTTGTTCTACATTTTCTCATTTTCTTGAACTGTGTATCGGTGTATGTATTCGTGATAGGGTTTACTTCGCTCAACAATTCCTTAACTTTCGACAATTCATTATGATTTTCTGATATGTTTGTAGAAAGAAAAATTCTTAGTTTACCATTAACATGATGGTGATTTCTGTACGCCTACATCTCTGTTTTCAAATAAGCAGAAGGGCTTTGAGTCTGGTTCTCTTGAAACTAGCTCAGATGCTCAACAACGTTTGCATAAAAAAAGAAGGATTTTCATATTGTGCTAAATATCAGCTCCATGATTTTAGGTGTCTTCTTTCTAGTTATTGGTTTGTTCTACTCAATGGATAGAGGACCAGACAACAGAACACGCTGAAATGTAAATCACACAGTTCCAGCTGAAACAATCCGCCGACATGAATTTTGATAGAGCCAATTGTTGGTAATTTCTTAAAAACTTCACGGTGTAGTTCAAAGGCTGGCGAAAATGGCCAGAACTGCATAAGTAGAGGAACTTCTATCGACTACAGAGCATGTTTCCTGAAGGTTTTGAATCTTTGAAGGCTGCAGAGGATGTTTCTGTTGACATACTTGAATTATCACGAAGCAAGGACCTCAAGGTGGAGGCGAAAGAGGACCCTGATGCCACTGAAAATTCAAGCTCATTTGCCGACACAATTTCTGGAAATGAAAATGGGTCTAGTTTAAGTGATGCTGAGGTTGAATCACAGTTCCTTCCCGACATTGATTTGGCTCCTGCATTTGATGGATTTGGCAGCGTGTTGCCAATAAGGTTTGGTTCGTTTCACTTGCATATTTTCCTTTATGGTACCACTGGTGTTCTGTGCTGACCTTTAGAAATCGATGACGTATGAATCAGTACGACTCTTTAAGCAATCCCATGCATTTACTTTCTTTTTATGTTAAAGAATCAGAAATAACATGGCAGTTTAGCAGATTTGATTTAGTTAGAGCATGTGCTAAATAATGCATTTACTTTTGGCTATGGTGAAACAAGAAAATTTGTATGACCTCTGAATTCTAGCATTAACATATTGCTACTAGTAAATATATGTCTTTTCAAAGTCGCTTCAGAAGATACCTAAAGCATCTTTCACCCCGTTTGTTTCTTTTAAAGTTGCACGTAGTTAGAATCTGCAGACACCCCCCGTCTGTTTCTTTTACAGTCTAATGTTCCTCTAAAAGTTGCACGTAGTTAGAATCTGCACCCTATTGTTATTGCTTTGTGCCATAGACAAAATCACTTGAGTTTATGGACCGAGCTATGGCCATGTAATTACTTTTACTGGTCATACTCGGACCAGCTCAAGGTTTTGAAATACAAACTAAAATGGCACTTAACATAATTTGTATTGCACCAATATATTTGTCGTTGTCCATAAGGCTTCATGCACCTGTTCTCTATTGCACTTAACATGCTCCCGTTTTGGACATTAGGAATCAGGTTTAGAAAGCTATTCAAAAACCTAGGAGTTTGCTGTGCTAAATGCAATGTCTCAAGTCTCAACATGTGACAGTCTCGATGAAGTAGGAAATGGAGTTGACTGGTGCTTAGTCAGGAAAGCTGTGATACCTTGCTTGACTGTGTGCTTCATAATATTAGTGTTGCCTTTTTCCTGCCGCGGTGACTGTGTGGTTATAGTATATAGATTTTCACTTACGAGCACTCCATGGAAAAGTTTATGAGAAGTTTTCAGTGACATAAAGTAATTATGTTGGCATTTTTGATGTTTGTTTGGGTTAATCCAATCAGTGACATTAAAAGGAGATATATATATTTTTGTAATCCAAATCTAAGAGGGAGAGCCGGAGAGCTTCAATTTTATTTTATTTTGTGCTAAACATAAGAAGAAGCTCATTTTCTTAAACTGACTTATCAGGAAGAAAAAATTGACTGCTCATTGGAGAAATTTCATACATCCTCTAATGTGGCGATGCAAATGGACAGAGTTGAGAATAAAGGAATTAGAGTCAAAAGCATCAAAATATGCGAGAGAGGCTTCTAAAATTGACCGCATGAAACATATGCCGTTGGATAAAACAACTGTGGAACATTCTAGCTCAAAGTCACTGCCTTTTCCACATCAAAGTCGTAGAAAAAGGCCCTTGAAGAGGAGGAAAAGAAAGAGAGTGGAAGATACAACTGATATTACATCATATATGTCAAATCATATCCTTTTCTCTGAACGAGGTCTGATCATCTTTCTTATACTCTATTATTCACTCTTGTTGTTCTTGCTTTCCGTCTATAAATAAACTATCCAACCGTGACACTTATTGCAGAAAATAAGAGACCTGACCTAGATGGAGTTCCTACATGGGAGAACCTTGGTAATTCAGGTCTGTTAAAGTCTTGAAATAACCAAAATTTTCATATTTTTAATTATATATGCCTGTTGGAATCGGGATATGCCTGTTATTTTGACGTCTTTAGGTTTGTCAGAGAGCAAAAAAGACTGAATTGTCTGCATGGTGATGCCGGCTACCTTGGGGCACACTTTCTTTTTCATAAGTGTAATGCTGCAGAGAAATAACAACAATAAGAATTAATGACCATGGTGGTGGTGATGATGATGACGATAATTTTTCTGTGCTCTTAAAGCTCACATTATAGTTTCTATGTAATATACATGATTCCTCGTTCTTGGCAGTGGGATGCTTGATCCTATGTATATCATCCTAGTGATGAAGAATGTATTTGTCGACGAAGATAAATATCTAGTTGCATTTACATTCTATACTTGTGTTTCTTAGTTGTCTCTCTTGGTGTCTATTTGCAGACAAGCATACGGCCAACCATGACGAGTTTGGCCTTCCGGATGAGTATTCATTTCACGAGGAACATGATAATTTCCTAGAGCATATCCTTCGGAAAATTGACCTAGTGCAGAATCGGGTTCATAAGTTGAGGGCTCAACTTGATGTAGTTTTGATAAATAATGCCAGCAGGTTTTCTTCCTCTGAGAACTTGAGCCAGCTTGTGGGAGGCGAAACACACAGCCCTACTTTCTCTGCTTGCAACGGAGATACAGTCTCGGTTGGAGGCCTGTACGCGTCATCTCAGTATATAGCAGACTATGATATCGGGGATTTTGTTATACCCGACAGTGCTGTTTCTAGTTTCGGAGAGCCTATTCCGATTCCTGACATTATTGAAAGCACTGTCGGACTACTGTCCTCTATTGACGTCACTCAGCATCAGGCCCAAATCGGAGACTCGTCTGAAAAGGTACGACAAAATGCAATCCTCCATCATCTTACCTGCCTCTTCTAATATTTTCCCTGTGGTCTAAATAAAGCTCAGCAAAAGTTAAGGGTGGAGAACGTCGTGATTGATACATAAAAGTCGATTGTGTAGTTTGTTGCTAAGTGATACTCCCTCTGTCCATGATTTCGTTGCCACATTGTGGACGGCACTAGTTTTAAGAAAGTAGTGGCTATTGTTGTGAGTGGAGTAAGGGTTTCACTATAAATGTGAGTGGACTAGTGAGAAATATAAGGTTAAATATAATGTATCATGTGGATCCCACTACTATAAATGGAAGTGGCAACCATATTCTGGACGGATGTAAATGGCAAAAGTGTCAGCGATATCGTGGACAGAGGGAGTACTAGCTATACCTGTCCTCCTCTTTCTTGATCTTGTTCGTTTATGAATCAAAGTTTTCTAATCATATTACTAGCTTTCTAATCAAATGATATACAAGAAGTGTCTTTCTATGATTACAGATCGTGGACAACATCCTCGTACACAACGAGGCAGCAGAGCTTGAGGGCTCCGCCTTCAGAGACGCAGAACATAGTGGAGAAGAAGATAGCAATAAGGCCTACTCCATTTTAGCAATAGAGTCCGACTTGGAGGCAAAGTCGGTTAGATCACCGCAGAAGGCAACCCTGAAAGCATGCCTGACCACAGAGCTACACTTCCCTAAGAATAAGAGGAAACGAGGAGAACGCAAGGCTGGTTCCGGGAACTGGAGTCGCCAACGACCTGGTGAACCTGACAGCTAACGAATAACAAACTCAGTGATCAGAGTCTCGAAAATCTCTTCCATGTCGAGGACTGCGTTTGCAGTTATGGGGGAGCACGACTGCCGGTCGTGTGAGGTAAGCTAGTGTAGTTACTGTCTTGTTTTTGATTAATTTGTGGGCTCACTGAGCCAAGTTTGTTAGTGACTATATAGGTTTTAAGAGTGGATAAAGTTGTTATTTTTCTGGTATTTAGGAAGTGTAGCCATAATGTAGTATTTTCCCAAATTGGAGTTGTATGTGTAGGTTCTTGGAGGTATTTCACCTTGTGTTTAGTAGATACATATGGAAAACCGAAAATAAGACTAGGGGTTTTTGACAAAACAAATTCCTCTTTCGACACAAGAAAGGGGGTTTAGAAAATTTCTTTTCTTGTGACGAAGACTAGGAAGACAAAACAACATCAAACTATCGCCAGATTGCATTTTTTTTTTTTTCGTTTGATGGCGACTAACAAAGTAAGACGTACTCGTCCGTCCCATGTATAAGTGTCCCGAGCCGCCAAAATCTTTGTCATAGAATAAGTGCCGTATATGTATCAAAAGTTTATGCAAAAAATTATGTCATATTAGTATATTACCACATTTACTCTTTTATTCAAGTAAAAAGATTTACTTTTTCAGTTTTCCATTATTCCATATAATAATTTAGGTATAATAAATTGTTTACTATGTTGATACTTATTTTACGGTTATGTCATTTCATGTCGAGATGATTTATACAGTTGAACAGATTCTGCACCGCGCAGGTCTGCACCCGACCCGACCTGCGTGTGGACCTCACATGCCTCTTTTTCTTTTTCCAGTTTTTTTTTTCCTTTACTATGTTTGTCTCTTCATTTTTTTTTTTTTTGCTGCTTCTTCTTTGGTTAAGAGATCGAGCGAGGGGAGCCCAAAGCCTCGGAGCGAGCTGAAAAAATTCAAATTTTGTCCGACGATTATCTTTATATTAGTAATCGGAGCAAAGGCGGAGTCGTAATATCGCAGCCGAAGGCTCCGTAAAAAAAACAGTAAATTAAAATAAAAATAAAAAATAAACTGGATAAAAAAAAAAGTCAAAGGATGTTGACCGGGTCGGGTCGGACCCATCTCTATGGTGGAGACGTCTATACCCAAATGTTACTCTTTTCTTTTTTTTTCAACATTGATGAAATGCGGTCAACAAATTTAATCATGATGCCTTCCAATCAACAATGGTATGTTAGAAGTCATCCTGTTCCTTCCCGACTCACTCATATTGTCATTATTTTTTTTATTTAAGTGTCTCATTTATATTATCATTTTCTAAATAAGAAAAGTTTTTACCTTTCAAAATATTTCAAAAGTAATGGAACCTATCTATTTTTTATCTTTTTACCTTTATTTTTAATCTCCGTGTCGAACAGTAACATGACAATTTCAATAGATCGGAGAGAGTATAAAATTGATTTAGATGAGGAGACATGAATGAGTTTGATGCATGCCAAAGTTGGTACGTTGTGATTAATTTAAGTCAAAGGCCACGAGACAAGTAGCAGCCTTTTTACTACACACATGTCACTTGATCAAAATACCCTAAACTTAGTAATTACAACACACTATTTAACATTAGTATTAATTTTTTTAGATGTAATTAACGTAGCTTTATTTCATTATTAACAAGTGGTGTTGTAACTGTTCCTATGGAAACTCAAGTGGTTCAGCATCAATTTGTACGCAGTGAGATTTCGAGTAACTCCTCCTTCCTATGTAAAAAAAAATGGTGTTGTAACTACTAGTATGTTTTTGAATTACGATTGTGCAGTTGCATAATAGAATAAATGTTGAAAGTTTTAAGATAATTAGCTAAATGGCATGTGTCATGCATATAAAAATTATGAATTTAAAAATGATAAGAAGTTTGATAGATTTTATCACAACTTTACATAAGGATGTTTATTTTATATCAAAATAAATAAATTATATATTATAGATATATTAAATAAATGGGCAGTGTTATTTGTACACACCCTGACCAGTTATACTAGCTAAAAAAAGCAATTCTACTAAATTGTTCTTAATTTTTTAAAAATTAAAACAAGTAAAGGATATTATAGGAAACATGAAATTTTGTCTAGTATCAAATTGGACTTATGGGAATAATACTTATTAACATACCAAACAAGTTTTCCAATGCTGTCACAACTTTATGGTACACATAACACATTAGAATCTCATAGTTTCAAAAAAAAAAAAAAAAAAAAAAAGAAACATTAGAATCCCATGTTTTAGTTTTGGTTTGCAATTTACATGACATGAGAAATACATACAATAAATATATATATATATATATATATATATTGAGATATACTAGTTTAGATAAATGATATATCACACTAACCAACTTGACAAATCAAGATTTACCTAAATAGATGCTTATCTTTTTCTTTGTTTTTTTTTTTTAGCCAGGTGAGTTCTCCGCACTTGTCCAGGGGCTGGATCAATGTTTTTTTGCATTATTTACCCTCCCTTGAGGATCGTCCCCAGATGTCTTCCTCGGGCTTGTCGTAGCCTATGAGTCCTCCTCATTGCCAAGGGGTTGAATCAATGCTTGTATCATTCGTGCCCTCCCTTGAGGACCGTCACCCCGACATCCTTAAATGTTCAAAAAAAAAAATGCTTATCTAATTTATATACAAAATCATAGTATTTCAATTAAGTGTAACACATTGTATCAAAAACACAATAAATCATCCAAAAATGAGTCCATAAACAAGTAGAGTAAATCATCACCACATGCATTACAAAAAATAAAATAAAATGTCAAACTTTAATTGAAGTCTTAAAAAATAGGGTTAATTGTGCTAAATCTACGAACAATTTACATAAATTTTGTTGTTTTGCGGAATTTTCCTCACATTGAAGTTCCGACCAAAGCAAAACCGACTTGCATCGATAGGCAACATGAGAAGTTCCATAATCAAAATGATGCCGTTACGATTATCTATTTTTTGTAAAACAAAACCTACATTAATTTTCTTTTCCCCATCACCTCTCACGTCACAGATAAATTGGGCTAGAGTTTCCTTAATCTTCACCAGAATATAAAGTGCTTAGTTTGAATTCATGATTGAATTCAAGCGAAAAAGAATGAAGAAAACTTTCCATAAAGGAGCCGAATGAAACCAAAGTTTCATGTTATGTTTTGAATTAGAGACGTTAACTGACATCGACTATAACCCCTAGCCTTCCAAGCTAACGATACGGGTTCGAAAACACAAGAAACTGTCGCTAGAATATAAGAGTAGAAATAAAACTTACTAGAATAAAAATACTCCTTAAAGGAATCAAAATAGAGTTTAAATAACACTCCATCCGTTCCATTGATGTCACATATTCCTTTTTAGTTCGTTCCATCCAAAAAATATAAATAATTAACTTTTCAAAAGTGGTGACACCTACCAATTTTCTATCTTTTCAACTTCCTCCTTCATAACTGTGCTCAAAAGTTATGAGACATTATCAATGGAATCGAGGGAGTAATAAAAACTACAACAAAACGTCAAGGCTCAGAATTACAAGTAAACCTTCAGCAAATTAGTGCGCAGTATACCTCATTTTTGAGCCCAAACATCACCTCATGCCTGTTCCAAATTCCTCCAAAATGCGTCTATTCTTGAAAAAATATCCTACAATCAGTCAGAAAATACGATTATCTCCATAAACATGACTAAATGAACATTAAGATCTCCAAAATATATAACCAAAATATGTCCACTCAATAAAGAAAAGCAAAAGCAATATGATAAGATTGAATAAAGGAGTGCTAATACAAAGAATACAATTTTTTTCTATGAAGGTTTAGGTGAAAGTTTACCTCATATGATAAGATTGAATAACTAACACTAACACTCTACATAATAGATGATACACATCAAGATTTTCACAAAAAATCAAACTACACTCTTCCAAACTCACCTCATCCATCGTTATAATCGCCTTGATATGCTGCAAAAAACAACCCAACAATCACCAATCATCAACAGAAATGCCAAAAGAAAAAAGCAAGAAAAAAGCAAGAAAAAATTGAAAAAAAAGAATTACTTCCAAATTGAGGACAATGGCCTTTCTCTCACTAGAATTGCAGAAGGGTAAGACAGCAGAGGATCAAGAATTCTGAGGTCTCTCCCATTAATCGGCACTCTTCTCATGATATCAAACTTATCCAAATCCTCAATCATCCCTTCCCCGATGCTGTCCAAAACTATCCAATTCCTCGAAACCGCAGCTTTCATCTTGAACGATGACAACTCAATCTCTGCACCCAGTTCATCACTCTGCGCCATATTAACAAATTCTTTTGTTGCTTTTTAGTTTAGTGTTTGCAGTGAAGTGCAGCCAATCCAGCCGGACTTCTCAAAAAACCTGGTGGGCTAGGGTCGAGCCAGCCCAGTCCAATCTTTTGCCAGCTCTATCTCCCACGGTTCATGATAACTACTTTATCATATTGTGGACGGCACAGATTTTAAAAATTACTAAGTAATAGTGGAATTGTAGTGAATCAGGTAAGACTGTAAGAGTCCTACTGTAAATAGTAGAGAATATAATACTATGTGATTGACAAACTAAATAAATTCAAATGCAGCTCAAAACGCATAACAAGCTAATAGCATAAAACCAAAGACGAAAATAATTGAAACAAAAAACCAACTATAAATTCTTCGTAAGGTACAAATTGATTACTATCATCCCCTTCAAATTTTCTTTCAATGCAAAAGGGGTGATGAAAAATCAAACTTTCATCTCTGCGAGAAAAACTATAACAATTCTAAATTCCTTAAAAAAGATCATCACGTCAACAAGCATAACAACAAAAATGACATCTAAAATAGCTAAGAAACTCACTAAGCCTGATTATAGTGATGCAGCTTGTATAACAAGACCTTTCCAGCAGCGTTTCCGACTGCCATGAAACCTCCCTGAGGGCTGAAATCCATACAGCTCGGATATTGCACATTCCTATTAGGAGGCGGCCAGTTTGAGAAAACAGTCAGAGTCGGGACGTGGATCAGCTTCATGCTATTCTTTTTCATCCGGGAACTGATGGCCAGAATTTGTGCGTCTGCATTAAACTTCATGAAATCCACCTTGGTTGTCAAGTTCTCGATAACTTTTATAGGTTTCCTCTTCCCACCCAAGAACTCGTATCTGTTGTAGATGTTCACAATCCCACTGTCTGAACCGGCTGCAAATAAATTTCCAACGGGGGAAACAGACAACGCTGTGCCAGTTAGACAGCCTTCATCCACGCCTCTGTGGAAGCACGACCTCGTTCTCAGATCCCAATGGTAAATCTGCCCATCCCCACCGGTGCTGAGCAATTGCTGCCCATCATTAGTGAATGCTACTGCTCTAACAGTTCCATTCATCTTCAGCATTCCAATCAGTTGTTTCGTCCTTGGTGACACTAACAGAATAGACCCTTCGTTTCCAAGAAACGCAATGGTCTTAGAATCAGGGCTAACCTCAAAAGACTCTAAGCTCTTCTCGTCCCTTCCTGCAAGAGGGCCGATCTTATCTACATGGGCTTTGACTAGATCAAAGCTATAAGCAAACTTCCTCCTTCCTGAGATGATAACCTGTGATCCATCAGGTAAGAAAGCAGCCTTCCAAATAGGACAGTCCTCGAGAAAAATGCTCTGTACCATCTCGTTTTTCTTCCCATCAACTTGAAAAAACTTCAACGTTCTATCCAAACCACCAACAAGGAGCAACTGCGCATTATTGTGGAACTGGACGGAATTAATGGGACCATGGCCCGGATCCTTCATATTTGCATCAGACAATCTTGAGTATTCAAGTAACCCAGGTAACAATTTAACGCTCCTCTTTAGAGCATATTCTTCATTTGACCTGAGGATATCATCAGCCTCGTAACCATTGGCAACCACAACCCCGTTTTCCTTGTCAGAATCATCATCTTCAGAACTATACACCGGCTGTGCATTGGGACGTGCCCAATCAGTACCTCGGTTCATCTTCATATGCTGAGCTCTCAATCTAGACTCATACACATCACCAGAAATCACACTTTCACCCTCTTCCTTCCTCAGCTTCCGCAGTTTGTTAACTTTAGCTATGTTAATACTAGTCTTTTTCTCCTCATCATCGACCCACACAGGTTTTCTCTCATTGTTCCCATCTTCATCAGAACTCTCGTCTCCAGAACCAACGTCCTCCTCGTACACAGCCTATCATTGAAGAATAATGCAGAGGTGTTGTCCACCTCTTCTCGAGCTTCCTCTTCTTTGTCGTCCTTCCCAAACTCAAGCGGTGAGTACAAGGAGCCAAACAAGAAGCTCTCGAGCTTCTTTATCTGCTTCCCCTCCTCAATTTCCAATTTCTCGTCGTCTCCCTCCTCCTTCCGCCCTTTCTTTCTCTTCTTATTCTTTGTAGGATCTACCATAGTCAAGTCTCCTTCTTCAACTCCTTCTTCAACCTCTTCTTCCCTTTCTTCGACAAGTGCAATCTTGTCTTCCTCCATCACCCTCTTTTTCTTCTTTCCTACCTTCTTAGGTATTATAGCATTTTGAGAAATTAAGCTCATTTTCGCAGCCACAAACTGTTCTAACCAAAACAAATAGTAAAATTAATCATTAATAAACATACATAACTAAAATTTATGAAAATTACTCCAAAACGCATAAACATTCTTCGACAAACGCATAACTAAATTTTATGACAAAATAATTTTTTCGAGAAAGCAATACGCCATTAATAAGCAGTCAAAGTAATTCGCCACCATAATCATAAGACCAGCAGATAAACATTCTTCGGAAAAAAAAAAAAAACTATCTTACGACAACGAAAGCTAAGATAACAAATCGAAAGGTTTGAAATTAGATTACCTCAGCCGCGGCGAGCAAATAGGAATTGGCGGCAGACTAGATTTCTCGAGCTATTTTAGGCAGAGTGCAATTCAAAGTGATTAATCAACTGCGAAGCTTCGCTCCCTTCCTAGTCGTTGAGCGTAGAAGTTAGCCGCTGCAGCTCGACGGCGGCGAAGCAAAAAATCGACGGCGGTGGAGGAAGTGGAAGAAAGGAGAAGAAGACTAGGGTTTGGGCTATGGCGGGGAGAGAAGGCGCTATAATTGAATTTCTATGAAACGGGCTTCTCAATAATTTGGGCTTTTAATTAAAAGAGAGTTAAATCCATTTGCAGAAAATAAGCTAAAAGCCCATGTAACAAAAAATCACAGACACACTGGCAATCGGGTCGGGTTGGGTTGTCATCGGGTCGACCTGATAACGACCCGACATATTAAGGTCAAATCCAAATCCAACCTGTTAAGGATTTGTCAGACCCGAACACGAACCCGACATGAAAATTCTAAATCCGAACACGATCCGAACTCGACACGAACCCGAATTGACCCGAATTTATTGAGATTGACACGACACGATAATGACCCGAATAATATTTTAAATGATTTTAATTAGAGAAAAATAAGATTTAATAAGAGAGAAAAATAAAATTTTAATGCCTTTTGATAAATTAGAAGGAAATATATATGTATAATATCATTTTAAAAGTTGACATAGATAAAATATATATAATATTTAAAAAATTAAATCCTAATTGGGTAACCCCAACCTAATCCGAACCCGACCTGAAATTTTTTAGGTCCTTATTGGGTCGATCCTATAGGGATCCGAATCCAATAAGACTAGACCCAAATTCGTTAATTTCGTGTCGGGTTATCGTGTCTTGTCGAAATTAAAAGTTCATTTGATCTAACTCATATTGTACATGCTTTTTTAGGACCATAGACAAAATAAGGGCCCACCACTTGCTATATCATGCTATACTGTATATAGTTACAATTATGTTGTATAGCATAGTTATAATTTTAAATCTTCTATCTCACATCGCTTTTCGGTTTTCGATGAAACTCTAACTATTAAAAAATCTATAAACATTTATCATCAATGTGTATTTCTCATCCTTTACATCATTAATTTAATTGATAAATTAATCAGTTGATCAAATAAATAGTTGTATTTTTACATTTTCAATATTTTATTTTTATTAATATTTTCTCTAAAAATTTTAATCACACCTCGGATTTTTAGTAATCCTCTTCGATTGGAGAACTTATTAAAGGATTAGATATAATATATTATTTTCTCAACAAATATAAATTCTTATTTAATTTGATCAGATAATTCTTTAATTTATACCAAATAGGTTATTCTTGAACACAATTTTCTCATCTCATGGATGCATTTAAATTTGTGGAGAGAATTGTCTACACATATTATTAAAATATTACGCATTTTGGCTCTCCTTATTAATTTTAGGTTATCCTAAGTGGCAACAATCTTCATTCAGTATTCCTATCTATTTGAAATCTTCAATTTAAACAATTCTACTTGATATATATTATTAATTGTTGTCATTATTTTCATCTCCTACACCCACTATGATATAAGATTCAATTGTGACATAATATATATGGATGGATAAGAAATTCATATTTTCATGTTATTGGAAAAGAAAGAAATAATATAATGCATCCTTTTTAACAATGCTAAATCATCAAGTACTATGTAACAATATAATTGTTAATTGCACACGTTATCTATCGAATTCAATTAAAATTAATATGTTTGTAGTTAGTTTAATAGTTTTAGGTTTATACAATATAAATTAGGTAAGAAAGAGAGAATAATTATTTTATCGATCTTGTAAATATTGATGACTTTTTTTCACAGTGCTTATTTCAAGTTCCTATTATAAAACATAAAATATTAAATTTTCTATTTCACATCGTTTTTCCAATAAAACTTCATATATTGAGAAGTCTATAAATACTTAGATTTAATATGCATCAATAATTTAGTCAATTTATTAATTAATCGAATAAATAATTATTTTTTTATAAGAAAATTTAATTTATATCTAATATATAAGTTAATAGGATGAAACTTAAAATTCTTTTCAAATATTTATTTGATCTAGGAGTACAAACACTTCATACTTATGCCTATTTATTTAATAAGTTGTTCTAAAAAAAAATAGAAAAAATACACCTATAAGTCATTAATTAACTTCGTACCACGGGGCCAACGGTAGAGGCGGTGATGGTGGCAGTGGCGGTGACTGTGGCGGAATGAAAGGTGACAATGGTGCGCTTGGTACGAATTCGTATCAAGCGTACTGCGACAGTGATAGTGGTGGTGGCGGTGGCGGAATGGAAGGTAACAGTGTTATACTTAGTACGAATTCGTATCAAGTGTACCTCCCCGACGCCATTTTAATAACGGCATTTATGTTCAAAAATGCACAAAATATCACACTTTTTGTGAAAATTACACTTTTGACAAAATTTGATGATTTTTGCGTCTATAATGAGATATTGCGATTTGCCTCAAAAAATTAATATCAAACCATTTATTAAGCAACAAACAAATTATGAAAATATACTTTAGCATTTTAAGAGGCTATTAAATTTCAAATATTTTTATCTACAATATATTTTATTTCACATGCCCAAAAAAAACAGTTACGGGACGATTCCGACCCCAAAATTTGATAAAGTAGACGGATCGATTCCGAACCAACGGTTCAACTTAATATTTTTATTTTATTTTATATTATGTTAATCACCTTATTCAAGTATGAATTCTTGTATAAATTTCTGCTTTAGGGAAAAAAATGTAAGAATACTTATTTTCAACTAATTTGGGTGGTTGAATTCAAACCAACTTTTAAATTAATATATTTTTAAAATTTTACTTACAAATTACGTAAATAATTTTTCTTTGAAAGAATTTAAAACTAAGAAAAATAATTAACAAACTACATCTTTCTTATACTATCACACATTAAATTGTATTAAATAATAATTTCTCGTCGATTTTCGACGGGCTACACACTAGTTTGGTGTTACGTACTCCCTTTGTCCCGCGAAAGACGAGCCACTTTCCTTTTTGGGATGTCCCACAAAAAATGAGCCATTTCTGTTTTGGAAAATAATTAATTACATTCACACTGCTTTTACATTTGCATTCATAGTTTTTACATTATTTATTATTTATTCATACAACTTTTACATAATTTATCAATAAAATACTCCATTAAATACATCCACTACTATTTCTTCTTAGTTTCCGTGTCCAAACCAAAAGGCTCATCTTTAGTGGGATGGAAGGAGTAATAATTTATGGACCATTAGTCTTTGTTAACCGGATCAAATAAACGTGTTGGAATAAAAAATAAAATAAAATTTGTGATGGTCCTGATACGAGTTACTGGTGTATGGGGGGGAATACACTAGTTAGGATTTTAAAACTAAACTCCTGAAAAATACTTCAACCGAATAAAAAGACTCAGTTGGAATCTCTCAGCTAAGTAAGCAACCTCAACTGGAAGAGTGGTGCTGTGCGGAATGTGGTGGAAATTAAACTCGTAAAACAACTCACACTTTTATGAACAATTGGTCAAAAACCAAAACAATTGAGAATGCACATATGAGGTTTGTATGCTGGTTAGTCAGTCAATTGAGAATGCAAGAAATAACTGAATAAAGAAAAATACAATCACACAGAGAATTAACGTGGTTCGGAGATAACACTCCTACGTCCACGGGGAGTTGTGAGTCCACACAACTCTGTCCAAGTTCTTCTGGACAAACCACTCAGCTTGCGCGGGCTGAGCAACCGTTAAGGATAAGTTTGCGGGTACTTATCAACCTTACAGTTTAGTTTCCGGGTACTAAACAACCTATCTACTCAGTTGCGGGAAGAGTAGGATCCTAAACCTTTTCAGGTGAAAGAAAATGGGGTTCCAACTAAAAGCTCGAACGTGAAATGAGCTATGATCTAACTCTCTACGAACTCTCACTAAGTGATGTTCTCAAGGTTCGATCTAAAGACACAAAAACTAACTAACTCTAGAAGTCTCAACAAGTGATGTTCTAAGAGATTAAATTCAATTCAGCTCGTGAAGAATATTGCTCTTTCTTTCGCTCTCTAGTTTCTTCTCGCGTGTGTGTCTCTTATATTCTCTTCGAATGAATGAAGGCCTCTATTTATAGGCGGAGAGTATCAACTAGCCGTTGGAGGAGCTGTTGATCTCTGTTCTTTGAAAGCGATGGCTTGTCTCTCATCTCTGCAGACTTTCCCGATATGGCATCTGTACTCATCTGCTTTCCATCTGAGATAGCCTTGTGTTGGGCCAAATGGGGTCAAACCCTCACGTGACTTCCTTTTTGAAATTCAAATCTTAACAACAGACTTCCAACAAGGAGTGGTTGGTTAAGACTTTCGATCTTCAACTAACTTGTTCTTCAGCCGATGTTCTATCTGTCTTCTCACAGTTGAACTCTCAGCTTACTTCAACTTCAATCTGTTGATCTTCTTGGTTGAGTTCTACAACTGATGTTATGAAACTGAACACTTAGTTGTCTTCCTTGTATTTGATCAGTTGGGTTCGGACGCTCAGATGACTTCCTTTTCATCTGATGTTCTCTTCCCCTTTACTGCTTCTCATGTGATGAACGCTTAGTTGTTTTCCTTACAACTGATGTTCTATCTCTTGAATGTGATTTCCCCTTTTTCTTTTGGATACTTGACCATTGATCTGAACTTTGAACGTAGCTTCCTCCTTCTTGAATGCTCAGGTGATGTTCTTATGTCTTCCCCCTTTTTGCATTCTGATGAAATGAACGCTCAGTTGTCTTTCTTGCAACTGATGTTCTGTCCGAGTGAAGCCTTTTTGCCATCTTCAGTTGGAGACCTGTAAAGATAAAATCTTAACTTTGCTCAAACAGCGAGCCTAACTGCTAACAATAGGTTCTGGCAACATCTACTCGATTGGGGTCAGTTGGTTTTGGAATTCATCAAAACTCTTACTAATAAATTTCCCAACAATTTGAATACTTTATTATACTATTTATCATGTGATATAATTTTGGAAAATACTTCCAACGTTTGATGTTTTGTATTTTTCCCTTTTTTAAATTCGTAGAGTATAATATGATAAGTTGTCGAATAAAATAAAATAAGAATTCAAAAATTTTAAAAATTTAGATATATATGAATGGAAGATAAAGAGGAGTACATATAATTTTTTTTTAAAGTAGGAATTATTTTTTTTTGATAATATAATATAATATAATGATGATGATAGACAGACATATTTTATTTATGAGGTATACTAATAAAATAAATATTTCTATATTATTCCCTTACAAAGACCTTTTTCGGTCAAGGGCTAGTTAGATATCAAATTGAATATAAAATATCGTAATACCATGATTAGAATTTTACATATGTTAGCCACAACAATTAAATATATAATTAAAAATAAGTAAAATAAGAATTTAAGATAAATACAAATATTGAATGGATGTATAAATAAACTCCAATTTAATTTCGAAGCCCGTTTACCCCTCCCACTTGTCGACTTTCTTCCATTGCTACGCGAATTCTCCAAAAATCTCCACAGGAAAGAAGCCCCAAATCGACCGAAATTTGTTCGAATCTTCTCTTCCCCAAATCGATCTTGTCTTCTCCATCTGAAATCCCCTCAATTTCTTCATCATCTTCTCCCTTTCCGCCGGTGATTCCTCCACCGATTCCGCCACCAATTCCGCGTAATAATTCCAGGTAATCATCAGAGCTATATCCCTGAGCATGAGTTTTGTTCGTTTTACCAGTTCCGGGGGTTTTCAGATTTATTAGTACTGATTCTTTGAGCCCTAATTTGGGTTTTTTGTGGTGCGATAAAGTTTGAATTTTTATTTTATGAGTGACGTGCAAGAGCTCTAATATGTTATATTCAAATTTTCGTTTCCTGCATACGAACTTCTTCTTACTCTCTCTCTCTCTCTCTCTCTCTCTCTATATATATATATATATATATATATATATATATATATATATATAAATAATTTATAACATCTTCGTATCTTCCTTAATTTGTCGCTCATTCGCAGAAGCCAAAGCTCGTCATTTCCGCCGCCAATTCAGATTTTAACCTCGGTCAGAAAGGACACTTCTGAGATACCTTGAGGTTAGTAGAGCCATGTTTTAAGTTTGAAACCTGAAAACTTGTAACTTTTGGGCCCTATAATGAAAACCCCTAATTTGGAGTTCGAATTGCCCTCATTACTAATTTTCAAGTTGTCAAAGTATCGTGTTTGTATGAGGTTGAAATCGATATTTGCTATGACGAATATGATAGAAATTGAATTTTGCAAAATTGTTCTGTTCTTGATTGGGTGGCTGGAACCTTTTCTCTGCTTCTGGTTGCTTCCATTATTCATTACTTCTTTCCTATAATTCTCGTGCTGGAACATTATCATTTCTGAAATCAATAGTTTTAGCATTTTTGATAAAATTTTGTATTTGGGCCTTAAATTTTTTTATCACTCTCACTTGTTGTGCTCAAGCATTCTAAATTCTTATGTCGGTGGAATTCTTGAGAATTTCATATTTTCTGTGTTCACATCTGCTTCTTTCTGTGACTGATTATATACAAAGATTTTTCTGATAATTTTGATTGGCTGGTTGTATTGGATTGTGTTACTGATTTGATTCAGTTTATGAAGATTAATCATGATCTGAGGAACTTTTTGTACTATGCATGGATTAATTGTTGGATCTCTTATGTCATTTCTTGAAATTAGCAGTTTGATGTTTCACCTAGCTTTTGTTGTTTTCATTTCTTCATATTAGTTGTTTGATGTATCATCTACCTTTTACTATTTTCATTTCTTCATGTTAGCAGTTTGATGTATCTCCTAGAAATTAGCTTTTAATGATTTGATGTTTAAAATTAGCTTTTATTGCATAAGGTGATGAGGGTGCTTGTTGTGGTGAATTTGTTTGTATATTTTGATGATTAATTCAAACGTTGGGAATGAGTTATTCTGTACAAGCTAGTGTGAGTCAACATAATGTTTTTGTTCAGAAAAATTTGGATCCAAATGGTGTAATGGTAAATAGTAAAATGGTGGTTTCAAGGTTGTAATTCTAACTCTGTTGGTAAATATTTGTTGGTATTTTCCCAAGACAAGATCTTCATTTCTTCAACTAATAGACCTAAATTTAATAGGCCAAAATGATATTTGCATCTTAGTTTGAATTAGCATAAATTTATTTCATTTCCAGAAACTGAATTGATGTTGGAATTAGAATACAGATTCAATTTAACTTTCAGAAATTGAATTTATGTTAAACTGAAATAGGGAAGTTATGTTAAACTGAAATAGGGAAGTTATGTTAAACTGAAATAGGGAACTACATACATACATACATACACAAACACACAAACACATGCGCCCGAAAAAAGGAAAAAAAAAAAGGGTTGTTGATTGAGAGAGAGAGTGATATCATGGGCGGATCAGAGAGGGCAACCACCCATGGTAAATACAATACGATATTTCAGATTTGATTTGCTGTATTTTTGGTTTTTAACTCAAAAAATCCATTTTATTGAAGATTAATCTAACAAAATAAGAAAAATATAAAGTGCCAGGCTCAGCGGACTAGAACAGACAAAGAGATAGAGGCACCGCCATGGCTGCAAAACACGGTTGCAGTCCCGTGCCATCCGGGTTTGCCTCGCCAAGATACGGGCCGGATCTAATTTCCAGAAATTGGGATGAAAAATGCAAAACTGAAATGAGCTTCGTAACCTTGTTGTTGTGTCGAGCTCATGTCTCCAGACTCTAGGTTTTCTTCCTTTTTGATTTATGCGACTGCTGTCTATTGTTTTTCCCCAATTCATCATATATATATATATGTGTTGGCTTCTTCGTAATATTGATAGTAGGTTAGGGTTAACATTGGAAAGTGCAAAATCAGTATTGGGTTTAAACTTTTCTACCAAACGGATGAATAGAAATAATCTAAAGCCTAATGAAAGGTACCAAACTCCCAAAACAAAATAAATAATGAGCTCTATCCATATTATTTATCTACATATTATTTAACCTTGCTTATCCTAACTTCTCTACCAAACGACCCCTTAGTATAAGTTAGTGTAGAACTCAGTATAAATAATACTAGGGTAGGGGTGGTATCATTTAAGTGGAAGGAACAGTGAATAGCATAGGGCCCAAGCTTTGTACTGGGCTAGCATGTTTATTTCTCTTGCCTACCAAATGCAAGATAAATCCATATAAACAATATAGTAGGGGTTTATATAGGCTACCAAACGTAGCCTTAGTTTCTACTTTATCGTAAATAATCCTTTAATCAATTTATAATCTAGTAATCACTGCCAGACGGGAACTTGATAGAACTCGTAAGCTCGCCGCCTTGTCCCCGGTCCTGCTCGTTCCTACCGGACCACCGCCACCACCGGTCGTGCACGCGCCAGCCTCTCCAGGTTCGTCTATTTTTGTCTACGGGTGGAAATTGATGCCATAAAAGTTAGTAATTGCAGCTAGGATGAACAACGGTTGTGATTGCAGCTAAAATCGATAGGCTTGATGGTGGAGAAGCGTGAAGATCAGCTGCTGATATTATATGCTTCGCAAACAGGAAATGCAATGGATGCTGCCGAGCAGCTCGGCCGCGAAGCCGAGCGTCGTGGCTGCCCTTCCATCTTTGTCCGCTCCATGGATGAATTTCAACCTGTACGTTCAGTTTACGAATTTCAGATGCAGAAAAGAAATTATGTTTGAAATTTATTGTTTATTGAGATGTAAAATAGTGCCTATCTGGTATTACTTTTGCCGATGAGTATACCTACTTGCGGACTTGTTTCTCATGAAAGAATTTGAATATGATTAACTGATAGTCGCGATTGATTGATTCAGAGAGAATTGCCGAACAAAGAAACTGTGATTTTTGTGGTGTCCACCACGGGTCAAGGGGAAAATCCAGACTCGATGAAGGTTTTTAAAATTGACACAGTATTATTGAATGTCCACTGGTGTTGTTATGGTAATTTTTTATAATATGATGACTGAAATTTTGCAGGGATTTTGGAGGTTCTTATTGCAAAAGAATTTGACAGAGGACTGGCTTAAAGGAGTTAACTATGCTGTGTTTGGATTGGGCGATTCAAGCTACCAAAAGTATAATGTAATGGTGGATTTAAGGATTGATCAACAATTTGTCTAACTTATATCTCGAGGCTTACAACTCTCCTATATCTTTTTAGTAGTATTAGATCAATTAATGTATGAGAATAAGTTATTGTGTTATTTTGACTCTCCTATATCTTTTCAGTAGTATTAGATCAATTAATTTATATGAAAATAAGTTACTGTGTTATTTTGGTATTCCACATATGACATATACAATAGACCGACACTCATGTTGTATTACTAGTGCCATTTTATCCATCCACTCTCTTTAATTATGTTCACAATAGTCCTGGTTGATGAAAATCTAATATAAGTAGAAAATCTATTTCCATACAGTAGCTTTAATTGCAATAGTTTTGCATTTCTTATTTATTAGAATTATAATTAGAATATGTCCACTAACAAATTATTTGCATTTTATGATATCCGTTCTATATTTATTTAGGTGCATATGTTATATAAGCATCTACCACATGCTAAATAGTTTTTTAGATCATTTAACATGGATCTTTTGGTTGCAGTTTGTAGCAAAGAAGCTGGACAAACGGCTATCATCACTTGGTGCGACACCGGTTATTGAAAAAGGCCTTGGAGATGATCAGCATCCTTCAGGGTACCATTTTTACTTTTTGTCCTGTGTGTATGTTTCTTCATGTCTTAGATTCCTGCTGAAGGCTTTGATGCTGTCATTGGCAAATCTTGCATTCTAGTAAATCTACTACAGATTTATAGTACTTGCCATAGGGTCTGTGGTTATTGTATGTCACCATTGCGCATATAATCTAAAGTGAGCATTGCTGTATCCGGATGTAGTTCAGTAGATGTGCTGCAAAACATCTTTATACTGAAAAGAAATGAATTGGAGAATGGCTGTGAAGCATGGGATTCTAAGAAAATAACTGATAGCTTTTTCATGGAAGTTTATGTAATATAACTAATAGAGCACTGAACACTTGATATCAGTTGTAGATTGGTAATGAGTAGAAAGATGATCAGGAACTGCATGTAGAATGAATGTCAGGAACGAATTTGTATCGATTAATTTTTTGTGGGAAGGACAAGAGGTCTAGTGTTTTCTTTCCATGATCAACCTTGCTTGTTATGTTCAAAAGTACCTTCACAAGCTTCCTTGAATTTAAGGATTTGGTTGTCTCAATGAATTAAGAAAAAATATTGTTCTGTCAGTTATGTTACCATTAGTAGTGCGCGCCATATATGATGTGGATGTGGTGAAAAGTTGCGTAAATAACAAACAGTGTAGAGTTTTACACGTCTACTTACCAAGATAGTTATACTCTTCGTCATGTCCTTTTTGTTGTGCTCTCTTTCGAGGAAAATATGTTTTTAGCCTTAATTACTTTTTCCTTGTTATGGAAAGTATTTGTCATTTGAACAACCAAATGGAAGGCTTATTTGGCATTTTATAAAATCATTTATAGGTATGAAGGGGCTCTAGACATGTGGATGTCTTCTTTGTGGAATATATTGTATCAGAGGAATCACAGATTACTTCCGAATGCTGCAACTCCAGATGCTACTTTAATAAATCAACCTAAAGTACAAGTTATATATCATGACAATGAAGAAGGGCTGCCATCTTTTGCAACTAGCACAGGTTCTTTTAAACTTTTACTGTTCTTAAAATAATGTTTGATCATACATTTTTCTGTATTTAATGTTGTTACTCGACTTTAGTTTTCTTTATGGTATTACTGATGTCATACTTTGATAAAAAAACATGATTAATTTGTAGTGTAAGATAAAAAGAAAACTGATTGTTCTTAACTCTTAAGTCATGGGTTATAATCTCTGCATGCAATTCTATTTGTAATTTGGGCACCTAAAGATGGAGAAACTAATATTGATTGCAGTAGTCCACTTTGAAGGACAAGCAATTCCGTTTGTTGTTCTTTTTTCATGGTTGCTAAGAATTACAAATATGCTTCAGATGATATTTATTATTTAAAACACATTCTACTCTTCTCCAACTGACAGAGGCACCTGTGCTTATTATTTCTTCTAATTGGCTTGAGTTCGGACCTTATTCTGATTAAACAAATCACTATCTTTTTTTTTGGACTAGTTCTCTATAGCACAAGCCGTCATATATAAAACCTAAAAGATGCAGAAGGATAGACAAACTGGAAATTTGAGGGTGTAGCTTGCTCTGTGTCCTTTGTTATTTGCTTTTCAGCTGGTGCTTATTTGACTAAAATGGTTTGATGTTACAGATTTCAACTATCTCGAGATGCTGATTGAGAAGGCTCATTCAATGAATCCTGCAAAATTTTCTGGCAAAAACAGGCCTGATTGCTTCCTCAAAATGGTAGGCAGTATTAATGGTCTCCAGTATTCGATAATTTGTGATGATTCCCTGTACTTATATTTGGAGCTTCTTTAGTTTTTGCTTGGTTATGAACAGCTCAGTTTGCTTGCTCAAGCCTTTTAGATTCAAAGATAGAAAACTCATCCTGTCACCAACTATTGGCACGTAGGTTCTGAGGGGTTGAATCCCCCACCCCAGTCCCCCAGTTCATAATAAAATCAGGGCTATTTTGGTACTTTCACATTAAAGCCTAAAAAATGAAAGGAAACTTAATTTTGTTTTCTTGCCTTTCCTAGTTGCGGACAAACAGAAAAGAGAGCTTCCCCCATTTTGCCTTTCATTCTTTTTTCTGTTCTTGTCGAAGTTCACCTAAACTTTTTTATCGAGTTTGTTGCTAATTATTGTACAAGTGGAAGGTTTTGATCTTTTCCTCTTGACTCTATATCTCTACCCTAGGGATCAGGAAGTCACTTTTTTTTTCTATAAAAATAATCTTGTCATAAAGTGCTCTCTTTAAGGGAACAAGTTTTCAAATTCTGTTGAAAACTTTCTATTCAGTCACAATTGTGTCGATGGTCTTTTGAAGTTTCATACTTGTTTTAATTTGTTTTGTTAATGCAGACCAACAATCATCTATTAAGTAGAGTGGAAAGCGGAAAGGACGTACGCCACTTTGAGTTTGAAGCTGTTTCATGTGTAAGTCGGGCAAATATTTGAGATTCACTTAATATGCATCTAGTAAACTCTCTGTTGATGCAAAACCTATTAAGTTCTTTTAATTTTCTGAACACTTAACTGATCATTTATTCTTTTGCAGTCAATAGATTATGATGTAGGTGACATTCTTGAGGTTCTTCCGGGCCAAAGTCCTGAAGCACTTAATGCTTTTATGCAACGGTGTAATTTGAACCCTGAATCATACATAACTGTAGGTAGTTCTCTACTTTAACCTTTTATTTTAGTGTCCTGCTTTTGCTAAATATAGAACCACTGGTTTTCCCCCTTATGATCCCCTAACTGCTTTTGTTTTTGTCTTGCCTAGTTTTTTAGTTTCTCTCTTGCTTTCTAACATTTTATTTTGTTTGACTTGTTGATTGATTATACATAGTGTCAACTAGTGCACACATATGATGGATAATAACAAAAGTTTTTATGATGGTTCCAATACATGTTATGGCGATCAAGTTAGTTTTTCTATTACATTGATGGGAAAACTGAAATGTCCTATACGTCTGGATGAATAACTGAACATCTGATGATGTTGATATTGGCAAGTCAGTAAATGTGATTAAATTATATATTCAGGACTAATCTTCTCACAATCATGGAAATGTGTGTGTATGTTGATTTACTTAGACATGGCTGAAATTGCAGCTTGGCGTTCTTATGAAATCTCAAAGTTGAACTGGGCGCATATAACTTTGCAGATTTTCTCTTTCTCCTTTTTCAGTCCTTATTGCCTTTACTTTTCCTTCTTTCTCCGAGTTGTTTGCTTACAGATATTTCATGTATACTTGCTTTCAGGTTCAGGCTAGAGATAATGAGAACCATGGTTTTCTGAAACCTTCTTCCCCTGTGAAGTTAAAGTCCTTCGTTGAGTTAACAATGGATGTTGCATCAGCTTCCCCTAGACGCTATTTTTTTGAGGTACTATTAGTGGCTTGTTTTCATTCCTTACTCTCTTTCATTCTAAGCAAAATCGATTTTTTTAAACATAAGGTTAAAAATAATGTACACATCACTTTTTGAAGTATAAAAACATAAGTTAATATCATGGGAATACTTGTACATTTTAAAGCTAGCTCACGGGTATATTAACGAATTTGCTCACGAGCTAGCAAAGCGGGCATTTCAGTGTCTTGTGCTTATACTTTTGCCCACTAAACCAGAAAAGAAAACTCATTCTAGAATATTCCAAACAACTTTCTAATGTGGATCCGACTACAATTACTATATGTCTAATTTGTCTCCTCTTAGCGTCATAGAACTTTATATCTGCATTTCGGTCAAGATTGTATCATGCCCAAGTGTGTTTGACTTGGTACTTCCGATGCATGAACGTCTTCAGGTCATGAGTTTTTTTGCCACTGCTGAACATGAAAAGGAAAGGCTTCAATATTTTGCCTCCCCTGAAGGAAGAGATGATTTATACCAATACAATCAGAAGGAGAGAAGAACTGTCCTTGAGGTGATGATATGGTTATTTTTCGATGAGTTATACGCAAACATGATATGGATATTTACTTTTGCAGTTTTCCATATTATGAAGTATACACAAGAGCACTGCACGATAACTGGGGAAGTTAATAATGGTTCAATTCCTCACCAACTAAAGTTTGTGATGATGTGATTTATGACAGTCAGTTCTTAATTTTTGAGATTCTTATATAGCAAACAACTCACTCTGGTGAAGAAGGCTCCACGTAAAACTACATTGATGCTGTAAAAATGATACTTCGCTTTCTGAGCAGAATTCCGTGTTAATAGAGTATTTTCAGTATTCGATCTTTCCTATGTATCTTTAGGATCTTGTTCTCTATGGATTATCGTTTTATCACATTAGATACCTCTGTTGCTTTACTTTTGATTGGTTGGTCCTAGTATAAGAACTAAATTATCTTCAATTTATTTTGTCTTAAATGTGCTATAAATAATGAAAGTATTTATCTATATTTGTTTCTGTGATATAGGTGCTGGAGGATTTTCCTTCTGTGCAGATGCCTTTTGAATGGTTGGTACAGCTGGTTCCACCACTGAAAACAAGAGCCTTCTCCATCTCTTCTTCTCATTCAGCTCATCCAAATCAGGTGCACTTAACTATAAGCGTGGTGTCATGGACAACACCTTACAAGAGAAAACGCGCAGGTCTTTGCTCATCATGGCTTGCCGGTCTTGATCCTGATCAGAGTGAGATTACTTTTATGGTAACCCCTACCAAGACATCTTGTAAAGCAAATCATATTTACAGTTTCCTGTTAACAGGAGTTCTTATACCAGCATGGTTTAGCAAAGGTTGTCTTCCTTCCCCACCATCATCACTTCCTTTGATTCTTGTTGGACCTGGAACTGGATGCGCCCCCTTCCATGGGTTTGTCGAGGAAAGAGCTATTCAGAGTAAAACCGTTCCAACTGCTCCTGTTGTTTTCTTCTTCGGGTGTAGAAATGAGAAGGATGATTTCCTATACCGAGATTTTTGGCTGTCACATTCGCAGAAGGACGGAGTACTTTCTGAAGACAAAGGTGGAGGATTCTATGTTGCCTTTTCAAGGGAGCAACCACATAAAGTGTATGTACAACATAAAATGAAGGAGCAAAGTAGGAAAATATGGAGTTTGCTAAATCAGGGTGCTGCTATTTATGTTGCTGGATCTGCAAATAAAATGCCTTCTGATGTATTGTCAGCATTGGAGGAAATTGTTTCCACTGAAACTGGCGTGCCAAGACAAGCTGCATCAACGTGGATTCGGACACTGGAAAGAGCTGGCAAATATCATGTTGAGGCTTGGTCTTGACCTTATTTCTTACAACTTCCATTACAATGTAGTCGAAGCTTGAAGGTATGCTTTTCACAATTTCTTGGGGTTTTTAACATACCATTAATATTTGAAACTGATGAACTGGGTTTGTTGCCTAACGCATGTGAAATGCATTTACTGAAGGAAGAGCACACTTTTTATATGCTGTTATCTACGGGGAATTCCTATATATTTGTACTTTGTAGTCAGCACACATAATCCAATTATTGGGACCCCACCAAAATATAATTAAATACAGTATCACCTTAGAGCACTTACTACGGGTATTTAGTTAAACCTAGGTTGAAGCACTGGGAAACGTGATTTTAATGATTGGTGGTATTTAGTTAGACATAGGTTGATTTTTCCACTACAATGGGGTTGAGTAAGACCTAGGTTTAAGCACTGGGAAACGTGATTTTAATAAGTGGGGGATTAATTTTTTAATCAAAAAAAAAAAGGGATCAATGGGGACACGCCAAGTGTCCCCATATTGCATCATCGTGGAGTCGAGGGGTATGTCGAAATTCCGACACCGCCATCGACATAGCGCTCGACGTAGGGGTGTGTCGAGTGGCCACTATGGCCTCGACATAGGCTATGTCGAGTGGGGGGTGTGTCTAGGCGCTCGACATAGCCCTTCGACACCCCCACTCGACTCCCGCAGTAAGTGCCCTTAGGGCTAATCACCCGTTGTTGTGAATGCTCTAATCTCTTTCATATAACTTGTTATAATGAACTCTTGAAACATGTTTGACAAAACAAGATTTTAGAGAACTAACAGAAGTTATAATAAGTTTCAAAAATAAGTTGATGAACCTCATCTTATTTTTTCATTCTACAAGCTTTTGAAACATCTCACAATGATCAAGTAAAAAAAAAACAACTCATAATAATGTTGAAGCTTATAAGTTCTTTAAAAAAATTAATCAAATATCGTATTAATCACTAAATATAACTGGAATTAATGGTTAAAAAAAGTGAAATTTAAGTAAACTAAATCTGACATATTAGCTCCCAAAATGGAAATGGTCGGTTTCATACCCAAGAATGATGTAACCAAGTTAAGGAAAGGTTCGTTATCTTGCGCAATATTGTGTTACTAGGAAACATGTAGGCACCAGGATCAACTGCTAGCAGAGATAATTTGTTTAATATTTTTGTATGATTTCGATTTGGTTTTGTTTGCATGTTGTGACCACCAGGGGCGTAGCTAGGGGGTGGGCAGGGGGGTCACCTGGCATTTGGGAAAAATATAGTGATATATACGTAGTTTATTCTTTAATTTGTATATTATACCCACTATGTGTTCGATAAAATTCCCAAATCAGTTATCATTTTTTGAAATTTTCGATTTTGAATTTTATTCGTTCTGGATAGTTTAGTTGAGTAGTGAAAGATTGAGTCTCATGGCTTTCATGTTGCTAAATCTTATTTTCTTCTACTTCTATTGGTATATTCCAAATGCCTAGAATTCTTCCAAAGTAGATATCATTAACTCCTCAAATTTTTATTTGCTGAATCCATGATGTTGCTTGTTCATTCTCGATGGCTTCAATAATTCTATTTCATACTCGAGTTTTCATATTATTATGGAGAAGAAATTGACTCGTAAATTCAAAGTCGACTTTTTCACGAAGATTTAGAAAATGACACATATTGTTGGATTTTTGAAAACTGAGCCCCCCTAAATCGAAATCCTGGCTACGTCACTGACCACCATGTCTTGATCCAACAAAATGTTACTCGGCTTCAAATCCCCATGAATAACTACACGGTCAGTTCCTCTATGCAAGTAGTCAACTCCACATGCAATATCAATGAGACTCAACTTCTAAATTTGTTCGTACATGTAAGTAACTTTATATTTTATATATGCTACATCAAGTGAATCACATGGTGATTAGGGAGGGACAAATGGCGATATGCATGCCACTTTATATTCCAACGTGATCTAAATAGAATTTTAGTATCCATTTCATGATTTATAGTAAGTTATGTCCAACAAAAAGAATTTCAAAAAGAATTATTGTACGAAATTTCATCCAACAATTTAAGTTACAATGACTTGTATGTAAGAATTGCAAAACAAATTTGCTAAAGTTGTTCTTACCAAAATGACTTCATAGGAGTAGTATTATTTTTAGTAAAAAGAATCAAGAGTGGGCTCTATATGGGCCAGTTATAAACTCATGCTCATGCCCGGCCCAGTTATAAGGCCCATATCCAAGTTCTAGAATTCAAATTTATTACTCTTAATATATAAATAGCGGATAATTATTAGAACATTCAAAAAATTTATATAAATTGGTTCCTAGAATTTTTAATTATTATTGGATCAAACATATGTTCGAAAATTTTTAACCAATGATTTAAATAGTTTCGTAAATTATAAATATGAAATCTCAACAACGTTCTCTTCAAATAGAAATAAGTATGTATACAGTCTAACAATTAATTTTAAGATCTTACTAAACAATTAAAAACAAGAAAATGAATATATAGAACTATATCTCCACAACATAACAAAGTGACAATATCTTATCTTAATATATACAATAAATAAGAATACTGCCCTCTTAGTGAGATTGTATTTTTCATCAAAGATGGAAGTCTTGGTTGCTCATTGAAATAGTGCATCCAAATGTTGTTGGTTGCAGTGGGGTGTGATTTTGCTAAAAATGGAGAACGACCAAACTTCTCATTTCGAAATTTTTAAGTTGATGTTGAAGGTACCAGATTTACACCCAGAGTGGTGACCAAAGTGATGACCAAAGTATTCACCACTTCGGACTGAAGGCAGCGGAATTAAAATTAACACAATGGATAAATTTTCACAAGATTATCAATTAATAATCTTGTGAAGTGCCTCAGGGCAAAATATTCACTATATGAAACGTGAACAACGAAAATACTTCGAGTAAACAAGGTCACTAAAAAGAAGACGGATCAACACTCCTTTCACAGAAAGTGGTGACTGATGCAGTCTCAACTACTACTCGAAGAAACAATGAATGAAAAGACTAAGGCTTAGCTACGAGATATATCTTTGCAAAAATCGATACATAACAAATGAAATCAGCTATCTATTTATAGCAGCTACCAAACTTGAGCTGCACTCCACACATGATCCACGATCCACATAATCAGCCCAGATTCTGCAACAGACGTGCTCACTGCATCATGGGACACTCACCTGATTTTTCTCAACTGCAACCAACAAACTTCAACAGCTTTTTGCACGTTGCAATCAGCCACTTCCCCAATTATAGCTGCTGCAAAACTGATCCATCAAACCTCTTGGAATAAGTCTCCTTTGTACGTGGCACTCTAATCAATCACCTATACACATAGGATAAGAAATACAAACAAACCATGCAATATAATTTATAAAGCAAGGTTAGCAAAAATACATTAACAGATGTGGTATATAAAATTCTGGGGAATTAGCTTTAGTACTAGTGCAATAAATCGTGAAATAAATATCTCCGACATGGGCACTTTTTCAATACTTAAGTGGTGCGGCTTCAATTTGTACACAGTGAGATTTCGAGTTCGAACCTATCGCTCCCCTTTCCATGTAAAAAAAAAAGTGGTGGTGTAACTAGTATGTTTTAAATTATGATTGTGCAGTTGCAGAATGGAATAAATGTTGAAAGTTTTAAGATAATTAGCTAAATGGTATGTGCCATGCATATAAAAAATATGAATTTTAAAAAGGTAAGAAGTTTGATAGATTTTGTCACAACTTTAAAGAAATTTGGATACGTGAGGATGTTTATCTTATATCAAAATAAATAAATCTAAATATTATAGATATATTAAAAATTACAATAATTCTATCAAGATATACTGTAGTCAGCTATACGCGTAAGTAATTATAAACATAGAAATAATCACATTTCCCCGATTTAGATTTCCCCATTAGGGTATATTTCCTTTTTCCAAAACCTATATTACTTTTTTAGCTAATGTGGCTAACCATAGTTTGTCCAAATAACACTACATAAATACTATCAAAATAATGGGTAGTGTTATTTACATACATTTTTGACCAATCACACTAGCTAAAAAAAGTAAAAAATACTCTTCTTTTTTTAAAAATTAAAACAAGTAAAGGATACTATAGGAAACATGAAATTTTGTCTAGTATCAAATTGGACTTAACATATTCAAACAAGTTTTCCAATGCTATCACAACTTTATGGTACACATAACACACTAGAATCTCATAGTTTTAAAGAAAAAAAAACATTAGCATCCCATGTTTTAGTTTTGGTTTGCAATTTACATGACATGTGAATTTATAGAAATTAAGATGTACAGATATTTTGAAGGCCAATTTGGTAATTGAGTGAAAAAGCAAAGATTTACTTTTTCTTTGAGCGAAGTTTGAATATCTTTTCTCTTTCTCTCTCAATTAGTCGGAATCATTTCTGCCAAAGCAAAAGTGATAAAGCAAAGCAGATCAATTTCAAGAAATGAAAATAAAAACTTCAGTCTTTAGCCATTTGCCTACATATATTTGAGTTACAACACTTCAATTCATTGCTCTCTTCCTCCAATGATCATCTCTCTCTCTCTCTCTCTCTCTCTCTCTCTCTCTCTCTCTCTCTCAGCTCCTATCTCTTTTTTTCATGCAACATCCAAAGAACTCGCACACAAGGTGAGATCTCTCTCTCTCTCTCTCTCTCTCAACATTTATTCAATCCCTCTTAAGTTTTCCAGTTCAATATGAATAATTTCCATCCTTTGAATAAGTAGTGTTATTCAATGATTTTTTGGGCCAAGTTATTTAAGATAGAGATTTTTCTGGGCTTTCTGGTTTGTGTAAATAAATAGTGTAATTAACTTAGTTTGCCCCATTAGAGTTGCAATATTTATCATTCAAAGGAAAATATTTATAAATTAAGTTACATTAAATTGATAGTGGTTATAAATTTAAAGTACGTAACTATTTATTTTGGTGCCTAATGGGTGAAACTCGTTCATGCGTAATTGCCCGTAAATTATACTCCCTCCGTCATGTTCAATTTGGTCCGCTTTTCTTTTTGGGCGTCTCACTTAACTTGACTTGTTTGCTTTTTTTGGCTAAGATTAGACAATATTTTAATGTTTAAGTACTATGTGTATAGTAGTTTATTTTTATGACCAGTGAACATGCACTCACCATCAACAATTAATTACTTTATAAAAAATACACTAAACACATTCTTTACATCCAAGTTGAACAGGACGGAGGGAGTATATAAATGGTTAATTGGTCGACTTGTTAGGTGTTGGTGCATTAAATATATGTGCCAATATATATGGATTTATTTTCTAATGTAGTTAATATATTTTTATTAGCTTATTCATAGTGAATATCAGTTCGTTATTGATAGCTTTTATTGATTATTTGGGCCAATAAGGGACCATGAAAGGGTTGGGTCAAGCTCTTTAAGTTGATTTGACCAAAAATATAATTATTAATATCTAACTTGTCTATTTTATAAAAAAAATAAAAATAAAAATTCAAGGGCAAATACTCTCCTATGGCACGTCACACCCCATGTGACCACGCGTAGGGCGCATGGGTGCAAGCACCTATTTAATTTTTTTTTTCAATTTTTTTTCTTTTGTTTTCTAGTCGAGAGAGGGAGCCAAAGGTCTCGGAGCGAACTAAAGGATATAAATGTTGTCACCACGATTAACTATAAGTTGTAGTCGGAGCCAAAATCGAAATCGGAAAGAAAAAAAATTAAATCTAAAATTAACAAATTAAAAAGAATCGGAGAAAAACAGCACGCGTGGTGCAATACACGCGCCACGCACGGTGGCACGCAGGAAAGCACCTCTAATTCTAGACGCTCTACTTAGTGTCACATAATTGGCACACAACTTACATAATTAGTGTTTATTTAATTTTCATGTGCGTGTCACTTGAGTTTGAATTCAAGGAACACTTAATTCCCAAAAATTCCATTAGCTTGAAACTTTTCAAGTCAAAATTCCCATCACTTTCTTTAATTTCGTGTTGTCATTAAAAAACAAAACAAATATTCTCTAACCTAGAAGTGGAAACGCCGTCGTTTACCTGTCAAAACCGTTTTGATTAGAACGGGACACGTGTAGTGTAATTGACCTTGATTTAATTAGTCAACGTTCATTCTTTTTCTTTTGTTGATTTTTTATATGTTAGTTGCGTTATTTTTATTTTCTGAAAACTGCAGAGCACGGAGATTATGAGGTAAATTTATTTATAAAATTTAACAAAATAATTATGTGTGGATGTTAGACATATTTTGTTTTTCTATATATTTAATTATGTTATATTTCCAAGTTATTTCACATTACTTCTATTTAAATTTTGTTAATTATTTTAATAATTACATGCGTCTTATTTATGTTTGAACTATTTGTCTTATTAGTTAATTTCAATTGTTTTATCTTTAATTATATATTTAATTGTAGGAGAAAATATATAATTCGAGCTCCCCACGTTTAGATTAGTTTCTCGTCACGTCACAGTGACATACTCATTAATGTCCAATCCTTCTTTGAATAAGTCACACGATGACCAGCTACACGTATAAGAAAAAGAAAGTTGACTTTAAAAATAGAAATAATCACATTTTTCCTTAGGGTTTATGCTTCCCCAATTAGGGTATATTTCCATTTTCAAAACCTATATTACCATTTTTAATTTGTGTGACCGACCACAGCGTGACCAAATAACACTACCCATAATATAGCTTAATTTGCTATATAGTATTTCATTATTCAATAATTTATTCGATCAAATTTATACTCATAAATTCATAATTATATATCGTATCTACGTCCCAACCGAGGACAACACATGCAACGCACATGCATGTACGTACAAATAGTGTTCTACATTAACTTCAATAATTCATATCGATAATTAAATCTCAAATTCTCAATAAACGAGTAATTAAGAAAGTGCTTTTTTCTTAATGACATGTATTTATATTCCAACTAATCAATTAATTTTTTGATTTGTAGTATTAATTGGTAACTTTAGTGGCACATAATGTTTTGGGTCGAGCTTGTAAAGCTCGCAGTGTGACTTTGGACTTTTTCGCAATGTGGTTGGGGCTTGAGGGATTGGACCTAGTTATAAATGGACGAATTTCTGTCTAGGGTTTCTAATGTTTTTCAGCTGCTCTTTGTAACCCTATTTTCAATATATTGAATACTTCTCCTCTCCTCTGCCCATGGTTTTCTCCCGATTTAGTTTTCCACAGGTAAATCTGAGTTTTTTCATTTTCTTTTTCTCTTTGTAACCCTATTTTCGATCTATAATGAATTATTCTCCTCTGCCCATGATTTTCTCCCGATTTAGGTTTCCACGTAAATCTATATTCTTTTCGTTTTCAGTTTTTCTCTTTGTAACCCTATTTTCGACATATAGTGAATTCTTCTCCTCCACCCGTATTTTTCTCTCGATTTAGGTTTCCACGTAAATTTGTATTCTTTTCTGTTTTTCGTTTCTACTTGTCCATATTCATAACTTTAATTATTCTATATGTAGGAAGCGTTGGTATGAAAGAGCAATAGATGCAAGCACGTTATGGAAAGCCCTCTCAAAACCAATAGACTTCCCCATGAGCAACACTTTCTCTTTCTCTCTCTTGAACTGGCCGAAGAAGACCACTTCCAAAACAACACAACTCAATCAAACTTCGAAAAAATTAAGAAAAAGCCGGTCGACTGCATCGTCATCGTTCAACCACGTATGTTTATGCGCCCCAATCTCTTCATCCTTCACCGATGTTTTAACCGCTCCGGCTCCGACTCCGACTCCGAGGAGAAGCCTCACTTATGCAAGATCACTATCACTACCGTCATCCACCAAACCAGCAGAAATGAGGAATTCAAGAAAGAGTGTGGAAGGAAGGAAAATATTTAGAGGGAAATCATTGAGGGATGATGTTTTGATGAGGAGATTCGTGGTTGAAGAAGAAGAAGCGATGAAGAAAGTAGTTATGAGAGGAAGAATTCGAAGGATTAATGAGATGGAAATAATTAGGAAGAGGAATGGGATGAGGCTGAGAACCAAAAATATTGGTCCCAGTCCCTTGAGTAGAATGGTTTTAGCTAATTAATTGTTTTTGTAGAATTGGCTTGGTTTTTTTTATTAATATAAATATTAAATAGCTAGTGTATTTTTCTGATAATTACTAAGAAAATATGCCAAAAAATTGTAGGTGACAGTGGCGGAGCTACGTCCCTGAAGGGGGTGAAAATATAACAAAGTATTCGTATAAATTACAATAACTCTCCATAATTATTTATTCGTATAATTATGATAACTCTCCATAATTATTCATATTTTGAAAACGAGGTGATATCATCAACTCATTATCAATTATTTTAAAATTTTCATTCTTAATAAAAGTAAATGAACAATAATTCATCTAACGATATTTCCTCTGTTTTCAAAGCCACAGTTTTACAATCTTCATGATAAAAAAATTGTTTCCACCATTGCAATTCTACACAAATAATTTCGAAGAAATGCCGCATATATATAATTAATTAAAATACACACATAAAGAAATATATACAATATATATAATTTATCGCCCACAAATCCACTTTTAACTGAAAAATAAGAAATACATAAATAAATGTTGCATCCCCTCATCATCAATTATACTATGTAATTGTGACGATCCAAATATATTTGATCAAAAGATATTGTATAATTAATTACCCACATATTAAATAAGTAATAATTTAATATATAATTACTAGAAAAAACTATTCCCTACAAATAGTTATATCAATTACCTACACATAAAAATTGTCATGTGTTGCGTGACATGTCATCATCCATGTAATTTCAACATCATCATTACAATTGGACAAAAATATATTTATCTACACATAAGAGTTACTTTTAGCAACACATACATGTCTAGGTAATAATTGATCATTTATCCACACATACATGTAAGTGTGAGTAAATACTTTTTCCTGCAAAATTATAACGACACATGTAAACATTTGTTATATGTGTGGGTAAAACAAAATAGCTATACATAACCAAACCTTTAGCCACATTTGTATGTGCGGCTGAAGCCTTAATTTTTTGTAGTGAAAAAACATAAGTATAAAAAAAGATGTACTAAAATGGAAAACTGAATACCTAAAGACTTCGGTTTGGATGAACAATTGTAGGTTGAAGAAATATCTTTTACAAAAATGAAATTAAGAATTATCGGTCAAATGAGTTGTCAATTTAATATTTTTGTATTTTAAGGTAAATTAACATGCAATTTTGGGTTGAATCAATTTAAAATTATCTAATTGCTTTTATTTTCAATCCTTCTCAATTCTCACTAAATATAACACGTAAGAAATAAGAAAGTTTCATGCCAATTTTTTTAATAATTTTTTTTTTTGCCCCTACTTTTCAATTTTTATGGTGTGGAAAAGTTAAATATTTTTGTATTATATATAGGGTATTAATGAATCTAATTGAGGGGTGCAATTGCCCCACCAAACTAAAGGGTAGCTCAGCCTCCTCCCTACATTTTAATTTATAGAATTTAAAAGTTATTATTACTATATAATTTAAAAAAATATGAATATAGTGCATGCATGGCGTGCACGATGAGTTTGTAAGAGTCATATAAATATATTGTAATAGTCAATTAAAATAAGTTATTAGTTAAAATATTAGGCATGTCGATGTCCTTTTTGAGGATATTCAAACAACGAAGCTTTTATATAGTACATAAAATGAGAGATCTAGCCTTCAATTTCATTTTCACAAAAAATAAATTAATAATATATTCATTGACCAGTCTTCGATATTAAAAGAAATTTGAAATATAACCCGGTATGCATTGAAAAGGTAGCGGCTGCGTATTCTCACGACATAAAAAGAAAATCTGAAATACACACTAATGATCGAGATATATATAAATCAATTAAATAATTGACACATATAAAGTGAAAAACTACCAAACACGTTAGATGAAAAAGTACCTACAAGCTTTTGTTTAGATATAGAGGGTGTTTGGCTGAGCTTAAAAGCTTCTTAAAACAGCTTGTAACAAACTGTTTTAAGGAGCTTTTAAGCTCAGCCAAACATCCCCATAAACTATACTTTAAGTACATGAATTCCACATTAAATTGTTAAAACTTAAAAGTGAAAATTCACTGAAACTTGCAAAATGTTTAATTGAATCTGATAGGATCGTTTTGTTTGTTTTTATTTTTATTTTTTTCTTCTACCTTTTTCTGTGTCACTTTCTAAATTCGACTAGAAATTTAACTGATAGAATCTCTAGAAATTAGAGTAAAAATATATTACCGACCGTTAATTAAATTAGACCAAGAGTGCACGTGTTTTGTTGTAAGGTCAGTTTGAGTCCTTTTTTTTTCTTTTTCTTTTTTGATGTCGTGGGAACTCGCAACCGCTACCTTCGGTGTGCACTGGGTAAACTCCCGTCTCTTGTGCAGTAGTCTGCAAACTACACAGAGCAGGTAAACCACACTTTCCAAATACAAGTGTGACAGGCTCGATTTATAGAGACATGTCATGAGGTTCGAATTTGAGACCTTTCAGTTTCAGGCTCCCACTTTTACCACTAGGTCATCATCCTCAAGAGGACAATCAGTTTGAATCCTGATTTTATTAATTAAAGTTGGTGTGGTGGATTTTAAGATAACTAAAATATATATATATATATTCGTTAAAATACAATTAATGGACTTTTGTGGTTGGAAAGGTTAATAATTATTCTTTTGATTTACAAGACACACAGCATCACACAGATCATTAATTGGTGGGATATATTTTAAGGAATTTATTCAAATCGCAACACTAATCAAATCAGTATTTATTTGAATGTAACGTACCCATAAAAATGGGAAGGTTATCAATTTATAATGCTAAAACAAAACCAAACTATAAATTGTCATTTATTTGTTTTAATCTTAAATTACCTTTGATTTATATAATAAAAAAATAATAATATGACGTAATATAGTTTTATCGAATAGATTGAACTGTCAACAAATTTAGTTGGTTCAATCATCTAATCGGCGACAAATCATGACACGAATTAAATAAAAACACGCATATATAATCATTGACTTATCTTAACCAATCTGTGGAATTTGGTAAAATTACTCAAGTGTTTGGAGACGTAATATTTTCCAAATTTCTTTTTCTATTATAGTTTAACGTTTTAACGTATTTTCAGAATTCGTCGTTTATTTTTCTATGGGCATGGTGCAAATCGGATTTCCTACTTCAAAATTTGCGTTTCATTCTCTATCATTTTCATTGATTGAATGACAATATTTGACATTGATTAGGATTTATTCCACTCAAATAAAGTAAATGTCAAAAATCCGACGAATGAATTAGAGGATAAAACACTGTAAAGAATATAGGATTTGAGTTGGGATTCGTGCAAATGAGATCATCTATTGTGTTTTCGTGTTTCATCTCCTATTGCATCAATGAGAGGACTACATGTGACATGACTAAAAGTTCAAGATTTAGGGAACATGTAAAGAAAAATATTCCCTTGTTAATGCAATAAGAGATGAAACACGGAAAGGAATTAAGAATCTCATCTGGGTTTCGTGAGGATGCATGCGACTAATTTAATGATAATGACAATTCTGCAAATATTATCTCTCATAAAATTCATAATTTAGAGTGATCACTATCATCTCTTATCATGGCTACAGAAATTGCCAAATATGTGATGAAAAGAAGTTATTCCCACCAAAAAACTTAATTCGAAATTTAATTTAATTTATAGTTCACATGCCGTGCTATAAGTGAATAGCAATGAACAAATTGACGAATTAACCATCATTATATGTTTCCTAAACCAAAACCATCATTAAATCAAAGTCATGCTTTCCCATCAAATGCTAACTTTTGGGAGCAAAATTTGTGATTATTTTGCTCTCTGGGTGTGTAAAAATATAACAGCATTGTGTTACATTTATATTATAGAGTAATGATATTCGGACACACTGTGGCCAGCCACACGCGTAAAAAAAAAAAAAAAACAGTTGACTGTAAAAATGGAAATAATCATATTTCCTCCTGAGGGTTTATGCTTCCCAGTTAGGGTATATTTCCATTTTCAAAATCTATATTACTATTTTTAGAGCGTGTGGCTGGCTACAGTGTGTCCGAATATCATTACCCTTTATTATATATACTTTTATACACAATTCTCTTAATTTTTTTTTTTGAAACGTTGCATGTAAATTGACTACGATATGCAGTACATGGTGTGTTTACCGACATAAAAAATAATAATAAATAAATAAATAAAAATGGAACTCAAATATACTTAATTTCAGAAAAATGAAGGAATTAAAAATGCATGTGGTCCATGTGAGATGACTGTGGTCTGGTCTATGGTCCATGGGACTAACAAACACTTCAAGTTCAAACCACCAAAGCCGGTCCAGTCATAGTTGGAAATCAATTATATAGCACATATATATTTAATTTGAGTTTTATTAATTTGTAGCCTTTTCCTCAACGTGACATAACCTTCAACCATAAAACTATAAAATTAGGGTCGTGTCCCATTGAGAATGGTCTAGTGGTAAAAATGGGAGTTTGAGACTGAAAGGTCTCAGGTTCGAATTCCATGACATTTCTCTATAGGTCGAGTCTGTCATACTTGTATTTGAAAAGTGTGGTTTACCTGTCCTGGGTGGTTTGCAGGCTATTGCACAAGGGACGGGGTTTACCCAGTGCGCACCAAAGGTAGCGGCTGCGGGTTTCTACGACATAAAAAAAAACCTAAGGTTGTACACGAGCTAAATAATTCGCGAGCTATTGGAGCTCGGCTCGAAAAAAGTTTGTTCGTTTACTAAACGAGTCGAGCTCGAGCCTCAAACTAAGCTCAATATTTATCAAGCCAAACTCGAACTTACCTATATTCGGGTCGTGAGGCTCGCAAACACATTCGAATTCGATGCTAAACGAGCTAGCTCGCGAACGTGTTTACACATCTCCAGATAAATAAAGCAAAGCAGTAAAAAGAAAACGAACATGTTCGCAAATTTTCTAATACATTTAATATGTACTATACTATTTTTTATTTAATACTTTTTTAATGCCAATAGTTATTTTATATATAAATTAATAAATGGATAATTTATATAGCGAGCCGAGCTCGAATCGAGCTCGAGCTCAAAATATAAAGTTCGAATCGAGCTCGAGCCTTACAATTTTCTAACAAGTCGAGCTCGAGTCTGTCAGTATTCGGCTCGGTTCGGCTCGTATACACTCCTACATAAAATCATTATGAACATTATGTATGTATGTATGTATGTATGTATGTATGTATGTATGCCTCTTATATTTGGTACTCCTTCTGTCCCATGAAATACGACCTAGTTCATATTGGCACGGATACTAAGAAGAAAGGTATTAGGTAGAAAAAGAGTGTTTAGTGTAGTGTGAATGTAATATTTTATAATGCTAATAAAGTTATAGATGGGATGACGTAGTGTGTAGTGAGAGTAAGTTAGTAGAGTTTAGATGGAATGGTGGGTCATGAATATACACTAATTGTTTCCTTTAAAGGAAACATATCAAGTATAGTGGGACGTCCTAAAATAGAAAACAGATCGTATTTGGTAAGACGGAGGGAGTTAGTATTTAGTTGGAGAAGAAGGCATAAAGTGCAAAAATACCTCTATTAGGTATACATCCTTAAAGATTGTTTGGACACAAAAGATGGAAAACGGGCATGCCATATCACTTTTAAAGTATTTTGAAGGGTTAATTCTTAACTTATATAGACAAAATGAGTGAGACGTTCATGCAAGGAAAAGGTAATTAAGCATAACAAGCGGGACGGACAAAGTAGTATTTTTCAATTGACTAGTGTTACTTTGACATACTATGGTCAGCCGCACAAGTTAAAAAAAAGTAATATTCTCCGATTTACTGAAATTGTCATGTTACTATTCGACACGAAGATTAATAATAAGGATTAAAAAAGAGAAAGTGGATATATCTCATCACTTTTGAAGGATTTTGAATGATAAATATTTTCATTATTGGAAGGTGACAATATGAATGAGACGCCGAAATAAGAAAATGATGACAATATGAGTGAGTCGGAGGGAGTATTAGGTTTTGAAAAAGAAAATATATCTTAATTTAAAAATCATAAACCCTAAAAGAAAATATGACTAATTTCGTTTCTACAGTAAACTTTTTTTTTAACGCGTGTAGCATGACACAGAGTGATGAAATGTAATTTTTCTTTTGGATTTTACTCTTAGAAGCCTAAAAAACACACACGCACGCAGTAGGTGTGAACCCAACAGAGCACGTGTATATATGGTTGACAAAAAAGGGCCCAAAAAGAGAATTGGTAATGCGACCGTTGCAGCGACGCTTTTCCTTTTCTTTTTTTTTAATTGTTCTAAATTTCTTGATTGATATTTTGAGTATAGATTAAATTACACTACAAATCAATGTCACACCAAATATAATAATGATTAAGAAAAAATATAGAAAAAACCTAGAGGGGCCAAATATTTGATTAGGAATTAGTGGGTGTGGGTAAAAATTAGATATGATATTGCTGTCTGAAATTGAAATAGTCTTCCCATTTAAGTAAAGTTTGTTGATATACAAGCTGGCCCAGTTTGGGTGCACTACTACCCAACTACTTCTTTCCTATCCTATACAATTTTCTATTTATAAAATTATTTACTTTTTACTAACTGGTAAATCTAATATACTCCCTCCGTCCCGTTCAAGTTGGTCACCTTTCCTATTTGGGTGTCCCGTTCAAGTTGGCCACTTTCCTTTTTAAGCAAAAAATAAGAAATCACTTTGTTCACTTTATATCACTTCAGCACTACTTTATATCACTTTATGTCACTTCAGCACCACTTTATATCACTTTATCAATTAAAAAATAATTTATATCACTTTATTCACTACATTTCTTAATGCCCGTGCCGAAAAGAAAGTGGTCAACTTGAACGGGACGGAAGGAGCATTTGTCTCACACTATTTTCAATTCAAAATTGATGGTCGAAGAAAACTCAAAGATGAATGATGTCATCTTGTTTTGGTACAATCAAATCTAAAGCTGGATTCAGTTTGGAGAAAAATCCATTTTTGTTTACATGAGAAAAATCCAAATTATTAGACTTCGTTAAATGTTACTCCATTTTTATTTTTATTTTTGGAATTGTCAGCTTATTTCCTGATAAAAAGAATTTGTACGCTATAGGTATTGGCACTATTTTGTTTGTGGGTAATGATAAACGAACAACTGTTGTCCGGATAACTAATCGGTTTTAAGCTTGAAAATCGGTCCAACCAATATTATTTAAAATCATCGATTTTTTTTTTATTTTCTTGTTTTACTATTGTGCCCCTTAATTAAGCTCGAACGAAACGTTAGTAAAATATAATTTATAATCACTTAATAAAATTATTTACAAAAAATAAAATAATGGGTGTAAGGAATTGGTTGGACCGGTTTTCAAGAAAAAAAAACCGACAGTTTTAGTTGGATCGATTTTCAAGCCTAAAACCGGTAGTTGTCCGGACAACAGTTGTCCATTTGTCATTATTGTTTGTATTAATTATAGATTATAGATATGCATACATACTATAGAGAATTTTTTTCCTCTGAAAAAAAGTTATCACATAATGGTGAAAATACAACAAATCTCTATTAATTAACAACCTTAGGATCATAAAACCCCATTAATTAACAGACTTAATGAGTGTTGAATGTACCATTTAACGTTAAGTTGGAATCATTATAAAATTATTGAGTGTTGATTTATTGAAGTAATATTAACCATTTTTTTTTTGTAACTTGTAAACGGAATTGTAGTCTAATAAAAATTCCGATAATATGTAGACAAATAATTGTGTATGGTATAATAATTACTCCACTAATTAAGTTTTCAAATAAATAATTAATCTAATTTTGCTTTCTAACCAAAACTTTTTCTTTAAAACAGTATTTTATCTTATTTTTTTCCTTCTAAATTTCGGACGTGACAGAGTTGGTTCTGAAATTTACTATTACTTCAGCTTCAGACACAGTACAATAAATTTGCTCGCTGACAATTTTGAAGATAAGTTAGCGGATCCTAGGAAACATAATTTTTTTTATTTTTTTATCTTGAAAATTAATTAAATTTTTAAATTTAGCTGTTTCTTCATTGTGAGATTGTGGTGTGACATAGAAATGATGTTAATCTCTCATCATTATTAATTTAGTGATGATGATGCCTTGAACAAAAGAAGGAACTATCCAAACAAGAGAGAAGCTAAAAGGTGGGCAACCCAACATTAGAAAATAAAGTTGCAACCTTTTGCAAGCAAGAACCTGATTCAAAGTTCCACACACACACACACACACACCGGTAAAAAGTTGTGGGCAGTTTGCCGATTTTCAAAGATACAAGGCTGGGAAAGACGGTGCTGCTATGGAGGAAAGAAGTATGCTGTGTCACACCAAGAAAGAGGCTGGATAAAGGGCTAGAGAGAGAAACTTGTTGTGGAGGCTCTTCTTACATGTGCTTGTACGTTTAGAGAGAGAGAGAGAGAGAGAGAGGGCCTCTGTTTTTTGTTTTTTGTTTTAAAGTTGGTGCAGCTTTCTTGAAGGCTTCTGAAGATAGGAGGAGCAGTTACTTGAGGTGATGAGAAATTAGGAATCTTTTTTAATTGCATGTGTAGTTATGGGTATGATCTCTTGGGATTAGGCCTCTTCTGCCTGCAAATGATGGAAAACAAGAAAAGGATTTTTTTTTTTTTTTTTCGCTTCTTTTCATGTCAAGAATTGTTATATTTTCTTTATTTGTTGCTTCTGGATTTTTGTTTCTGGGTTTTCTTTTCTTAGTTCTCTTTGCCTGTCCTCACCCTTGAAATCTTGAATTGAAGTATTTCACTTTTTGTGGAATTGAATTATGAGTGGAGACTGCTGCACAATTGGGATCTTTTTTGTTTGCTTGAGATATTGCCATAAACTCTCTCTCTCTCTCTCTCTCTCTCTCTCTCTCTCTCTCTCTCTCTCTCTCTGGGGGTAGGCTTTGAAAATCTTGACATCTCTAGCTGCTATTGATGTATTTGCTGGTATGGGTTTGAGCAATTATGATAATAATTTAGCTAGCTCTTGACTTTTGAGGGTTGTGAAATACTAGAATGTCTACAATTTTCTTCCCCAATAAAGAAATTCTCTGTAGGTAGAACCTTTTTTAACCCACCAAGATATAAGATATAGTTTTAGTAAAGAATAATTTATAAACTGCTTTAACATAGCTGCTGCATATCATGTATCTCCAGATTGAACTTGTTGCAAGATAGTTTCTCTTGTCTGTTTTGTATATGTAAGTCTGTGATTGTTTGAAATTCGACATTTTTCCCGGCTGTTTGAAACAGATTGATGAGTCTGTTTGATTCACAACGACACGATATCAGCCCTAGTGTTTCCTCTTTTTGCCCCCTTATTCGGGGGCGAGGGAGGTTCAGTGTTATCCGTCCTGGCCTTGAATTTAGATGCCATTGAGTCGAGCTTCAGAATTCGAGACTTGAATGGGAATATAGGATATACCTCATTTGGAGCTTCTTTGTCTTAACTTTCTTGAAAGTAGTTTGATAATTCTTGAAGTTGATCTTCCTATGTGACTTGCTGCTTATTCGCATTTTGTGCCGAATCAAGGAGATCAAGTTCTTGAGATTTTACTTGTTGTTTTAACAAATAACAAGTTCATATGTGCATGAGAAGTTGTGATTCGTTGGAAATCATCTTTGGTGCGAAGTTTTTGATTGCGATGGCTAAATTATCGACACTCGTGCAGGTTATAGTGGGAGAAATAGTAATGCTGAGAGCATGGGGAAGAAGGGAAGCTGGTTTTCAGCAATCAAAAAGGTTTTTACACACAACTCAAAGGAAAAGCGAGCCGATGTAAGTCACTCTATTATCTCCTTCGATTCTGAACCAGATTAGTGCCATAATGAAATGATGAACGCCATCCGTTTTTCTTTTCCTTTTGAATTATTGTCAGTATATTCCATCTTCATTTCTGTAGTAACTTTATAATTTTGTTGGAAGAGGATCTTGTTAATGAATCATCCCCTCAAGTAAATCGTACTCGTTTCAAGAATCAGCTGATAAAAGATGACCGAAAGTCACAGTTAATGTCCTGTATTTGTCATTTGTTTCAATTGGCAGAAATTAGATGTCCGCCAGTTATCGATTGTGCAAGTTTGTCGCGTTCGAGAATATTAAAATCCGAGTATCATAAAGAGCTAGCTTGAAACTAATCTTCCGATTTTATATTGTTTTCAGGGACCTGACAAGAAGAGCAGCAGCAAGGAAAAGAAGAAGGGTACCAAATCATTTATTCCCCTGTTCAGAGAGCCAAGCAGCATCGAGAAAATATTAGGCGAAGCTGATCAACTACTGATTAGGCCTCCACCATCTTCCGAACGGCCTAAATCGCCCCCTGCTTTAACTGTACGACCAGTCTCACCCCGAGTTGCTTCACCAAGAGCCGCTTCTCATAGAGCTTCTTCCCCTAAATCTGCTTCTCCACGAGTTTGTTCTCCACGGGCCCCTTCCCCCAAAGCTCCTTCTCCCAGGGTTGCTTCTCCACGGGCCGATTCTCCGAAGGCTGCACCTCCAAAGACATTCTCTAATGGCGCCAGTTCTCCCAAGGCTGCTCCGCCTCAGACAGCTTTCTCTACCGGGGCTACTTCTTCCAAGGCTGCTCCTTCTAAGGCCGTTGCTCCTTCCAAAGCTGCTGCTCCTAAGGTAACTCAAAGCAGAAAGGAAATTAGGCATGTGCAGAGGCCGGAACCGACTTTACGAGACCAGCAACTTTCAGCCACTAAAATCCAGGCAGTGTATAGAGGCTACGTGGTAATATTCTAACTCGTGAAGAAGGTTGCTTATAGACAGTTTCTTGGTCTGTTTCGCGTTGGTGTTTTCTGTTCAAACTAATTTAACTATCCAGATTGTAAACTCGATGCTTGGTGTTCATTTTATGTTTGAGTATTACAGGCAAGACGGAGTTTCCGAGCTTTGAAGGGTTTAGTGAGGCTTCAAGGAGTGGTGAAAGGACAGAATGTAAGACGACAGACAGTGAATGCCATGAAACAGATGCAGCTCCTCGTCAGGGTTCAGACGCAAATTCAGTCACGGAGGATTCAAATGGTGGAGAACCAAGCACTCCAGCACCATGCGTTTAAGAATGATAATGAAGCCGGGAGTACTCTGAGCAAATGGACCAACCAGCTGGTGAGTACTTACGAGTGACGTATTTGTATCCAGATTTTGTCCATTTTGAATGTTTACTATCTTGCACGTGTAGTGCGCCATCATCTCTTCTGGATGTATAAGCCTTCGGCATAATCTGTCTTAGGACTTACTTCATTGCAACGTCTTTAGCATTCTGTTCGACATTATTTCCGGTTGCTGAATTTTTTATTTTTCGCTTTGGTTGCTGTCGGCTTAGTCTGACGCTGGCCAAGCTGAAAATTGGGATGATAGCGTGCTAACGAAGGAGGAAGTAGAAGCAAGGCTACGGAAAAGAGTGGAGGCTGTCATCAAGAGAGAGAGAGCAATGGCTTATGCATACTCTAACCAGGTAAATCATGCAGCCTTTATATCTGTCTTGATTCACATATTTAAATAGAAAAATGTCACTTTATAGTTTTTTTTATTTTTTTTTACTCCTACACTCTTTATGTGAACTAACATGAGATTGTCGGTGCGAATTCTCTGAATATTTTAGAAAAGTTTAATTCGAAGATGATGATTGGGAATAAACCAAAGATTTAAAATTCTTGGCTTTGAAGCATGCAGTCACCAAAGAAATGTGATATTTACCCTCATCACTATTTTGCTTCTAGGTGGGATGTCAAGTTACATCTCCTATTTATGCAACCACTCGAAATTCGATTGAACATTCTTTGATTTTAAGTAAGTTGACAGTCTCTGATGTTTGACTTGTTTTGCTTCTGTTACAAATTTGTCCCAACAGCTCTGGAAATCGACTCCGAAATCGGCTCAGGATTCTTCAGACACACGATCCAACAGATTTCCCTGGTGGTGGAACTGGTTAGAACGTCAGCTACCTCAAGACGGTGGCTCTCAGAGCCAAGCTGGAACGAGGAGCAACATGTTAACTCCACCAAGGCCTAAGTCGGAGTTCAAGCTGAGCCCCTTTCATGGAAGCAGCGGTAAGCTCGGAAACCTCATGTTCGACAATCATGAGTCTGTCACGCCCCGATCTTCAAGGTCAGCAGTCCCTTTCAGAGCTAAACAGTTTCAGACCACCCCGAGTAGGTCTCCTCTTGCAAGTAGCTCGAAATACTCAAAACCGAGAGCAAGTAATACCCCTCTGAAAGATGACGATAGTCTCGTTAGTTGCCCTCCGTTCTCTGTTCCTAACTACATGACTCCTACTGCCTCGGCCAAAGCCAAATCGAGAGCGTATAGTAACCCGAGGGAGAGGTTTCCGGGGACTCCCGGCAGCAGCGACTCCAAGAGAAGGTTCTCGTTTCCTTTGACTCCGAATGCTGGTTCGTTCAAGTGGAGCAAAGGGTCTAACAGGGAGACTGCGTCGCAAATAGGGTTGGAGAAGCGTGAAGATTCACGTTCCATCGGTGATTTCAGCGTGGATTCGACAGTTTCGATGCCTGCAAATTTAGTTGGGAGAAAGCCGTTTAACAGATTTGTGTGATTTGTGATTTTGGTTTTGTGCATGTTTGTTGTAAGCTTATTGTTGAGGTTGTTATTTTAGTTTTATACACTTTCGAGGTTAAGGATTGAAGTCTTTGATACAGCATACTGATTAATGTACAATAATATGATTAGGAGTGATTGGTTTTACTATTTTAGAGCTAGAGGTATTTTGAGGACTATAAGTTAACCTAAGTTGGAACTAAGAATAATATCTTTCCGGGCCGAATTTTAAGGATAATAAGATTTAAGTTGTGCATCTGTAGGAGAATTTTCGGCCTGATTGGGTCAAATCTCACACGATAGGCACGCGACTCCCTAGGTGGAGCCCGATCGCTTAGATGGAATGCCACATCATTTTTCCCATTCTTTATATCATAGCGTTATACCTCAAAAGCAATATCCTTTTCCTACTTAAAAGTTCTAAGATTGAAATCAATATCCTTTTCCTACTTAAAAGTTCTAAGATTGAAATCGTCATTAACGACCAAGATGGGCGAAACAATACTCTTGACTTTTCACAGCGATAGAGAAAATTTTGATTTTCTTGTCCATATATATGGTCGTCAATGGTGATTTAAGTCTTATGGAATATTGTTTTTGAGGTATAACGCTACGATATAAAGAGACGGCAAAGTGATGTGACGTTCCACCTAAGCGATCGGACTCCACACACAGTCACGGGCCTATCACGTGCGATTTACCCCAATCGGGCCGAAAATTTTCCTACGGACGGAGAACTTAAATCTTGTAGTCCTTAAAATTCGATCCAAATAAATATTGTTCTTAAATTTCGTATAATGCATAATCTTAATTATTTTTATTTTATTTTTCGTATAATGCATCTTTAGTTTAAAATGGTTAGGAGTTTGTGTAACTGAGAAAGGATAATGTATTTGTTCCAACCGGCCGGCCATTCCGTGTTTCCCCACAAGCAGCCGCTCCGTCGGCCCCTCTCCTTCACAATCCCGATGGTGGCTAGCCGACTTCTCCGATGTCGATCGCTGCCATCAGTGACGGAGTTAAAATCTTACTCAATGTGTACTAAAAATAGCGGTTGTGAGTTTCATAATATAATAAAAATGTTGTCAAAGCAAACTAATGAGTTAGATTTTTATGTGAAAATTGATTCCGAACAGATTCGATTTTGTTTCTGCTGTAATTCGGAGAGTAATGTTTTAAGGGATTGGGTTACCCTAAAGTTAGGGATTGAGTTAACCCATTACACAAACCAAACATAAAGTAATGGAATCAATTAATCCATTCCTTTTCTGGCCCAAAAAATACTAAACCAAACATGGGCTTAGTTATGAAAGTTTTTTCCTTTAAAAAATCCATATTCAAAAAAAAAAAAAAAAAAAAATGTCATATTAACCAAAAAAAAAAGATTCACATAATGTACTTCCTCTGTCCCACTATTGATGGCATGTTTTCCTTTTTTGAGTGTCCTGATGGTCTGTTTCCTTTTTTGGACTAAATTACAATCTAATTAAATTTCTTAATTATCCAACATCATTACATATATTTTACATTATTGACTCTCTTTAAATCTACAACTTACCTAAAACCACTTTATTGGACCTATAAAGTGCTTTATAAACCTATAAACCGCTTTATTAACAAAAATTAAATATTCTATAAAATTACACTAAATATGTGGGACACCACCTTTTCATCCTTAATTACTTTTTCTTAGTCTCCGTGTCGAGCCAAACTAGGCCACTGGAACGGAGGGAGTATCAATTTTCTTTTTATAACATAATCTGTACAGTTTTTACCACTCATTATCGATAACATAATTTGTGAAATGTTACTGTAGAACAGTACGATACTTAAAATTTCAATCATAGTAAAAAATAGTTTGTTGAAAATGTTTGTAAATAAAGTGATTTTGGTTGAGGTGTATTATTATTATTATTATTATTATTATTATTATTATTATTATTATTATTATTATTATTATTATTATTATTATTACTACACATTATTTAAAAGTTGCAGTCTTGCAGATGTCTTGTTTCCAAATGAACGCCGCTTAAATTTAATGTCACAACTAAACTAGCAAGGACGAAGGAATTAATGGGTAGGAAAGGGATTCAGAAAATTGAATCGACTATTCATTGTTCGGTTTGGATAATGGGTTAGTCGGTATCCTTCTTAAACGTAATTCAATCCCCCAAAATATCGCTCTTCATAATGAATGAGTAACAAAAAAAAATCCTCTTCGGTTAAAAAAATCTCTTACAATTGATTTTTTTTTTCATTGTCGAACCAAACACCCAACAAAAATAACAGTTATTATTATTATTATTCCTCTCATCTACTTGATTTAATTAATTCGCTTTTCATTTCTGTACTCGAACCAAAAAGTACTTAATCTTACCATCTACGATAATTTCTAGGACCGTAATTTTGACTCAACTTGATAGAGACATATGTAATACAATTATATAAGTTCAAATATGAGTTTCTCAATCTTTGAAAACTTTGTCCAACCATCATAGTTTTGTACACATAAAGATAATGGTGGTCAAACTATAATCACCCCTAAAGTTTCTCAATCCAATTTTTTTTGTACACATAAAGATCTTAGGCATATTGATGACATTCATATTTAATTTTTTTATCTAAATCAGTCGCCAATCATGTTTAGGAGCCAATATATTTTTTTCTTTTAACAACTTCAATATTTTGTCAAACTTTTTGATAAATTGAAATTACTAGTTAGTATTATTATTACGCTATAAGTCTAATGCGCAGGAATTTTAAACCTTAGATAATTTATTTTTCAAATATCTTTAATTTTTTTTAAATATCTCTAATATCTTATTATAGGTAATACTTTTACAACTAGGCTAATAATCAATATGTAAACAAATACTCCGAATTTATTACCACGGACTTGGTTCTCTTAAATTAATTAACAATAATAAGCAGACCAAACAATTGAATTGGGTACGTTTTTCTTTCTCTTATTAGTGCTATTATTTCTCCATAACGTTATTAAAATCGTACAAAAACTTTTCACAGCGGTCACAATTTACAAGCTATTACAGATAAATGATATTCATCCATGCATAATGACTACCATCTACCATCATTACATAATTATACTACCTTCGGTCCGTCCTGAAGTCTCTTCCGAGAAGGACTGACACGCGAATTAAGAAAAAAATTATTGAAAAAGTTATTAAATTGGTTGTGAATAGAGAAAATGTGATTGAATTTGTTATGTGTAGAGAAAATGTCTCATGTATAGGGTAGTGATATACTCTCCGTCCCACTCATCTTGTCTACCTTAGGTGGACACGGAGATTAAGAAAAAAATGTTCAGTAAATAAAATTATTGGAACCACTTTATTTAGATGTGAATTGGTAGAGTTTTTTGTGATTTTTTAATTCAATACGGGCCCCATTTAGTTTAGTTAAGACCTTAATTTATCACAATAATTTGAATGCAACCGGTCGCATAGCATACGACCGCTCGTGGCGCGTGCACGACACGCGCCCGCTTCCCACGCACGGCGCATGTTGTGCACGTGCCAGTATTTCATTTTCGATTTTTTCAATTTCATTTTTTTCCCTTTTTTTTCAATTTTTTTATTTCATTTTTTTTAAAAAGCTTGCCACCTTTTTTTGTTTGTCTCTTCGTTTTTTTTGTTTGCCGCTTCTTCTTTGGTCAAGATTCGAGCGAGAGGAGCTGAAGGCCTCAGAGCGAGCCGGAAAAGTCCAAATTGTTGTCTGACGATTATCTTTATATTAGTAATCGGAGCAAAGGCGGAGCCGAAAAAAACTGAAATTAAAAAAAAATCAAAAAAAAAAAGTTGACCGTGTCAAACTCTACTCGGATCCGGTCTCTTCCCAAGAGACCGATTGCATGCATGGAAGTGTTTCTCTTAATTTATTGTTAAATCAGTTTTTATTTGAACGTAGATAAGATGAGTGTTACGTTTATTTAAGGAAAGATAAACAAGATAACCAGTACATAATGCATCGTAAAAATAAAACTTTTATCTTCATTTGCAATTGCAACACAACTTCTAAAGTATTGCAAATCTCAAAACCCTTTTCAATTTTACAACTAGAATCAATCACACCTAATTTTTATGAGGGTAAATGTGACGTAAAGATTTGTGGTCCACATAATATTTTTCAATCCACATCACATAGAATTATGGTACCACTTTATCTAAATAAGAATTAATAATCAAATCAAATCACAACATATTTCATCATTGCAAATCAAAATCACAACCTTGAGCTATTTTCATCGTGATTGTTTCTCTCAGTTAAGTTATACGCCTAAACGCAAAGTAATAAAATGAGATACATTTTTCTCCTCTTTTTTTTTTTAATTTTTTTTTAATTTTTTTTCTGTTAATCAGTGTTTCAGTTGTACAATAAACAGTTAAGTATGTCGGTGCAACGTATTTATCATGTTTAATTGTTCGTAAGCAAGCAAATACGTTTGTTTAATTTTTCTAACTTTCCTACGTTGGTTGTTGCATGTCTATTTTAATTTGTAACCTCCGGTTTGAATGAAATTTAATGTATGGTATTGTCAAACAAAATAAATGTGTGCACTTTATTCGTTTTTGCACATAAATTCTAACCAAGTACATTGGTCGTATTTAAAAAAATACTATATCTTATCTAACTTTGAGGCTAATAAAAGCATTAAATATCATTCATTACAAAGTAACAAAATAATTTTTGGTTTGCATATTATTATATGAGAACAAGATTTTATTCAATGGGCACCTTAATTAGTTGTTTGCTTCTTCAAAAAAAAAAAATAGTTGTATGTTGATTGCCATCTTCACTAGTTTATAAGCAAGCAAATACGTTTGTCACATTGTGAACGACACGAGTTTTAAGAAAATGGTAGGTAATAGTGAATTATAGTGCGTATTGTTGTGAGTGGAGTAAGGGTCCCACAATAAATGTGAGTGGAGTACCAAAAGTGGCAACCATTTCGTGGACAAACTTAAGTAACAAAAGTGACAATCATTTCGTGGACTGAGGGAGTAAGATTCACAACAATTCAATCAGAAATCCTTTTTTAGGCGTCCCTTTCAACTTAACCTGTTTTCTTTTTGGCAAAGATTAGACTTACTAACCCACTCAACTTTATCTTTATAAACAATATTTTACTCCGTAATATTTAATTCCTATTTGTATAGTAGTAGTAAGTTTTAAGGAACAGTAAAAATACACTCAAACTTATTTTGTTATCAATAATTAAATACATCCTTTATATTTAATTCTCTTATTTTTAATTTTCATGCCGAAAAGAATGAGTGGGTTAAACATGAGGGAGGTGATATTTAAAAAAAAAAAGAATATGACCATTTATTTATGTTCATTTCTTGTTATAGTGGAAGTTTGATCCATTTTGACAAGTATGTAAAAACTATGCACGTGTATAGTATGTATTTATATGTTGCTTTATTATTATAGTATTTCATAATATCGCTTCTGTTACGATATTGACTAGGCATTACATTTATGGAATATCATGTTTTCTATCAAATAATTTGTATGATTATCCTATCTCTCTCAAACCTTCCATTATAAAATCCCAATAATATTTAGCAAGAAAGTATTTTTAATATATAGTATATATACTTTCCATGTCAAAAAAATATAATCCACCTATCTTGTTCATCTTGATGCGCATCTTTACGCATTTTCTTTTGATGAAAATAATTAAAAAATTGTTTTATTCACTTCAAAAATATTTTATATCATTCTATTGATCACTTTAAAATCATTTTATACTCACTTATATTGTCATCATTTTGTTATTTAAGTGTCTCATTCATAATGTCATCTTCCAAATAAAAAGTTTTAAATCTTCAAAAGTGATGGGAGCTACTCATTGTATATCTTTTTATCTTATTCTTAATTTTCATGCCTAACAATAACATAATAATATCAATGAATCATAAAAGTTATTCACTAACATCAGCTTTACATGTAATACCCTTGTTCCTAATATTCGTACCGAAAAATGCGTCAAGATAAGCAGAATGAATGAAGTATTTATATATCTAGAAAAATAAATATTATACTCCCTCTGTCCACGAAATAAATCCCTACTTACCACAAATTTTTGTCCACCAAATAAATCTCTATTTACCTTTTTGTACAATTATACCCTTCTACTTTTTCTTTATTTACTATCTTTTGCCATTGATGACCCTACCTTACAATAACTTTATTCCTAATTTTTGGTCAACATAACAACTTTATTCTTATTTTTTTGGTCAATATCATTATTTTTTTGTCAATACCACTGTTTTTTTGTTATTATCCCACTACCCCTCCATTTTAAATTTTATCCCACTCAAAACAACTTTTTTAGCTTTCTTATTTTCCGTGTCCAACTCTAAATGGGGATTTGTTTGGTGGACGGAGGGAGTACTTTTTTTTGTAAGCAAGAACATACTCCCTCCGTCCACGAATCAAATCCCTACTTACCCATATTTTTTTGTTCATGAATCAAATCCCTACTTACATTTTTATACAACCATACCCTCCTACTTTTCCTTTATTTACTATCATTTGTCATTGGTGGTCCCACCTCACAACAACTTTATTCCTACTTTTTTTATCATCACAATAACTTTATTCTCATTTTTTGGTCAATACCATCTCTTTTTTGTCAATACCACATCTTTTTTGTTATTACCATTATTTTTTGTCATTATCCTACTACCCCTGAATTCTAACCCCATTCAAAATAACTTTATCAGCTTTCTTATTTTCCGTGTCGGAACTCAAACGGGGGATATGATTCATGGACGGAGAGAGTAAATAATACGACGGCATCATTTAAAATACTAAATGCCAAAGTAATCTCTGTACATATATATATATAATCTCAAGCTCAAGCATTCTTCACCATCTTGACGACTAGAATTCTCTCTCCTCTCTCTCTCTCTCTCTCTCTCCTGCGGAGGGATACGATAAAATAACGAAAGCCTCTGAGACTGCAACAACAAGACAATTGGAATGGCCCTGAAGCTGAATGCCGTCACCTTTCAATTCCCAAAATGCCCCTCGTCTGCTCTTCCACCGGTTGCCACCTTCCGATCTCCCAAGTTTTGCATGGCTTCCACTATTCGCTCTGCTTCTAAGTAACTTCCTCTTTCCTTTCTTCGTTGTTCTTCAATTTGTGTTTCTATTTCTCTTTCTTCACATTGGGCTGTTTTTTCGGTTACTTCATTTTCGGATATTTCTTCCAATTTCTTGTTATCTGCTGTTACTCCCGATCTCGATTTTCGTTATGATCTATTTTTCCCTTGTTGTGATTGAATTTTATGTAAATGTTCGTGATCTTCGATGAATCTAGGAACTGCTTCTTTTCCATTCTGATTTTCTGAGGAATTTCATCTTTATGCATATAAGAAACGCTTTGTGCAATCGTTCTCCAAAACGAAATAACGGTTTTAGGTTGAATTTTCTCTTCTACCGAATTGATGAATTCATGAATCAGTTGGTTTGAGAAACATTTTCTGGGGGTTGCTATTTCTACTGTGATTTAAAGAAACTGGTGGTTTTAGAGAGAGAATCCCTAATACGTAGCTTTTCTTTCATTTAGATTGTGACTTGTTAGTCTTGTAGTGCAGGGCATTTTCCCTTCACTAGGTACAAGAATTTAAGCCGAAAGTACTCCATTCTCATCTCTCACTTTCCCTTTCCATACTATTAAATATGCATGTTCCTTCTCTGTGTTGGCCGGCCATTGAATGTTTGTCCTTTTGTATTTGATTCAAGGAACAGAACTATGATGATAATGTGACTAACTAGGAAAATGTGTCGAAGGATTGTTTTTAACCGGACACGGTGCTTTAATTGTTGGCTTCAGCCGAATTGCTGGTGCTGATCCCAACTCCTTGTATTTGTGTGGCACTATATGTGGTTTCTTACGCTTTTATGTTTTGGCATATTTCGTTTCTTTTGAAGTAGACTACTTCTGCGTGCTTGTTATTCCGTTTATGGTGAAGGAATAGAGAACCTGATAAGCAGGTTATGTAGTTCTGAGAATTTCTAGAACTTATTTCTCTTAGCTTATCTTAGATTGTTCTTAGTTTCAGTGCATCAATAGCTCCTTCTGTTTTGATGTCTGCTATTTTGTTAGGAGTCTTACATAAAATAGTTAACTACTACTAGAGTCCTCTGTCTCTGTGTGTGTGTGTGATTGTTGCCTAATCTACATCTGCAAGTTTTGTGTGATTGCAGCGGCCATATATTTTATTGCTAAATCAGCTATTAACTAGTTCTTTTATGTTTGTGTGTGTAAATGACTGACCTCTTTAATACGCAAGATGCTAAATCTTATAACATGTTTAGTCCTTGTGAACGTTGGTGTTCTTGTTTGTTGTTACTGAAGTATGCTGTGTCTGGATTGAAAGAGAAATTAATTTTTGCTATCTAATAGTATGAGGATTCATTATGTACTGATTGAATCGTATTTCTCCATGTGATGAGATCAATATTAGTGTCTGAAGTTGTCTTGACCGTTTGTGTATGATAATGTTCAACTCTCTGTTTAGACTTCTCTAGCTTTGTTCGAATCTTTTTTGATATCTTGTAGTCTTCATTTAACAATAAAAATCAGCTAAATGAAAGTTTCGTACTCCAATGGTGAAACGTGTTTCATGCTGGAAACCTCATCATTGCCTTGCATAAGTGAATAAATTATTAATGATGTGTTGCAGTTATCATGAAAGTGAACTCTTCTAATCCTGTAGAGATACCTGAATATGCTTCTATCGTAAACCAATCAATCATCTATGTTGATATTTCATCTTTCTATTTTCTGATACGTATGCTTGGACATAGAGCAATAATGTCACTAATCTTTTGCAGAGACGTTGCAACTGTCAAGAAGCCTTTTAGTCCACCACGTGAGGTGCATGTTCAAGCAACACACTCTATGCCTCCACAAAAAGCTGAGATCTTTAAATCTTTGGAGAAATGGGCTGAGGAGAATATATTAGTCCTTCTTAAGCCTGTCGAGAAAAGCTGGCAGCCTCAGGATTTCCTGCCAGATCCTAGTTCTGATGAATTTCATGACGAGGTAAAGAAATTGAGGGAAAGAGCCAAAGAGGTTCCAGATGATTATTTTGTTGCTTTGGTTGGCGATATGATCACTGAAGAAGCGCTTCCTACGTATCAAACGATGCTTAATACGCTAGATGGTGGTGTGCGGGATGAAACGGGGGCTAGTCTAACTCCCTGGGCTATTTGGACTAGGGCGTGGACTGCTGAGGAAAATAGACACGGTGACCTTCTAAATAAGTATCTCTACCTCTCGGGACGAGTGGATATGAAACAAATCGAGAAGACTATCCAGTATCTGATCGGGTCAGGCATGGTGAGTCTTGGGTGGTTTAATTTAGCAATTCGATTTGTATGGCCACTATTTGAGTAATGTTAAGACGTGAATTTGATTGTTTCTTTGATGCCTTTTCAGGATCCCCGGACGGAAAACAATCCTTACCTTGGATTCATCTATACATCCTTTCAAGAAAGAGCAACTTTCATCTCCCATGGCAACACTGCAAGGCTAGCACGGGAGCACGGGGACATGAAACTGGCTCAAATCTGCGGTACTATTGCAGCAGACGAGAAGCGTCACGAAAATGCATACACCAAGATATCGGAAAAGCTATTCAAGGTCGACCCTGATACAACAGTGCTAGCATTTGCTGACATGATGAGGAAGAAGATCTCCATGCCGGCCCACTTGATGTACGATGGTCGTGATGATAACCTCTTCGACAACTTCTCTGCTGTTGCTCAGCGCCTGGGCGTGTACACTGCCAAAGACTATGCCGACATCCTAGAGCACTTGGTCAGCAGATGGGACGTGGCGAGTTTAACAGGACTATCTGCTGAAGCGCAGCATGCTCAGGACTACGTCTGTGGGCTGCCTCCGAGAATCAGAAAGTTGGAGGAGAGAGCTCTAGCGAGGGCCAAACAAGGGCCGAGGATTCCATTTAGTTGGATACACGATCGAGAGGTGCAACTGTAAGTTCGTTGAGTTTGCTGTGCTCGTTTGTGGGAAGGATTACATCGGGAGACAGGTTGTAGATGTCAGTTCTCGTTGAAACGACGATATTAGATCTTCATATAGGCATAGTAGCTAGTTCTCTGGTTTTATTAGTATGCATGCTTCGTCTAGTTTTGGTAACTGTTAAAACTGTCAAATATTGCTACGGAAATAATAATTTTGGCAATGCTGCATATGGGAATTAGCCAAATGTGATCATCTTGATCGAAAATAAAAAGGCTATGAATGGATTTGTATAACATTTTATCAACCTTTTATGTTTATTCTAGTTTTTTTTTTTTTTTTTCCTTGAGTTTACAGTCACATTACTCGAATCACCGACTTTTTGGTTGGAGGGGAAGCGTCTTACCATTTGAGATACGCTTCGTTGTCGAAAGGATATGTAGTTGAAGTAACTTCCAAGTAAATCTCTTATGAAAGAAAAACTTCTAAGTAATAGAAAGTCAATTGAAAACTACAAAATAAACGTTTAAAGCACTGAAACTATGGCTGATGCTTCAAGTCATTGAAGCTTAGAAGTTTGAACAACAAAATGATCAATTAAATATTATTTCAAGGTTGAGGTAAATTAGTTTTATTGGAATCTTAGAAGTGTAATATAGTTCCACGAATGAATCACGGTTTAGTTCAACCAATCATAAAACTAAAAGGTAATTTTAAACACAACCCCTTTTTTATTTTTTTGATGTCGTGGCAATCCGCAGCCGTTACCTTTAGTATGTACTGAGTAAACCACCTTACATATACAGGATTTAAACAAGTAAATCACACTAAGCTCGACTTATAGATGCGATTCATGAGGTTCGAATCTGACCATCTCCAAGGGACCACAACCCCTATTTTAATATACTACTAGAATGTAGTCCATCAAATTTTTATAATTTTCCTTTGTAATACGTAAATAATTTTCCTTCAAAAACTCTAAAATACTTGACAAAACAATTATTTTATAATTTTATTAAATAATAATTCTCCGTCAATTATTTCTTTTCAAAATTGATGTTAGATTTTAAATATTAATAATTTAATTTATAACCCCACATCGATTTTAAATATTAATAATTAATAATATTTATCTCACATTATTTTTTTATTCACTTTGAACCCTCTCTTTAATTCGAGGTCCCAAGTGGCGTATCCTCCATTAGGTATTTTTATTTGTCTTAAATTTTTTAATTTTGTGTATTTTATTTAAATATTTTCTAAAATCTCGAATCTTAATTCATGATTTAATCTTTACAGTCTTTTGTTGAATTTTCAATTTTGCACTGAAGAAAAATCAAATCCAAAGAAAATATGAAACTATTAAAGTGTCCATAAAATGGTCGATAGTCCGATTTCAATCCGAAACCTTAGGGTAAACGGGGCGATTGCGAACCAACGGTTAATATATATATTTTAAAATTTTATGTTAAACTAATAATATTTATAATCAACTTTATTGTTATATACAATTTTTAAGATTATTTTTCCTTTAAATTAATGTATGATAAAGAGATATGCTATGAAATTCTCATGCAAAATCACTACCCAATATGCTATGAAATTCTCCTACAAAATCATTGTCCATACAACATCATTGTTAGGACAATCTCTTTAACAACCAAATACGATTTTTTGTCACGCATCAATTTTGAAAAGAATCAACTTATTGATAGAAACATAATTGGATTAAATTTGAATTTTTAACATATATTACTAATTTGAGACGAGGACGTATAATAAAAAAAATTAATCAAAAAAGTTAATTTTTTGTATGTAGACGTATGAGATTAAAAAGGATGAGAGAGTAACTCTTATAACTATTCATTATGTCTATACTTGAATGTAGACAAAATGAGTAGGACGTCCATTTAAGGAAAGAGATACAAAATGAACAGGACATAAGAGTACTAGTCCGCTATCTAATGATTTATTATTATTTTTGAATTAAATTTTCATACAGCATATTAATTACTGCTCAGTGCTCAAATTATCATCATGATGCAATTTTTAACATTTTAGATTTTTGTTTATGTATATAAAACTAATAAATTGGTTACACCAACACATATGAATGCGAGTTTAATTTGCCCTATTGGCATGAACATCTTATTCATTTGAAAAGTTACAAAATTTAATAATCGATCATTAATTTAATACTATTCCGCATTTTAATTTCTAAAGAAACATTATTTAATAATACAGATCGTATGTTGGTAATTCACGTTTCCAATCATCAAACCAGTACAAATTCAATTAAATAAAATCACCAGAAAAAAATTGAAAACCAGTCTCACATAATAAAAGGTGAAAATTAACCGACCAAATTTATTCAGCTAGTTTTTATTAGCTGAGAATGATTTTGGAGTAATTGAAAAACAAAAATGATGAATATTAAGAAATATAGCGATTTGTTCGAGGCCGCAATCAAAACCAAGAGAGATGAAAGGCACGGAGAATCGCTTTTTATTATTGCCAACCTTCAATGCAAGTATTCGCCATTGATAATAATATCGACGGTCTTGCTCTGCAAATTGGCTTCTTTTATTCAAAAATTTCTAAATTCATAACTAAACGAAACTTATTTGGAATCGTTGATCTTGTTAAGAAACGAACAATAAAGCAAAAAATAAGATCTAAATAAATTGACTGAACTGAAAAATCGAGCTCAGACGAAAAACAGAGAGCAGAAAGAAGCAAGTAGAATGAGAATATGTGGAAAGAATGAGCTCAATTAGAAATTTATAGGCAAAAAAAAATTAGGGCGAGCCGGAAGCCCTAGTTACATATTGACCAAACTACCCTTTGAAGTTTTTAATTCTATTTTTTTTTTTTTGAGGTAAAGTTTTTTATTCTATTCTTATGCATAAGGAGAATATTTGATTTCTTTTATAAGTTATTATATCTCGTTTTTTATTTAATGATGAAAAATATATAAAACTTAATTATTTACACCATCATCATCTAGAACATAATCATCTTGTGCACGTCTTTCTTCTGATTTAGAGCACCCACAACAGGAGTCGATCTCGGAGTCAATCGATCTCCAAAGAAGTTGATGCCGTTGTGGGGAGTCAAGACCTCGTCGAGGTCTATAATTATGTCTATACATCGACATCCCTCTCGACCCAAATAAGAGGACATGCGGCATGTCCTGATTAATTCTATAAAATCTTTTTTCAGTAATTAAACAGAAAATTTTATAAACAACTTAGGTCTATAATCCTTAATTAACAAGCCTCGTAAGGTTTGTTCTCATTTTGTAAAGTGAACCGACAGTTTTAGATGAATATTGATGATAATGAGTTTGGTACTTCTCTACCGTCACAACACGAATTAGTGTGGTGAAGATATCTAGTCAAATTCAAAGCAAATAAATTAGAGTTAATTGGCAAATAATTCTCGACATTTTGTTAAATTTTAGTTTTAACCATCACCTTTTAAATCTGCCTAAAAATAAATCACTTTTCGTTTTTTCTAATTTTTCCCTCAATAATAATTTTCCCCAAATTAATGTTGAGGTGGACGCTAGAAATGTCATCATGGCAAATCGCCGTGACTAATGAAACGACGTAGTATTTTAAACACTAAACGTTGTCATTTCATGAAAAATAAAAACTTATAATATGAGGGTTTAGTGATCTCATCTATATTTTTTGCAGAAATTGCCCTATTTTTTTCTTATTTCCCCATCTTTTCCCTCTCGATTTCACTGTGTATCATTCCCATTTCTGGGTAATCCAAAGTTATTAGTCAGTGGGTAATCGAGGAGATGACTTCTTCTTCTTCTTACTTGACCGGAATATTTCGTGGGAAAAATAACGAAAGGTGAGGTATTTATAGGCAAATTTAAAAGGTGATAATTAAAACCAAAATTTGACAAAAGGTCGGATTTATTTGACAATTAACCCAACAAATTATGATGCTATATCATAATAATTCGAAAGTAACAACACGCTTAGAGAAGCAAAGGAAGAAAATAAAACTTTGGCCATCAACTTGGGCTTAATAAGAAAAGACTCACTTTACATTGTTTGAGCAGAAAAAAAAAGAAAAAAGAAAAAAAAAACTTATTTATATCATCATGTTTATCATAATAAAAAGGAACAATAATTCTATTTGGATATACTATGTCTGGACATACGTGTTTGAAATAGGAAAAAAAAATATCCGATTGCCTTCAAAATTTCTTTCCTACCAGACCCCCTTTCGAAATATCGATCTCACTCACACCCGCTCCCAAATTCTACTCTCAGTCACTCCTAACTCCTAAACTTGTGAATTTAAATTGGGATGAAACTTTATAATTAAAATTTAAAAAGTGTATGTTTATGAATAACCAAACTGTCGAAACTATGAAATTAAATTATTTGTTAAAAAATTCCGTCGAATTTTTATTTTTATCATCGTATGTCTGGACATAATGTGTCCAAATAGCACTACCCTAAAAAGGGAGACCATTAAATTATAGCAATCGTGGTAAAATCAATAATATATATTATAACTTTATGTTATTTTATCGAAACCCAAAAATATTCAAGTATATGTATGACTTTATTTATATATGTTTAAATAGGATTTGGTCACAACAAGCATCAGTGGTCTAGTGGTAGAATAGTACCCTGCCACGGTACAGACCCGGGTTCGATTCCCGGCTGATGCATTATTCGAGTCATTCAGTGGATATTTGGGTTATCTGCTATTTCTGAACTCTTTTGAAGAAATAATAACCATTTCTTAGCACTTGACTTTTTTTGTTGTCTATTTTTTTTTTTTCTAATTAATTCCTTCATATTATCTTCTTATATCTAGGGGTGGTTCGGTATACCATACTGGGATTTTTTGGTCATACCGAAAGTTTCGGTATGCATAATTTTGATATTGATATCGTACCAAACTTTTCGGTATACCGAAATTTTGGTATGGTTCGAAAGGCATACGGTTATCGTACCTTATTTTCGGTATACCGTAAAAGTACGGTATACCGAAAATATTAATGAATTAATATAATGAATAATTCATTAATAATTTAATATATATACATATATAGTTATATAAATATACAATTTATATATAATTGTTTAGAATTTTCGGCATATACCACGATTTCGGTATGTACCAAATATCGGTATTTATAGAAAATTTAGGTATACCAAAGTTTCGGTTCGGTACGGTATACCGCGGTATTTAAAATTCATATACCGTGCTATGATGAATTAATATTCAGTTGATATTTGGGTTATCTGCTATTTCTGAACTCTTCTGAAGAAATAATAATCATATCTGAGCACTTGAATTTATTTTATTTTGTCAATTTTTTTTCTAATTAATTCCTTCAAAGTATCTTCTTATATCACATCAATATTCAAGTCAATTTTTTTTTTTCTTTTTTAAACGTACCATTTTCACCTTTTGGTTAAGCCTTTTATTGCTTTCAGCATAATACAAATGATGTAAATATTGTATGCTACTTGTCCAACAAATACAAATAGAAGCCAAATTATCTACTAATCAAGAGAACTTCAACACAACCTTCTTTTTTTTAAGTAAAATAAATTAATAATGCACGAGGGTGCAACCCAAAACGAATTACAAGAGATAACAATCAACAAAACAAACTGTGACGATTAACTAGATCAAAGCATAGTGATGAATTACAAATCCAACCACCTAAATTATAGCACGAAGAGGTAGGGATAAGGTTAGAGATCCAAAACTAAAATCTAACCTTTATTAACTCGATCAAATCTTCATTTCTACTCGTTCCATCCTTGAATATCCTCTCGTTTCTGTGATTCCAAATATTCCAAACAACACAAATCCACAAGACCTTCCACACCTGTGCAAATTTCTTCTTTCTAACGATCCCCATGTGTTGCTCAAAATGAAAAATTGGATTCATATGGCCCACATAATGAAGCTCAAACCAGCTATAACACATGACCTAAATATTATGAGCAACACGACAAGAGAAAAGGAGGTGGTGAACAGACTCACAATCATCCAAGCAAAGAGGGCATTTGACATTGTCCGACTGACGAAGAGCTCCAATTTTCAAGAGATTATCACAGGTCGGGATTCTGTTGAAAAACAGCTTCCAACAGAAAGCAGAGGCTTTGGCCGGCGCTGCCCTACACCAAATACTTTTTACTTTATCACAAGACCAACTGGAATTCTTCTCTAATACCTTATAAGCAGACTTCAACACAACCTTAGAAAGCTTGAAAGTCCCTCTCTTACTTCTCACATAGAAATTGATTTAGATTTCATCTAAAACCTTTCAAGATATTGAGCAAGGAGTGGAGTTGTAGTGTGGATAAATTATTTTTCAAGATACAAATTTCTACACACATTCCATTTCATATAACTAAAATCACTTAAAACCTATCATCTACCATTATCACTATAAGTCTTTCACAAATTTGAAGATGGGTTTTTTTCATGACCATGGAAAATATCAGTCTAGTGGATAATGTTCTTTCATAAATACTCCCTTTGTCCAGTTCAATTTGACTCATTTCTTTTCGGCACTAAGATTAAGAATAAGATGATTAGATGCAAAGTGTGTGTGTCTAGTGTATTTTGTAAAAAATATTTATTGTTGATAGTAAACTGGTTGTGAGTGCATTATCACTATTTATAAAAAGCAGACTAATGTACACATAGTACTTAAATAAAAAAATATTGCTTAATTTTTGGCAAAGTGAGAAACGAGCCAAGTTAAGTGGGATGCTAAAAAGGAAAGCAAACCAAGTTGAACGAGACGTGGGGAGTATTAATTAATACTCCCTATATCCCGTTTAACTTGACTCACTTTCCTTCTTGGACGTCTCACTCAACTTGTCTCGTTTCCTTTTTGGCAAAGATTAAGTAATATTTTAGTGTTTAAGTACTATACAGTACTCTGCTTTTATGAGTAGTGAAAATGCACTCACAGCCACCTTATCATCAGCAATTAAATACTCTATATAAAATATACTAAACACACATTTTATATTATCTATTTATTTTTAATCTTAATGCCGAAAAGAATTAGTCGTATTGAACGGTACGGAGGGAGTTATTCATTATAGAACAGTGGGCCCAAAGCCCTAAAGGAATTAAAGTTGCAAGTTATAATCATACTAATATTTTGGGCCTAAGAAGAAGAGAAGCAAACTATCTCTTCCCATATTGTATCTCCCCTCCCGCAAGAAAACGCAGACAACTCTTAACTTGTTGAGCTGCTAATAAACCCTTAAACCCCTCATTCAAAATCCCAAATTTCAAACCCCAAATTCAGAGGAAAAGGAAGAAGCATGGATCACATAGCTGCAGCAGAAGAGAGATTGGTGAACGACCGGTTGAGGCAGAGGCTCAATGAGGTTAACACCGCTGCGCAGCAGCATCTCGCCGCCGTCCAAGACCACATCAATTTCACCCTCCAGGTTTTTCTCCCTTTTATCATCGATTTATGTTCCTTTGTTTCATTCAATTGATCGATTAGTTTTTGAAATTTGTCTTTGGTGTGTTGTATTTGCAGCAAGCTTATTTCAAGTGTGCGTACGAGTGTTTCGATAGGAGGAGGAAGCAGGATGAGATAAGCAACTGCGTCGAGAATTGCAGCGTGCCGGTGCTCAAGGCGCAGAATCTCGTCGAAAACGAAATGGCTAAGTTTCAAGTACATTTTCCTTCCCTTCATTTTTCAACTTTTTTGTTTCATCTTTTTTTTTGTTTCCCCTCAAAATTTGAACTTGCTCATTGCTAATTAATTATTAAAAAAAAAAAACTACAAAGAAACTAGGTCTGTGATTATTAAGTTAAAAGAGGAGCTTAAGATTTTGAAGTTAAACGAGGAGCTTAAGATTTTGTTTTGGAAATTTACTCATTATCAGGTGCTTAATTGGAGTCGTCCTCGATTTAAACTTCATCCATTAGGTTGCCAAGACTAGATTGGATTTAGTCTTATGGTATGTTGTTTGGTTGTCGAGATTCGGCCTCTTAATCCTGGCATAGTGCCATGTAGGATAGCCTTGCATTATGTATCTTGGCTTCGCCCTATAACAAAATAATCTCGGGCTATATTAGAGCAATAGGGCCAATTTAATCTTGATAACCGAATGCACAAGTTGGCTTTTTTTTGCTTGTCTTATGGTTTCTTGACTCAAATATATAGTAGTTCAAACCTACAAAAGATTGTTCATACAATTTTTTCTGCCCTTTTTCTAATTGAGAAGTTAGACTAATAGTACTATGTAATAAGCCCTTTAACAAGTTACAAGCCTATCAAGGAAAGGTTTAAAGTGTCAAGAATCTTTCTTTAAACAAGGTAAGGGTCAAGAAATGTTACCTTGCAACCAAATGTGTTGTTACACGAAGTTAGAAACTATACTAATCACTATCAATTAGTTTTGAAGAGAACCGAAGTATGTATTACCCTGAAAGTTGTGTTTTTTTGCTTCTTCAATTTGAGCAGAAAGTAGATACATAAGTTATTGTATGATATCAGCAACGCTGAACGATAACATCTAATTGAGACTGAAGTATATGTGTGTTAGTTCATCTTGTTTTAATCTGTTGCCATTTGTCTCCGACCACCAATTGTTCTTAATCTGTTGCCAATTGTGCTGAATGCTGTATATGAATGATTATGCTTTGCTTAGTTGGAATTCATTCTTATGTATATTCAAGAAAATGATTATGCTATGGCTGGTTGTGGTTCTCCTGAAGTATCTCCAACGAATTGTGCTCTCATTGTTGTCGAAACGTACAGGAAAGATTGCAGAGGTCTTTGGCCGTCTGCCAAGACAAATATGAGGCAGCCAAGATCCAGCAAAACAGCAGCAGTAATCCACGTAATGAGCTGGAGTCGTGCGTTGAACTTTCTGTTAAAGAAAGCATCAATTTGCTCCCACATGTTGCTGGACAACTGAAAGCATATCTATCCATGGAGAATTAGAAGCTACATCGCCGGCGCTGTGCTTTCATTTTATTTTTTTACTTCTTTTTATTTTGCTTAATAGATGGGATCAATTTGATCTGTGTTGACATTGAGAATGAAGCTCTACTGCTATGAGAGAGAAATACCAGAAGAGTTATGAATTTAATTTTATGAAATGTTAATTGATATATGAACACTAACCTCAGATACTTGAGAATAATAACTGTGAAAATAGCAGTTTGCAAATGGAATATTTCTTAGGATGTGTGTGTAGATTTGATCAAATTCATTTTTCTGAATACAAACATACTACTTATTTATCATGTAATTTTAACACTTACACAAACCACAGCTGTCAAAAATAAAATAAAAATGAATCTAGTCCATCAGCTAATATAGAGCAATGATAGCTGAATTGCAGAAAAATAAAATAAGTGCAACAGAAATTCTATAGTGAGACTTTATTTAAATATTAAGAAAGCATAAAAAAGTCTACAGGGAAAAAAAGGCGCCACAACAGATTTAAGCTAATTACACAGTTTTCATTGATAAAGATATAACTAAGCTTTAGGTGCCGAGTTTGCTTCTTGCTCATTTATATGCTTCTGCTCTTCAAATTTGTTGATAGCGACCTGAAGTTCATCTCCACCGCTAACCGCTTTCATCGTGTAGAAGTACACCCCAAAGACAAACGTCGTTAGGCCTCCAGCAACAACTGCATTCTTGGTCTTTGGTGCAAAGGCGTGAAATCCTGAAATCCCAGACATCTCAATCTATAATATGTTTCCTGTAACAGGATAAACAGACATAGGCTTCAATTAAATTAACCATACAGAAAGTCTCGAGGACTCAACTGTCGAAAGGAAAATAACCATTGACCAGTAGAACAATTATTGATGTTATAAACTCAAATTAGTTGCAACCGAATGGAGCTGACAATATTACTCTTAGAGCCTACAACATAGATGTAAGCATCGACGGCATAGAACTCTAGAAGTTGCAGACGACCGTGTTGTTTAGTCAAGTCTCATCAAGCAATCATACATCTTCTTTCTCATTTCATTCAAGAGTCGTGCAAAGGACCCTAAGTCATGAACTTAATGAAGTTCTATATCTCCCAATCCTCAAACGAGGCACAATTATTGTGAAAACAAATGGCAGACCTATTTCAGCTTACCATTTGTGGCAGAATGAGCAACTGAAATAATGGATATATAATAGCATAAGATAGCTGATAAACCGTTCAATAATTCAATGTTCTAGCTTCATTGAAACAGAATTCAGTACTTATACAGATATGCCAAAAATGGGAAAACCAGAACTTCATAATCATTAATAACAATCAAGAAACCAACTTAGAGCAGAAACAAGCAGCAACAACAAGTTAGAGACACATCATTTACTCCGGCCACAAGAATGTTGCTCCATTCCCACATAGCACATAGGCACATCTCAAGAGTAAGACTCAAATACTTTCCTTGATGCTGAATGAAATAGTTCACAAATACGAAGCCTCATTAAATCCATAAAAATTACCAAAAATCATCACCTCCATATCACACCATATCATATACACGGGATCACAAAGCTGACACGATAGAGGTACACCTCAACATAATTCAATCGTTGCACCGAAATATTCAACACTCAATTTAAATCCTACCCTTCCAACAACAGGCAAATAAACTCTTTGAGGTAAATTCCAATCTTTGCCCTTCCAAAAGTAGCGAAATGGACAGTCTATATATTCTACAAATAACAATCCCGATTTTACTATGCCTGTAAACCTAAATTTCGTAATTTTTCAAAAAAACTGAGGTTGCCCCTATTCATCAAATTATCCACTCTTAAGTTGCATGAATTTCTCCCTCGTCCATTCTCATACCCAGCTATCAAACATTTTCCTCGTTTCAATTTATTGCAAAAACATCAGCAAAAACAGTATGCAAAGCTAAAAATCAAACAACTCATCATGAAATCCGATTCAGTTTGTCCAACAATAACCTTTTCAAACAATCATCAAATTCAATCCGGTACATTAAAATAAACATAGAAACTGAAAGTAAATGAATCACATAATGTAGAGATTAAGAACGCACCTGATCTTAATTCTCAAACCCTACCAACTTCAGCTATTTTCTCTTCGTCTCTACTGAAATTGCAATTTGAATATTCTATTGTGGAAAACAGAAACCGACTTTCTAAATATGTGGTTAAATTTGGACCGCAATGTGCGTTATTGGGCTCGGCCCATTATGATTTAATAGATTACAGCACGAAAATATTGGATAAGTTTTTTAATTGTCGCGTTTTGCACCTTAGATTAAATCTGTCAAACAATTTCCAAACTTTTCGTTTCGTCTGATTTTACAATCTGACTCGATTTATGATAAATTTCGAGTTAACATGGCAGCCGGAAAGCAGGCGTAGACATAATTGAAACGTCGTTAAGAACTATACTAATGACGTCGTATTAAACATAATTGAAGCAAAATTCGATTCATCTTATAAAATCAATTGAGGGGTACAATCATTTAGCCGAAAGGGAAAGAGACAGCAACGTGTCGAACGAAAGAAGAGAACCCACAAAATTCATGGCTAGTTTGTAGTCGAATCAGAGAAAATTAACAACCGTAATAAACGTATGAAAGAGATGAAAAATAGATGAAAATATTTAACCGGACTCTAAAACCATGTCAATAAATATGGTATTAAGTCAATTTTCAACAGCTGACCCGACAATCCATAACCGGACAATTGATTCATTTCTAGATTTAAAATCGAATAAAATTTATTTGGCCAATTTTATAACTTTCTCAATAGCTATCAATTACATCGCCCAAACAAGTTCCTATAAATAAACGTGCAACACATTGCTCCATTTGATGCCCTCACTCTACACAAATCGGATTTTTTACTTCCATATCTTGTTTCATTCTCTACTCCTTGCATTAGTTGAACGGCATGTGACATTGGCTAAAATTTATTCCACCCAAATAGGGCATATCAAATTGTCAAATGTCAAAAATCCGACGAATGTAATATAGAAGATAAAACACCATATGAAGTAGATGATCCGAGTTGGACTCTACACGAGTCAAATAATAGATGTGCTCTCAAGTAGTAGAACAATAACAGGCATAATTTCTTACAAGAAAATCGATGAATCGCCCTTTTTAGAGATGGACTAGATTTCAAACTCTTTCAATATTTGTTTCGACACTTGAGCTTCAACACTACAACAAAAAACTGACCCTGCGGTCCTTCTCCGGAGTCGTATAAGACCGCTCCTTTCCTGGTATGCCCCGATCCCGACCGGACCAAAAATTAGATATGGGAGAGCAAAAGCTAAGCGACATACCAATCAAGACTTATTCGAGGTAAGTAGATTCTAGCTAGCGGATCAAATTTATGCTTCAGGTTGCATCTTCTCACATTCTTCTCTAATGGACTGGAAAAGAACTGTCGATAAGTATCTCTCACCAAAGCTCGGAAACACAACCTACAACAACACAAGACAAAATCAGGATATAATCAAGCTATAAGAGTTGTAGTGAATCAAAATATAAGGCAGTCCTTATTATTTCCTGCAGTCCAATGACGAGCCGGCATATGATTAGAAAAGTAGCGTTCTACTCCTCAATGACCGAACAAGTTTCAGGCTATAAGAGTAGGGAAGATGGAAATGACAATTTTGGGTAACGTTGCAATATAGCTAAATAACCAGGTAAGTGTATTAATCAGTTTTACACTTGGTTCAAATGCCAATAATCAAATCAGAGGGGAAATAGTATAAGCAAAATTGACTGGATCACGTATACACCTAAGAACAGATATTTTGCAAATAGACCGCAACTTTTGCATCTAATTTCGAATAGAAGATAGACATAGAATAGCAGTATGACAAACATAAGATATCCTTAATGTGAAATGAATTAATATGTTTATCTATTATGCATATATTACCGCTATAAGCTTTCCCGCATTCTCGGGTCTCTTTCCAACCTGAATAGCAGCTGCCGCTGCAGCTCCAGAAGAAATACCCACCTGGCCAGAAAATTCCAGCAGAAACATAGACTCAGCGATTCTCACAACAATTATTTCAACAAACACTTACTGGTAAAAAGGTAAGAGCATTTTTAGTGAATATTCATTTACAGTTTCCAGCCAAAGTTACTGTAAAAATTAATTTACTCTGAGGAGCTCCGAAAGAAACTAGAGTTACTTCAATATTCATATACATGAGCAGTCATCTCAAAATAAATATATAGTATATATGATCAGTAAAATTATCATTTTCTTGCATTTATAGATATCAACCTGCAATTTCTCCAATTATTTAATTTATAAAGCGACCCATACAGCATGACGCTCATTCAAAAGCAGTGGATACAAATGCAACTTCTGACAACCATGACTTGACCAAGCAAAATATTATCAATCAAATAGCGGCCCTACTAATTAAGGCAACTTCGCATAGTAATATTTTTTTAGTATTAACATATTGCTTTACTGCATTAAATTTCCCCAAGTACTATATTTTAGCTTCAATCTTTGGGGGTGCAGAACTGTTTGATTTGATTAAATTTCTTCTGAAGTGTGATGAGTGTGTGTTTGACCATTAGGATCAATTACCACCCACCTCAAGGGTCTGTAGTAAATACTGTGTGTGTATGTGACTGCGTGCTTATTATTTATTAAGTTATTATGGATGATAATGTGATGTTATTAGTGAATATAATCCGATGGTCGGTCAATACTGTCATTACTACTACGAGCAATCAGGTGAACAGGAAACTGCAACAGCTGAGATAACATGCAATGATTGAAGATGCCATAAATATCAAATGAGTTAGTCGTCAGCATGATGTCACGTGTATCTTCTTCTTTTCGTGGTCTAACAAGATAACAATCAAGCTGAACTAACCAGAAGGCCCTCTTGGAGAGCTAATTGCTTTGCAGTTTCCACAGCTTCATCACTTGATATCTGACAAGGAACATAGAGTCGTTCAGCACAAAAAGACAAAGCTTATAAGTTAAAATTCTATTTTGAACAACTAAACTCCAGTTAAAAAACATTCACAGAATAAATGTGTCAGGGAAATCAGGTAAATTTAAGAATCACAATTAACACTGTAGCCAGTTGCAAGAGGCATAGATTTTTGGCACCTTTGATTTGAACTACAAAAAATAGAACTAGCTCGGAGAAAAGTGGATACACAATAAGATATCTTGAATAAAGCAAAGGGTCTACTAACTGAACAATGCTAAAGACTAGAGAGTTGTAGGTCTGTTCGTATGAAATAAAGTGCAAAGCAACCCATGTGGCCATGTGCATAAGAATGACATTGACAACCAAAAACTTATGAACAAAAGTCACCCGTGTTAAAAAAGATGCTGCCATTGAAATTAATAGATGGCTCATGAGCTATAACTTATGAGGACAGCAAATCAAGGATACCCTTTACTTGTGAAATGCTATGTTATAAGTAAAGGAAGTTTTTCTCTTCTTGATAAATAGATAATCTTGAAAGGTAAGTACTAATAAGTCAAAAAAAATTAATACGTAGAGACCATTAAAGTATACCAATAAGGTAAAACCAGACCTCTATAACTTCATCCATCACATCTTGATCTAAATTCTTCGGAATAAAACCTGCTCCAATCCCTTGAATTTTGTGAGGCCCTGCAGTTGCAAATTGCAAATACCAAAACCGTACACAAATTTAACCAAGAAAAGTAACTTAGCAAAGACATAATGGCTGCCATCTTACCAGGTTTTCCACCAGACAGTATGTTGCTTTCAGTGGGCTCCACGCCAATAACCTAAACCAAACAAGGGATTTACATGAATAATCAAAGGAAAGTTCTCAAGAAAAATAGAACACTACAGCAGGCCATTGTTTATATTTGACGGGTATATAAGCCATTTCCATGGAGTAATTATGCCTCGTTAGAGTTTATCGGAGAAAATGCATTGCCTTAACATTAGGGTTGTATTTTTTGAGATAACGGCCAACTCCTGTAATGGTTCCACCAGTGCCAATTCCAGCAACAAGTATATCCACCTTGCCTTTAGTATCTTCCCAGATCTCAGGTCCAGTGGTTTCAAAGTGAATCTGCAGGGTTAATAACATTAAATTTTAGAATCCTCATCCACAACTTCAACACTGTCCCTACTCCCTAGTCCCTTTACATGGTGAAGCATAAAGAACATCGATCAAATTGAGGATCATATGGCTCAAGCATAAAGAAGGAATGATCAAAATAGATAGTAAAATGTGCTATTAGTGTGTGGCGAGTGACTGTAATTGGTTACTCTACAGCACAATATTTAGGCAAATCTTGGATTCGACCAATTTTCCAAGATTCATAAACTAAGAAACTATTCCACTAATTAATTTAATGTAAACAGGGGGGAACAAAATATTATTTAAAAGATAAATCTAGTTTGGACATCAGTAAGAACCTTGGGATTTGCAGGATTATCAAATTGTTGAAGAATGTATGCATTTGGGGTGCTATTTACTATTTCTTCAGCCTTTTGAACAGCTCCTTTCATGCCTTTAGCTGCATCAGTTAGAACTAGTTCAGCTCCAAATGCTTTCAAGAGAACCCTTCTCTCAAGACTCATGGATGCCGGCATTGTTAAAATGAGCTTGTAGCCTTTTGAAGCAGCAATAAATGCAAGGCCTATTCCCGTGTTTCCACTGGTAGGTTCAACCAATACACTCTATAAAATAGCCAAAATCCACTGATAAGAACAATGTACATCAAAGGCAAGAGAAGATCACCAGGTGAGAAAGAGGACTACTTTATTACAAGGGCATCACAATTGATTATTTATGAAAGAAGTCAAATGAGGACCATTCTAGTATTAGGTCTTTATCTTTAACGGTTAAACCCAGAAAAGAAAACAAAACACACAAACGGGCTATAGGGAATTTTCATTTCCTTCATCTTACCTTTCCTGGAGTAATAAGCCCTTTCTGCTCAGCATCAGTAATCATACTTAATCCTATCCTGAAATGAAGATATCACCATAAATAAGCCTAACATGGGAACACCTCAAGGTTAAATTCTGAAAAAACTTTGCTGACTGCAAAATTGGAATATTGGACGAGTGAAAAAAAATAAAAAAGCATAAAGTGCACACAAGTATGCACTATGATAAAAAACTTTCTAATCTCACAAATACAAAAGACTGCAACTGATGACCAGAACATCTCTCACCTATCCTTGACACTGCAACATGGTTCCATGATTTCAAGCTTTGCGGCTATATTTGCAACACAACCTTTTACAACATTGTTCAAGTAAACCATCGGTGTATTCCCAATGAGCTGTTAGAAGGCAACAAGTATTGAGAGAACAAATAATAAAAGATAACAACTGTAAATTGCAACTATGAAGGAATGACAGCCAAAATGTAATAAACGATGAAATATACAATGTAAATATTATATCTGAAAAATCATGCGTGCATCTCATAGATAAAATGCTGCATCAATGCACCCAATCACTCGAAGTTTGTATACACGCTCATTAACTATGAGCTTCAAATTATTAAAGCAACAAATCAACCAAGGGGCGTCAATAATTTCACTCCTCCAGTATGTTTCAAGTCATGTTAAATTTGTTATTTGATCAGCTGATGTCATCATCATTAATTAAAAGAATGGTTGCACGATAATGTCCCAATGCCTGTACATGCAAAAACTAATCCTCAACAATCTTGCCCACGACAAAACCCTCTCTATAGACCCTTCCATTTCGTTCCATGATTATCTTCAAATTTTCGGCGATCCAATGGCGCATAATAAATATTCAGGCCGTTAAAATTAACAGGCAGTTCAAGAAATAAGCATCAGATTAGTGCTTCACAAGACAATTACACTCTTTAACTGGTTTAACAAGAAAATGACTTTGATATTCCATTCCTATCATAAATTAAGGTCGGAAAATCACTCTCCTCTTTCTATAGGCATTCATCAAGTACATCCCATACAAAGGTCACACGGTTTCCATTCAAATAAGAATCTAAAATTTTCAAGTTCGCAACCAATTTCATATGCATACAACAAAATCATCCGATCCAAACACAAAATCAGCACATCTCATCAAAATTCAAGTGGAGACAGAACTACAGCGTAACCTGAGTAACATCTTCAGCGATGTTGAGTCCTTCAATCTCCGTCTCCGCCTCCAAGGAAACTGCTTTGCACACGATTCCACTAGCATTACTTCTAGTTTTTCTACTCAAAACGCCGCCGCTGGAAATTCTGACGCTGTTGCCGAGCTTCCGTGCGCCGACACGACAGCGTTTGGTGACCGATAACGCCGGCGAACGGCTATCCGAATTGTTGGCCGTGCACAGAGAAGTCAGCGGCTTGTTCACGAGCGACGCCATTCCACCACCTCTTTTCTCGCTCACTGTGTGAATAGTGTGTGAGAGTGTGTCTAGATACACAGACGATAGAAGGTTGTAGCCATTTTATTATCCTTTCGATAACAAATTATTCCTCGGACCTTAAACGACACCGTTTCGGGTCAACTCGTGATTATATGGGCGGCTCGGTCGAATTTCTGTTCAACTTCACTCATTTATTTTCGTCACGAAAATTATGGGATTAAATATAAAGAATGTATTTTATATTAAATATTTAGTTATTGATGATAAAGTAATTGTGAGTGTATTTTCATTATTTTAGACTATAAGCAGCAACGAACGTGGAGATCGTGTTCGCTCACAGGCCACGTCACAGTGAGTTCGTGCGCTTGCTAAAGTTGCAGGCCATTTGTGAGCTCTAAAGGTGGATGGGCCTACCATAAATCTCATTTCTTTCTTTACGGGCACATGTTCTCTCTTGCGAGCTCGAGCTTGCTGCGATCTCCATGCTCTACAATGGTAAGCGAGCTCCACGTGGAGCTCGCTTAAGCAACGAGTGCGCCACTGCCCATAGTCTTATAAAAACATATTGGTGTACACATAGTACTTAAAAATTAAAATAATGTATAATCTTTATTAAAAAATGAAACGAGTCAAGTTGAGTGGGACGCTCAGAAAGGAAAACGAGCCAAGTTAAATAAGACGGCGGGAGTATGCTGTTAAATTACAAATATGCATATCATGTCACACCAATACTTGGAAGGTGTGGTTTACCTGTCTTGTATGATTTACAGATTACTGCACAAAGATGTGAATTTACCCATTACGCACTAAAATTAGTAATTACGGCCCTTGCGGGTTTCCACGAATTAAAAACAAAAATAGTATCAATAATGTTGAAATCGAAATAGAAAATATACATCTACATTGTGGTAATTACGGATTTTGATCGAATTTCACTAGTTATATAAATATTTCTTCTCCTTTTTGTCCTCCCAATTTTTTTGACATACAAATATTTAAGTGACCAAAAAAGATGCAGATAAATGACAAAATACACATCGTTGTAGTACTAGGTGGAAATTGGACCCTAAATATTTGTCACATTTAAAGAAAAAATCTCAAATTTATAAGGCTGTGTAAATTGTAAGGTTGGAATTTTTTGGTAAATTTTAATTAGCGTCTATATATGGTCTAAAATGTGGTCCAGTGCTGCCAGGTCAAGTCAAGTGTTAAAGGGAATTTTTTTTGGCCATTCCATAATTGAAAGGACATATAAATTTTATTTGCAATGATATGAGACATCAGTCCACAACCGACAAAATCGACCAAACCTTCCATTTAATTTATTATGGATGATAATACTAATTATATCTATAAAAATAGTAAATTATATAGTTAGTACAATATTTAAATAAAATACCAAGTCCGTAAAAAGCACGTATACTCGGGACATTAATCGATAAATATCTATAAACACAATAAAAAACATATATGTGAAATATTGCAAGTTTGTTCAAGTAGATTAAGATTAGAATATGGTCTTGGGTGTTCCTAGAGGATCAAAATGTTTGTGATGTTTCGATTGCAAATTCGATTTGAATCCTAGAGCTTATTTGGGTTTGTAAGTTGGTGTCTTTCATGAGGTGTACTTTTTCTTGATCTTTTGTAAGGGTTGGAGTAACCCTTGTGCTTTATTATTTATAATATTCTCTTTTCTGATTAAAAAAAATATAGTATTCGTAAAAATTGACATCAAAAGTATTAATTTAAGATAATATTGGATTAATTTAATCTCTCAATTCTCTGATGAAGGTCTAATTAGTCAAATAAATGAATGGATCATTATGTTTAGACTAGAGATGTCAATTTAGTCGTATGTTGATGGGTCAGTCTGATCAGTTGACTGGAAAAAAAAAAGGTTAGTTGTGGCCGAAAACTTATACTTAAGAATTTTTAGGATTGATTCGAACCGAAAATAGCCAAAATAGCCTGAATCTGATAGGACTAGCTCAAAAATCGAACGGGATTAATCAATTGACATCCCTAGTTTAAACATCGAAACACCACTAATGTATTTTATGTTTTTTCTTTAAGGGTGCGTTTACTTTGATGGAAAATGGTGGAAAATGAATATTTTCACCTTTTTTCCATCATTTTCACACGTTTATTACGATCATTAATTTTCCTCGGGCAGAATGGATAACCTTTCGGGGCAGCCCATTTTCCATCATTTTCTCTCCAATTGTAGAAAATATTAACATGTGGGGAGGGGTGTGATAATATTATGGATAAAAGACATAAAAATGGGAAATGAGTGGGAGGACCATGTGATAATTTTCTTTTCCATCCTAGTAAACATGTGATAAAAAAAGGATGAAAATGCTAATATTTTCTCATATTTTCTTATCCATCATTTTCCAATGGAAATATTTCCATCAAATTAAATAAATGCACCCTAAAGGAATTACAATGAGGTATATATGCCTACTATCAAATACTACTCCGCGCGCAAGCAAGACCACTAAGCCACCAAATATGGTGAATATATACTGTTAGAACCGAGTTACTCGCTCGTGTAAATTACAACGGAAAATCTAACAACAAGAGCTGGACTAAAGTAACAATATTAGAAATACAAAATACGAAGCTGAAATTACAAGAAACGATTAAAACAAATTCAAAGAAGTCGCTCGAAGGAATTCTTCTGCCCGCAAGACGAAAAACACCCTGGTAGTGCTCACGGATTGGCGGTTCGTCTCCAAAAGTAAATGACTTCACATCTCGCAGATAGTAGCACCACAAATCTACGAGCCCTGATGAACTGGACTTGGACGAGAAACTGAGCTTGACTCTAAAAGTGCAGTTTTCCGTATGAAAAAAGTATATGCAAGTTTTCGATACAAGCCATGCAAAATAAAACTAAATTTATAGACAAGCTCAACGTGTTAAAGAGCCAAAATGGTTGTTTCGTTTCATTTGGTCAATTCAAATAACCAAATATATGTTACTGAACAAAAGAAATTGAATTGTAATCAATTTGCTTTAATTCACACTAACCACGGCGGTTTTTGGCAATGAAAAGTCTCACACCACTTTTCATTCAATTAAACAAAAATAATTTGTTTAATTCATTTTATGTGTTGGAATAAAATAGGACGACAAATTCATTTACAATTAGACATTACCAATGTTTAATTGATTTATGAATTTAATAAGTTCGCTGTGACCAATTTCTACAAAGCCCAATTTCAAATAATGATTAGTCCAAGAATGAATTCAAAAGAATTAATTCAAGCCCGACTCAAATTCAAAGTTCATTATTTCCACAAATTTACTTACAATAAATTCATCTCCAACACATAATTCAAATATATTATTTACTCATCAAATAATGGTTTGAGAACATGAAATTATTTTAATTATCTCGACAAGTAAATAATCCTCAATTATTTAATTTAAATAATTAAATAATTAACCGCCACAAATAATAATTTTCAAACCATTATTTCCAACATATACTACACCATATTAAATCCAAAACTTCCCACTACAGATATACTCCCTCCGTCCACGAAATAAACTCCTACTTACCCATAAAAATTCGTCCATGAAATAAACTCATACTTCACTTTTTCCAATCACATCATGTGGGACCTTACTATATTTACAACAACTTCCACTCTTATTTTACTTTTTCCACACAAAACAAGTGGGACCCTTATTTCAATCACAACAATTTTAATTATATTTTATATTTTTCACTCACAATAAGTGAGACCCTTATTCCACCCATAATAGTTTTAACTTCCATTTCATTTTTTCCACTCTCAATAAGTGAGACCCAAACTCCACTCACAACACCTTTATCAATTTTTTTAGTTTCCGTGTCGAGCATGAAATGTGAGTTTATTTCATGAACGGAGGGAGTAATATTTAAGATACCTTAGTCACCCGTTTAAGCTAGAAGACACAAATTAAAATAAGTAAGAGTATAAGAACTAAAATGGCCCAAATCAAAGTAAAAACACGATGGTTACTCGAATTGCACGCATCTCTTTTGACTTTAATTCCATCCTATTTTAGGATTTGGCATTGTCTAGTGACATTTGGAAAAGAGATAAAAAGAAAAAAAAAATGGGAAATTGAAAATTACTTGTCTTGGAAAATTTTGTGAACGACGACCACAAGTTTAGATATTTTCTTAGTTCTTCATATCTCCTTAAATTTTTTTATAATTGCTGCTTGCTGGTGGTATATAACCATTTAATTGAAGCAATAATATGTTTTCCCATGCAATTAAGGCATTTAATATGTTGCTTTTTGGTGGGGTGGGGAATAGTATATTAATCTTGCATTTATATTTTCATTTACTACTTAAGAGTTAAGAATATTACTGCAATGGGATTACTTGTTGAAATTGGAACCATATCTTTTTTCATGTATGAAAAAACTAAAAACTGTTTTCAAAATCTGGAGAGGCAGTTGTCACTTTTAAATTACCAAATGTGCTACTATGACTATGATGCAAATTGGGGGATTATCAAATTCAATTTCAAATGACATTTCCCCAAATAGTTGAGCTCCATCAATTTTGAGATTGTCTGTTTTTTCTTTCCTTAAAAAGAAATGTTCTCATATTTTATTCTTTTTTATGATATAAGTAATCCATAAATGCTATTCAAGGTATTCATTGGAAATTTTTATTTATGTGTAATAGCATGTAAACTACACAAGGAAAATCGGATCTATGAAGTATCAATATATAAAATTTTGGAGGAATTCAAACTTGAAATATTTGGTCACAAAAATACTTTTACGAGTAGGTCATCCCAATGGGACAAAATGTTCTGCGTAACTTCTTATTGGGATAATGCGCATTTTAATTGTATAAGCAGAAACTTGTACCGAATAATAAATATATTTTTTTTAATTGTATGATGAGGAGAACTCGTAACCGTTGTGTTATGATCCAATGTATACTGTACTTTCTAGTGGTATTCCTTAATTGCATCATTTTTTTCCAACGAGGAAAACTTGTACCGAACAATGAACATTTTATTATTATTATATAGGATGAGGAAAACTCGTAACCGTTATATTATGATCCAATGTATACTGTACATTCTAGTGGTAAATTAGCAACGATAAATTAAAGAAATTTGTACTCCCAATTTACCGGGAATTGGTAATTATTTTCGTAATTGAGAGATCCATTATATTCCCACCATTCCAAGTAATGATACTATAATTGAAATTGCATCACTTATGTCAAAAAAAAAAAAAAAAAGTGTTAACAGTATAGTACAGACAAAAAACATCATTTTGTCTATGATTTTATTTTCTCAATATACTTGATAAGACAGACTAATTACATAGTCAAAAGTTGGTTGAGTGATTGAAACAACTTTCAAAATGATAAGATTTTAAATAATAGTACAAAACATTAAAAGTTAAATATAGTACCATTAAAACGCTACCAAACCAAATCCCATTAATATATCGACCGAGAAAAGAATAATATAATTGATCTAGTACTACAAAACATAACACGATTTATCCAATAATGGAACAAGACATGCAACTCGAAGAGTCTTTTTTATTTTAGTTTAAAAAAAACAGCTCGAATTGAAATTATATGTTTTTAAAAAAGAAGTCGAATTTCGTGATAGATACTTTCATTATGAAACAAAATGAGTGACAAAAAACAAGTTACAGTTCTATATTTGACAAAATGCTTTTAATTAGGTGTTTGGCTTAGCTTAAAGTTCCTAAAAACAGCTTATAAATTCCTAAATTCTTAATAGTGAATAGCTTATAAGCTGTTTTAAGGAGCTTAAAAGCTCAGCCAAACAGCCTCTAAATTGTAGTAGTAATAACAGTGTAAGAAACACGAGCCAATTTATGTACCGTTCGAAATTCAATTCGAAAAAAATATTTATTCTTGAAATCGTAAACGATATTTATATTTAAAATTTGTGAGTCAATTCAATATAATCTCCGATATATAAAATTAATATTATTTACTAGTCACTTTGAACTCCGTTATGATATCAACGTTTATACATATGCTATTTTTAATAAATTTATTTAATATAATCTCCGATATATAAATTTAATATTATTTTACTATTACACTTTGAACTCGATTATGATATCAACGTTTATACCTGTCCTATTTTTAACCTTGGTAGTAGGGACTGCACAAGGGATGAGAGTTTATTTAGTGCGCACCGAAAGTAACGGCTGCAGGTTCCCATGATATAAAAAAAAAAAAGGTTGGAAGTACTTTTTATACATCTAAATGAGAAAATTAACAACTCTAGTAAACATGCAAAAAAATGAAAAAAATGTGAAAATATTTATTTTTTATTATTTTTCATCAAAGTAAATGCACCCTATATCGAAATTACAGTTAATAAATTGTACTAATTATAATTACATTAAGAAATTATATGTCAATTACTAATATTTAAATAATTTAAACTCGACTTGGATCCATTTTAAATTTTACGTTCGACTCGATTCATTTACACAACTCTATTTATTTCTCAGAATTTGGTAATTGTTTTTTTGAACAATATTACAAGAAATTTTAAAGGCTGCATGATGGTAGACTCGAACCCATAGCCTTTAATTCGAGCATTAACCACTCTACCACTAAGCTAACATACACACACCTCAGATTTTGGTAAACAATAATTTTATTCGAACATATTATGTCTGGACATACGTGCTTGAAATAGAAAAAAAATTGTCGGATTGTCTTCAAAATTTACTTCCTTCTCAGACCCTCTCCTAAAATATCAATCTCACGCACATCCGCTCTTAAGTTTACTCTCATCCACACCTCTTAAACTTGTGAATTTAAATTGGGATAATACATTATAATTAAAATTTATGATTTTTATGTTTATTAATAATCAAACTGTTAAAACCATAAAATTAAATTAGGGTAGTGATATTTGACCACACTGTGGCCGACCACACAAGCTAAAAATAGTAATATAAGTTTTGAAAATGGAAATACACCCCAATTAGGAAACATAAACCCTAGAGGGAAAATGTGATTATTTCTATTTTTAGAGTCAACTTTCCTTTTTTGACGCGTGTGGCTGGCCACCGTGTGGCCGACCATCATTACCCATTAAATTATTAATTTAAAAAAAATTCTTCAAATTTCTATTTTTACGGTCGTATTCAAATAGCATTATCCGTAAATCAGTAAATTCGTTATCAAATGTTACAGCTAATGTCCGAGACGATTCCAGTTCCCCAAATTAAGAAAAAAAATAAGAAAAAAAAGGGAAGAAACTGAAATCCAAGATGGAAAACTGCGAGAACAATAATGATAAAAATAAAAGAAAAATAAATATGGTCGAAAACTGAAGAAAGGAAAAATATAATTAAAACAAACCACCATTACTAAGCAAAGCACTGAGATCTGGAAGAGTTTTCTTCCTCTCTGATTCATCGCCACCAAGATTCATTCACTGTAATTCCTACTTTCCTTCAAATCACTGCACAAAGCTTCTAGATCCTCAATCCATCGTTAGCTGCGGGAGCTTAACTTCCTCGACAACGACTAGCAAGATTTATTCTACTGTTTTTCCATATAGCCAACACGAATTGTATCGTCATCGCCGTTTTCCCCCTTCGTCAGTTACAACTGAAATCGTTTCTGCCAGTTGAAGTTACAGCTCTAATTGGATTATTCAGGTTCGATCCTTTCACAAGCTGTACTGATTTACTGTTTTCTGATTTTGCGCGCTACGTGTTTGTTCTAATGTTTCGAGACATTTCTCAACAATGTCGGCCTGTAGCTGCTAGTTTGATGTAGTTGTCGCGAAGTTCTAGGTTATTGATGAAAGTGTGATTAGAATTGGTTGTAATTGGTTATTAATAAATGGTGTTGTGCTGTTTAATTGTTCTTCTGATGATGAATATTGCCGATGGATTCATCAATTCTGACTAATCGTTTGATTTCGTTACTTTTTTATAGATTCGGATGGCTGTTGGAGTTGTAGCATCAGCTATTCTGCCCGGAGACTGGCATTTTTGTCATGTATTAAGGGAATGAATGAGAACACCTTCAGCAGATAATAGCATATTACTCGTCAGTTTGTTGTAAAATAACTAGTTTAGTTAGTTTAAGTAGTGACAAATTTCGAGACGTGATATCGGGGGCATGGTTGCTTAGATTTAGAGGGACCAAACTAGGCAGTGGGCACAATGATCAGCAAACACCTTCTGTTGACCTACCTGTATCTCTTGGTATATATAACGCTATCCTCGGGAGTTATTCTATATAACAAGGTACGTACTTTTAGCTTAATGAGCATGTTACAGTTCATATGGTTAACTGTTGATTATCTTATATTGGTTTATATGGTCTCCCTTGATATGGGTATTTTCACAAAAGTCTTGGCCGTTGTTTTACGTATTGCGTTGTGTGTAACTGAAGGGACCCTTGGCTTATATTTCTGTATGTGGCTATTTTGTACTTCGAGTGTGTTATATTTCAGTTAGAATTTTAGTGCTATGCAGCGAGCCCGATCTCTTGTTCATTTAGACTGAATGATCGTGATGCATAATAAGATTCAAGTGAAATAAGATTCTCTTCCACAGAAATATGATAGAGTGTGCAATAGGTATGGTGCTTGAGCTTTATGCAGGTGTTTGTATACTTTAACTTGCACAGATCAATAGTAATTATTTTATTATATATGTGTGGAGTATAAATTTGCAACTAGTGGAATCTCAGTGAAGCTATAAACAAGCAGACACTCCTATTTTTGGTTTAGTGTTTGACTTGTCATGTTAAATAGTTTATTTGCTAAGACCATTTCTAGCTGTATGTATTCCCTATAAAACCATCACATGACATATATTACAATACAAGCTTGTAAAATTAGCTCTCATCATTGTTCTGACTTCTGAGAAATTTATTAATTTTTCCAGTAGTATAACTGACTACATTAAAAGATTCTGGGTTCTTTCTTGCCTTTTTTAATCGCATGAGGAAAACTAACATATGATCATCATGCTTTGTTATTGCTTTGATTTTGCTTGATCTTCTTGTCTCACCCGTTATGGTTTTTATCAATTGATTCATCAATGTATCTATCAGTAATTTCGTATATTTCGTATGCTATATATAATTTATTTCTCTGCTTTTATGTATCCACGAGCTCTTATTTATCTCCCTCTTACTTTTTTTTGTTTGTAGTGGGTTCTCTCACCAAAGTATTTCAATTTCCCATTGCCGATAACACTTACCATGATTCATATGGGCTTTTCGGCTTTCGTGGCATTCGTTCTGATTCGTGTTTTTAAGGTACATATTGTTTTGGAACTTCTTTGATATTAGTTCATTAGTATTGCTGTTCGTTGTTCATTAACATTGTTATTGGGTGACTCCTACCGATGGCATATTCTGACATTGAATACACAGACAGAGATGTAATTTATGAACTCCAAGAGTTGATAACTAATTTGACTTGCTAGAGATCATTCATTCATTTTGTTACAGGTTATCATAATTTTAATTTCATCAGGAAATATCAAAATACGTCTATTATTTGTCCATTTGACCAAGCAATGTTCTAGGATACTTGTCCAATAATAAATGCATTAGTTATCCAATGTGTATATATTGGAGTTTGGCTCTGAAAATCCCACAATGCAGAGCCCTTCATGCCTCCTAGCCCTTGGCTTATATTAAACCCACTCTAAAAAATGAATAAAGGGAATGTAACTCTTTTATTCTAGCAAAAATCTGATGTATCACTTGCCTACAACTATAGAGAATGAAATAAAATTTGGTGAAGTTATACTTTTACTCAACCTCGACACATGACAGAATTCAATTCCCTTAGTAATGCTAATTAGATTTCACATATTCTGCATTACCCAAGTTTATTTGATGTCATGATTGAGAATGGAAATCGGGAGTTTTATACCAACCTATTGTACCTGCTTATTTTCATTCAAGCCTTGCATATAAAATCTTGTGCAAGTTTACTAGTATATATATTTAATATGGGTTTCAATTACCCAAGCTATGCTGATGCATGCTACTTGTCATTCCTCCTATATTACTGCTCTGCTTCAGAGCATTATTCACGTGGTAGTTAGGGCTGAAAAATGGTTGAGTATCACTTTCTACACATTCAGAACCTGTTACACACTATAAGAAGTTGATTACTGGCGCTTGTATGCTAAGTTACTGGATCAGGATTAATACACCCTATTTGATCGAGAAGGTTTAAGCCTATATTGTTATGTAAGAGGCACGGACTTAGTACTGGACGAATTATGAGTTGTGTTTGAACACAAATCATTGGACTTGACATATCAATAGTTTGAGTTCTGCTTGATTCAGGGCCTGGTGTGAATCTTTGACTGGAAAACTATTAGTGATATCCTAACTATTAAATGCCTACAAGTTATCATGAAATTTTGTCCAATTCATATTCATGTCTAATTGTCTACCTATCATTATACTTGGTTGTTGCTTATAGAAATATGTCTTGATCAACCATTCTCTACCAGAATTTTGGGTTGTTCTAAAAGATACAAAGAAATAAATCCATCATCGCACTACACTACAATTAACTTGTATTTGTTCTTTTGCTAGAATGAGTTATCTTTTGTGTCTTATTTGATGGTTTTCTTCTTCTTAAAGATTTGTAGAATTATATGTTCTGGGTTAGTTGTTACACTCTAGTCAATTCCATCCTGTGGTTCAATGTTTGGAAGCTGAATGTTTGGAAGCTGAGGTTTGAGTCAAATCAAAATATAGCATCACAGCTTTGTGGTCAACTCTTATTTGGGAATATGTTTGATTTCTTCTCTTTATTTTTGTGCAGCTGTTTTTTCTTCTACACCACCTCTAATTTCTAATGTCATAATTGTTTTCTAATCTTATTTTATTTCCGTTGGTTATTATATCTTGATTCAGTCTCCTTTTCTCCCCCTTTTCAGGTTGTATCACCTGTGAAGATGACTTTTGAAATGTAAGAGACGTTCCCCACATTCTTATTCACTTCATGTAACATCCGCTCTGATCATGTCTTTTGGTATTTGCAGATATGCGACATGTGTAATTCCTATTAGTGCCTTCTTTGCGGCAAGTCTTTGGTATGCGACAATTTTTCATAGATATAAAAATAATTGCTTGCTTTCATGATTTTCTTTGCTTGCATAGGAGACATGTCGCCATAGTATGCAGTAATTATGATTTATGAACCATCTGATACTAGGAGTGATTTATGAACCATCTGATACTAGGAGATTTGAGAACCGACCACTTGTGATTTATGTCTTTGCATTGTTCTCTTATAAACTGGAGTCTACATTCTTCAAAAAAATACCATCAGTTCTGACAGCCCTTGTGAGGATGAGTCAGGATGTCGACAGCAACACATTATTTGCTTTGAACAGAGTATTTCACCTTTTCTTTCAATTTAATACTAATTGAATTTACTATGGTTCATGATACACATGAGAATAAATGTTATATAGATAGTAACACCTTTGTTTCTTAATCCCCAACTTTGTTGTTCTCATTCCCAGTAATGCCCCTACACACATAATTTGGAGCGTTGCTAATACTTGCATATCACTATTTAATAATCAACTTACTAAATATAATCAAAGTGATCTTTTACAAAATAAATTTACTAGGTGAGCCATGATCATGATGTAGATTCCTCAGATACAGGAACAAAATTTACATATGACAAAGTTCAAGCATAAAATAGACTACAGTCATAATTTATCCGAAAAAAGTGTTCTGTGAGGGATATATACATAAAACTCCCTAACAGATGAATATGACGATTTTGGAATCTAGATGAAACTTTCTGGTTTTTGTGTTCGGAAGAAAGAGATTGTGGGTCTGAATTTATGTAGAAAATCTGAAGCTGGCTTATTCATGTTTGGATATATAGATACAATCAAATGATGAATTTCAAGTTCGATTAGGACTTCTCTGAGAAGAATTTGATGACTTTAGGCTTGAATTTGCATCAATTCATTAAAACTATCTCTATTACTAGCTTTGTGCGCATATTATTGATTTTAAGTTATTGTTGCAAAAAAATATAAATTTTATGAATTCTTTATTTAAATGACTTTAATCATATGATTTTTCAACCATAAATTGATGTACCATTTTACGTATTTCTCTCGTTATTCCTTACACATCCTGCTACACGGCTCACTCTAATTTAAGTAACATCTCTACTTGTATATAAAATGCAAATATGGAAGAAAAATCTATGGATAGGATAAATGAAAGGGTGGATGATTATTGTTTTTGTGGTAATGTATGCATCTGCATTAGCCAAACGCCTTTCACCTTGTTTTTGTTCTGTTAGCTGTTATAAGATCAGTCTTTTGTGATAATTGTTCTTGTCTATTATCCTGCTGTCTGGAGTGGCACTTCAGTTACTATCTGTCATTGTATGATGCATATTCTTTTTCATTGTTAATTCGGGTCTACTCTTGTGCAGGTTTGGAAATACCGCGTACTTATTCATCTCTGTGGCCTTCATTCAGATGCTCAAAGCCTTAAGTATGTTGATTACTTATTTTCATTTGGTCTCTAATTCAATTATGTTATTTTTTCTGTCCAGTGGAACAGGAAGTTGACTGATTAATCTTCTTTATCTTTATACTTGATGGCAGTGCCGGTTGCTACTTTCCTCATGGCTGTTCTTTGTGGAACTGACAAATTAAGATGCGATTTATTTCTGAACATGCTGTTGGTCAGTTTTGGTGTCGTGATATCTTCATATGGAGAAATTCATTTTAATGTAGTGGGCACAGTTTATCAAGTTACAGGAATATTCGCTGAGGCTCTTAGATTGGTTCTTACTCAAGTTCTACTCCAAAAGAAGGGCTTAACACTCAATCCTATTACAAGCTTATATTACATTGCTCCTTGCAGGTACTCTTCTTTTAATTTATGAAATTTTCAAACCAAGTGCAGTTTTATATTCCTCAGTTGAGAGTAATGTCCAGAGGAAAGTAGCCGTTAAATGAATTGAACAAGAAATTATTTTCTACTCAGACATGCTATGTGCACTGTCTAAATTGCGTGCAAATTACTTTTTGTTCTCCTCAATATGGTTTTCTGGTATGAGTTCTGAGGAGAGAATCCGCTCGTAGAGGGAAGGTTCGCTCGTTAAGAGGACACTTAAAAATCTCTATTTTGCCATCTTCAGCATCATCTCTAGATGTCCGATTTGAATTTGTTTTTTGATCTGAATTTGCACTATATCATCAGAATAAAAAAACATCATAAGATCCATGGTTTGGATGAAATACAGAAAACGTGAGGCATGGCTCTCATGTTTTCTTTAAAAGCTTTACAATTTGATTTTCTCCACTTGCCTGCCAATTATCTGCAATTTTGTTCTTCGCTTACAAATTGATTTTTGTTCTGTTGTAAATCTTGGTTGATGTTTCTTTTACTGTTTTTCCAATAAAGGTCATTTACATTTCTCAGCTTTTAGTCTTTAAGAGTGTGTTTACTTGGGAGTATAAATTTATACCTCTAAATGGAAGGATAATATTATGAGGTATAAATTTATACTTCATTGTGGGGACCACAAGTTTTATATCTTGTTTGGTTGGAGGGATAATATACTTATTTATACTCTCAAGGGGGGACCACAATGCTTATATCTTGTTCACTTGGGATGAAATTGATTGATAAAGGAGGAAATATCTAAAACACATGGGAGGTATAATATTATACCTCCATTTTGGAGGTATAAATTTATACTCCGGGCAAGGTAAAAGGGGCTGCCCGAAAAGTTATACCTCCTGTCCAGGTTTTTCTTAAATCGCAACCAAACAAGATATAAGGGAGTAAAATAATATTATACCTCCTTTTACCTCCTTTTACTTCCAAGTGAAGACACCCCAAACCTTCCATTCTATTAGAGATTACCATACCTGTATTCTTTTCTTTATCCTCAGCTATTGGAACATGAAATTTAGCTTTATTATTTGTATCGATAACTGACAATTCATGAGATGATCTTTCTCTTGTTGCAGTTTTGTGTTTCTGTTTGTACCATGGTACCTCTTGGAGATGCCTGGGATTGAAGTATCACAGATCCGGTTCAATTTTTGGATATTCTTCTCAAATGCACTTTGTGCCTTAGCTTTGAATTTCTCAATCTTCTTGGTGATTGGTAGAACCGGTGCTGTGACTATTCGAGTTGCTGGCGTTCTAAAAGACTGGATACTTATTGCCCTTTCAACTGTCATTTTCCCCGAGTCAGCGATCACAAAGCTGAATATTATCGGTTATGCCATTGGTAAAAATCTCATTCCATGTCAAATTTGTATCTTGCAAGAAAATAATGACCTCGAACACCATACTGAAATTAACATTGTTTCTACAGCTCTATGTGGTGTTGTAATGTACAATTACTTGAAGGCCAGGGATGTTAAGTCATCCCAAATCCCTGGAGATAGTGAACGATCAGCGAAGGTAAAATTTGTTAAAAATAATCTCTTAAAACGTTGTGGCTTGTTTGATTTCTGTTTCGTTCCTTCTGAGGGAGAAGAATATCGAGCACTTGATGAACAAAAAGGAACTGTGTCTTGCCTTGGTACAGGATCTGAGGTCTTCCAATATGTATGGTCTGGACGATAACTCCTCAAACAGCGGTATGGGAGGAAAGAACGCAAGGAGTGGTTCTCATCTAGAGGTCGTGATAGACGAAGAAGTCCCTCTGATTCCTGCCTCGAAGGGTCTGTCGTCTAGGTCAAAACCCAGTTAGAGATAGATACTGGGATTGAACTACACAGTTGTTCCCTCTATTGTTCGTCTCTTCGCGGGGCAGCTCTTTTTTTGCAGCGTATTGTCATTCTTTACCTAGAGTATGATTACTACCATTGATGGATACTGAACACTTCGTAAAAACGGTTGGAGTATGCAATGGAATAGTTGGCTGTTTATCTCTATTTTCCCTTTTATTCTCATCATAATATGGATGCCAATTATAAAATTCATAGCATTTTAATGTGAAATGATCAATTTTGATACCGAGATAAGTTATTTGACTTAATATTTTACAGGGCTTTAAACAATTAGTGTGTTGTATCATGTAGGGTGAAATAGATCATTGCTTGATGTAATCGTAGGTAATCATCTTTTAAAGCGTGCATATAGCATTTGCTAAATTAGGTTTTTAAAAGGAAACGAAAAAACCACAAACCTAAACATGGGAAGCCACAAAAACAAAATTAACTACTCAAATAATTAAGTGATGCGATCTCACATTCATTTCTTACATAGAATGTGGAGTCAAATCTTTGTAGGTCAAGACTCGAGATACTTCAAACGGTTTGCACATATTATTGGTGTTTCGACCGTGATCGAATCAAAATTGTGACCCTTGACCGAAATTATATACTCTCTCTGACCCGTTGATATTGTCGTGTTAGTGTTCACCACGGAGATTAAGAATAAAGGTAAAAAGATAGAACGTGGGTAAGTCCCATTATTTTTGAAGGATTTTAAAGAGTTAAAACTTTTCTTATTTGAAAGATGACAATATGAGTGAGACACCTAAATAAGAAAATGATGACAATATAAGTGAATCGGAGTAGGGAAGAGCATTCAGGCGGTTTGGGCTCTACCCAAACCGAACTAAAATTAATCGAAAACCGAATTGTATTTTTTTCTCAAACCAAACCAAATTGTATTATATGTGTAACCAAACTGAATTCATACTGTAATTTGCGGTTCGAGTTCGGTTATATTCGATTTTAACCGAAAATTTTACATATTTGTAAGTGCATATTTCTAACAACATTTGCACATATTTTATTTCCTATTTTCTAATACATTTGCACAAAATATAGCAATTCTATTGATTCAACCAAAGCCAAGCAACATCGTTGATGACATGCGTCGCTGCATTGCAATTGGAGGTGAGATATAGTTTATCGTTTATGATTGAGATATCAAGATGTATTTATGATTTGACACATGAGTATGTAAAAATGATGATTAGATTATCACAATTTCAATCATAAATTTTAAATTACTTTTAAACATTAATATATAGATAATTAAAAAAATACTAACGTATAAAAATATTTCGGTTTTCGGTTAGAAGTCAATTTTTTTTGGCCCAACCTGAACCAAACTGAAATAATTTCGGGTTTCAATTTTTTAAACCGAACCGAACCGTTACATTAAAAAAACCAAATCAAACTGCAAATTACGGTTTGGTGCGGTTCGAATTTTCGGTTTGGTTCGGCTGTTGCTCACCTCTAAATCGGAGGAATATGTAGTAGATCAAATATTTTCCGGTGGGATGTTAGTGAGATCTAAGATGACAAACATTCAGGCGAAATGGTTTGATGATTTAGCAAAATGATCAGTAATAGATTTTTTATGCTGGCTATGAAGAATATATCACTAACAAAATCGATAGAAAACGACATAAAGCTCAGAGTCTATAATGCAGTAATTTGAAATATAACAGCCAGCAAACGAATTCACATCTAATAACTCATAAGCAATACTATCCTTCAGCATATATTACACTAAGTTTCAACAATTTGAAATAGATGCAGGAACAGTTCGACATACTTCAGGATGATAAATCAGAACCAACACAAAGAAGATATCGTGTTTCTGATTTTCGGTAACGAATACAAGTTAAAAGAGATTGGCATGGTGTGACTGAATCTTCTACAAACACCAACCGGCACAACCGAGACAACCCATAAGCCTACAATGTGTCCATTAGAATTTAGAGAGGTCTCAACAGGTAGCAACGAGTGTCACTAACGAACTACACTTCACCGAGATATATCTGCTTGTCACTGCTGCAAGACCCGATTATAGGTTCATTGGGATGAAAGACACATTCATTCACTGACCCGGTATGACCAGGAAGCTTATACAATATGCGTCTTGAAGTAGTGTCCCAGACGTAGACCATGCAGTCGCTACTACCAGCAGTGACTTTGCTACCATCGGGTGACCAGCTACATCTCAGCAAGTTCTTCTCAAAGTTGTGTTGATGTCCTTCTAGAATCTTCACACAGCGATTCTGTGGGGCATATGGTCGCATGTCCCAAATTCGAAGGCTGCAATCCATGCTGTTTGTTAGAAGGTAAGACCCGTCCGGACTCAACTGCATACCAGTAATCATATCCTGATGGCCTTGAAGCTTCATAACAGGTTCAGTTCTTCGTAAATCCCACACCTTAACATCATTGTCAATGCCACCAGTGTAAATCTTATCTGATGCATCAGAGAAACCGACGGCTGTGATCTGGTATTTGTCTGGGAAACTCTGTATGGAACCCCTTTGACGCATATCCCAAAGCTTTGCAGTTCCATCATCCGACCCACTAACAATAAGAGGTGGGCCCCTCCGAGCAGGGCAACATGAGTTCACAACAAACAAGTGCCCAACCATCTTCTTAATCTGTTTTCCGGTCTCCACATCCCATGCCCTTAAAGTTTTATCAGGGCTCGTTGATATTATCTGCGAACCATCAGTACTCCATTGGACATCCAAGACAGCATTCTTGTGACCTCTCAAGACCATGAAGTTTTTGCAATCACCGTACACATTCCACAAAAAGATATCCCTGTCGTGCGAGCCAGATGCAATGACAGTCCCTGCAGGATTAAACTTCATGGAGTAAATCGCACTTTGATGCCCAGACAGTAACATTATAGGTGCTTCTAAGCCTGACGTCCGTTGTTTCCCATTGGTTCCTGGCCCAGGTGGGCCGAAGCTGTGTGTGGTAGTTGATATCTCCATCGGCTTTGGACCAACGACAGAGAGAGCACTTTCAACTTGCATATTTGCTTATGTTTCACTCTTTAGTCAGATAATGAATAAGACGACAATACTACCAACTTCAGCTCTGCATGAACGTAGAGTTTATGATGCCATCAAGCCAAACAAGATATAGATTTAAACAATAAAAAGCAAAAATAAATTGCTGGACTGGTAGAACAAGTATCTGTTTCGTAAAGTGGCCTAGCAGACACAATCAATGAGCACGACACATATATCCGAACTGCAAACATATATACTCTGTACCCTAATCAGCAAGCATAAAGGTCTAACATGCAAATCATCCTAATTTAGACAACACATCAATTTTACATGTATTCCTTCAGTCACAATCAAAATGGACACCGTGTCGTGTCTACGATATTCTCATCAGCATAAGAGTTGCAACATATTTCAGTAAGAGCTGAACAACAACGTTTGAACTCCAAAAAAAAAAGAGAGAGAGAGAGCGGGAATCATAGAAGTCATATACAAATCAAACTTTAACATCCAAACCAAAGTTCCAAGAGTATAAAGCAAATCTACTGAAAACAGTTCACAACTACCCAAATCGATAACCTTTCAAATCTAGAACACATAAAACCCAATCTCCAATGGCAATTACCAATGCATAGCGCAAATCAACCGTAGCAATAATTAAAAAAAGCAAGCAACTAGAATTAAAAGAATTAAACGATCATCAAACTATCCAATTGATGTAACAGACCCGAAATAGGCACGGCAAGGAGCAAAATTATACATACCTCAATCGGTAAAAAAGAGGAATAATACATCACAAAAGCTCAATAACATTAAAATGATGAAATGATAGAGACATTACCTTCGATTAACAGGTAGTCTAAAACCCTAAGCTAGGGTTCTTCCAGAAAATAGCAGAACAGCTGAAACTTTGACAGGAAAATGGAGGGATCGGCAATCTCGTATTTTGATTCAGCTGTGTTAAACTTAATGGGTTGGGCCTATTAGTATTTATTTATTGGGCCTTATTTTCAATATCATGGTTTAATCAAAATTGAAAGAGTACACGTGGCACGTGCACAACATGCATGTTTTTTTTTTCTTTCAATTTTTTTTTCCGACCTCACTTTCGATTCCGATTTTACGATTCTACTTAATGTAAAGATAATTTTAGTAACAATAATTTAGATTTTTCGGCTCATTCCGAGACTTTCGACTTTCCTCGCTCGACTCTTTACAAAAAATTAAGAAGCAAGCAAAAATCTATAAAAAAATAAAATATAAAATATTCGAGCCCCACGTGCCACCACTCGTGGATGCTGCACCCGTACCCCACACGCCACACGCATGGGGTACGGCAGTGTCAGCACAACAATTTTTGTCAAAGTATAAATGTATAATTATATTTTCTTTTCTCACTAAATCCATATTGATCTTCAACATTAATAAGAATTGGATAATAAATTGCTTGTATAGTGGGGAAGTAAATTCGTTAATTGCATTTTCTTTAATTTGACAAGTAATAAAATATTTTTATGAGACATAGAGAATAAAAGTTTGTGTGATACTACAATGTTTGAGAATATCTGATTGATATACGTGTATTATTTCGTGAAAATATTGATATAAGAGCACCACAATCGTTGAGACACTTTGGTGCTTCAATTTTATGTGGGGGTCCGAATAGAGACAACTACCTGCAGTGGAGTTATTTCTATTATGTCTCAATAAAATTAGTTTCTGAAATTGATTTTCCGATTAATTTAAGTACATTAATTAAATAAAATAAGAAAGATTATATTAATTAAATAAAAATGAAATCTACATGCATATAAAAAGGAATTACTACTCCGATTTCTAGAGATGGTCCCGAGACATTAAAAAAATCACTATGCCAGATCTAATCAGTTCGCCAGAAAAGATAGTCTCGAAACAGTGGCTCGTGCAGTGTCTCTCCGTGAGACGTTTCGAGCCGACAACAAGATATCCCGCTATGGATGCTCTAAAAAATTAAGAGTAATGAGTTAGTATTGATATTTATGAATTTCATCAATAATGATAATTAAATCTTAAGAATGATGATGATCGAAAGTAAGTGCCATCACATTAAAATTAAAATATATTAAAAAAACACAAGATGCTTCTTGTTTGACAGTTAGTATGCGACAAAGAAGACAACAAACGAAACACAATATTTAATATTGTCATTATATAAAAGTAACATTACAAATTATTTCACGTATCATAAAGTCTTCTTTAAATCAGCAAAGTTTCAGTTACCAAATTACCCCTCGCAACTTCGTGGAATTCCAAAAATGTCCTTAAATACCGACGGCTCGCCGCCGTCGACCTCGTCGCCGCCGGCGGGAGCGGCCACGGCAAGAGACTGGATTTTTCCTTCTTACTCATTCGTCCATTCTACGCATAACATCCGGAGAACTCCCCGAAGAAGAAGATTCTCCTCCTACCATCGACCGCCGCAGCAATTCAACTCCGGCGCGGCGGCGTCCCCAGCCGGCGAAGACTTTACTTCCTTCAGCAACTCCACTCCAAGGTTGAGGCCGCAGAGTTTCGAGTTTGGCAACTACGACAAGTCAACGAGGTTTCTGGCTGATGGTCCAGGTGGACCCGCAGCAGCGGGTGTCAAGCCCAACGACGCCGTTTATTCGGAGAAATGCGAGCTCAAGGATACTCAAACTACACCTTCGGCGAAGAGCAGCTTAAGAATTCGACTGCAAATTGCCGTTTTTGTTTCAGTTAGTTTTTTTCATTTTACTATTGTGTGTTTTATGTGTGTTGCAACGTACAACTCTGAAGGCATTATGTACTACTTTTCTTGCTATGACATAGTGATAATGTGCATGAATAGTGCTGATGGCGATCGTGGTTTGTTTTGCATTGCAGATACTGACAACAGTACTATCTTCATTGTTAAGCAGAAATTTTACTTTACACAAAGAGATTACTGAGTTACAGGTAAAATTATGCAACCTACGATGTCGTTAGCTTCATGTTTCTCATTTGCTTGAAGAAAATTTTGTTCTGTGTTTCTTCTTCTATCATTTCTTGCAAATAAATGACGAAAATAGCGTGTTTCATGTTAGATAGGAAAAGAGTTAATGAAATTATGATTTGATGAGACATATTTGCCCATATAGTGAACTTAGTTATGGAAAAACTTTGCTTCAGATTGTAAAAGAAATATAGTTATGCGCATCTGAAACGAAAATTCATTACTTAGTACGAGAGAAGCTACCTTTTACACCATTTCTGTTTAGTTATAAGATTTGAAGATGGCAAAAAGTTTATATGCACCCATTGGTGAAAAATAAAATCTGAAAATTTGCCTGTTTTGGCGGAGATATAAACACGTGTTTGTAATTATATTAACTTTAAAAAGATGAAAGAAAATTTATAAGCTACTGATTTTGCTTGCATTGTCTTCTATCATCTTTAATGGACCAGTATAGGGGAGTAATTTTGTGTAGTGCTTCTGTACAACAATGATAACTCTTTGAATTAGATTATAAATAAATTTGGTTCTATTATGAAGTGATTGCATTGCCGGTTTAAGCTTTTTCGTCAGTTGTCATTGTTTGAGTTTCCCACTTTCTGTTTCCCGCATGTCATAGTTCAATTATAAATAAATTTAGTTGTCATTGTTTTTCTTTACCATCGTTTGTAGGACCATATATCCAAGCTTAATGTAAGACTCAGACAATGCAATCTGTTGGAATCCCCAGACGTGTACAACACGTCACTGCAGGACATTTCTGTTGATCCTAACAACAGCCTGAAAATTGCAGCATTACTTGTTTCAATCATGCTACTGGTCTTCCCGCTCTTCTTCTTCAAGTATGCCGATTATATCTTAAGCTCAAGAAGACAGATAGATAATAATTCGGAGGAAGTTTCTCTGAACAAGCAGCTAGCTTACAGGGTTGATGCCTTTTTATCGGTTACCCCCTATGCTAAGCCTCTAGCATTGTTAGTTGCCACTCTGTTGCTGATATGTCTTGGTGGATTAGCACTGTTTGGTGTGACAGGGGATAGTTTAGCCGATTCCCTTTGGTTGTCATGGACATACATAGCAGACTCGGGAAATCATGCTAATTCTGAAGGCATCGGTCCAAGATTAGTCTCTGTATCAATTAGTTTCGGTGGGATGCTTATATTTGCTATGATGCTTGGACTTGTTTCTGATGCGATTTCTGAGAAGTTCGACTCTCTGAGAAAGGGAAGAAGTGAAGTTGTTGAGAGAAACCACACTCTTATACTCGGGTGGAGCGATAAGTTGGTAGGCTCTACTGTGCCTTAAAACTCGCACTTTCATGCTCCTAATTGTTGTTCTCTGGGAGGGCTTTTATTCATTTTAAAACACTATTATCTTGGTCCTAAATTCGTAAAGTTGCCATATTGGTTGTGATTAGATTTCATTTCCAGTGATCACTTCTAAATCAACATATCATAGCTAATGAGAGTTTGGGCGGATGGATTGTGGTTATATCGGTTGTGATTGATATATTTTTTTTTTTCAGGGATCACTTTTAAATCAACTTGCCATAGCTAATGAGAGTTTGGGTGGAGGGACTGTGGTTGTGATGGCAGAGCACGACAAAGAAGAGATGGAGCTTGACATTGGTAAAATGGAGTTTGACTTTAGAGGAACATCTGTCATATGCAGAAGCGGAAGCCCTTTAATATTAGCTGACCTAAAAAAAGTATGTTTCTTACAATTCCTTTATTTTCATGTGTAACTCACTCTTCTCTACAAATCTGATCGATTAATGTACATTTACATGTAATTGTAGTGTTTCTTAGTGTATATCTTGTAGCTGGTCTAACTTTATAATTCTATGAACAAACTAACTGGAAGAAGTTTTTCATAGGTTTCTGTTTCTAAGGCTCGAGCAATTGTTGTTCTTGCTGAAGATGGAAATGCTGACCAGGTAAATCAAATGGAGAACGAGTGCACCTCAACGTTACAACAATGTGAATTAGCTAATGTTTGAACTTTCTGGTGTATACAGAGTGATGCTCGTGCGTTAAGGACTGTTTTGAGCCTGACAGGAGTTAAAGAAGGATTGCAGGGTCACATAGTGGTTGAATTAAGTGATCTCGATAATGAAGTTCTTGTTAAGCTTGTTGGCGGGGACCTTGTTCAAACTGTTGTGGCGCATGATGTCATTGGAAGGCTGATGATTCAATGTGCTCGACAACCAGGCCTCGCGCAGGTCAACTTTTACCCATGTTACTCTTGTGGAAGTCATTATTCTTGTACCTAGTTCAAGATTTTGATTTTCTTTCCAACTGTATCTTCATATTATCTTCCGGTGAACTTGGCAAAGCAGATATGGGAAGACATTCTTGGGTTTGAAAATTGTGAATTCTATATTAAAAGATGGCCGCAGCTGCATGGAATGCAATTTGAGGATGTTTTAATAAGCTTTCCGGAGGCCATTCCTTGTGGGGTGAAGGTAGCATCTAGCGGTGGGAAAATTATCCTAAATCCTGATGACTCCTATGTTCTGCAAGAAGGGGACGAGATTCTCGTTATTGCAGAGGATGACGACACATATTCTCCATCAGATTTGCCAATGGTGTTTCTCTTTTCCTTGCTTATATGTTTGAATTTAAATTTTCTTGATGCCTTCCTATTAATTTTCATCTTATAAGAGATTCTAACCTATTATAACATTTGTTGTGTTTGTTTTCTATTCCTTCCGCATGGATTTCATCTGTTATTATTTAAAGTATAATCTTTACATGCTTTATGTTACTGGTTGATGGAGAACGGAAGTATGTGTCACACAATAACTAAAACTTGTATAGCGACATGACTTCTTCAAGCATCTAATCTGACAGCCACACATCAGCAACATGCTTCATTGTATATGCTTTCTTAATAATTTTATCTGTTCTCTATTTCCCTAAGGAATATAGAAAATCACAATTATTGAGAAAATGACTGTCTAATCTTTTCTGGAACTAAAGAACTGCTAGGACTTCTGCTATGATCAAGTTCACTTCAGTAGTTCCAGATATGTTCTTGAGGTAGATTGAATTCTTGCTTTGTACGAGTGTTATAAGAACAATATACCATCTTTTCTAATCAGATTTTGTCAAAACTACAAAATATATGAATCCTTAATATTAAATCCTAGTGTTGTACTTCCCAGGAATTCTGCTGTTATAAATTCCTTAGATTCTTGTTATGAGACTGGCAGTTCGCAAAAAAATTATTTCATAGAGGTATATAACGATAAAGATACCTAAAATGAAGAAAGCGAAGTAGAAAGGTGGGCTGGCCATGATGAAAGACATGGTTTGGAAGTGGTTCCTGCCATGGAATTCAAGTCAGTGGGGCATACCATGAATCAACTTACAGACGCAAAATTAATTTTATTATTCAGGTCAAAGATGCCAAATTCATACTCGTTACTCCACTGGCAAGGAAGCCTCAGAAGATTCTACTTTGTGGATGGAGGAGAGACATTGATGATATGATTGTGGTAAGCCTGTTTATTAAAGCTCCTAATCCCTTTTCTTCTTCAACTGAATGCTGCAGGTTCCGGGAGGAAATTTACCCGAGCACGAACTAATTCAAAAGTCTTTTGAGCGGATTCTTCTTTGCGGTTGGCGAAGAGATATGGAAGATATGATAATGGTAATATCGCAAAAATGATAGAGCATGCCTCTGAACTTCTCCAGAAAAGTTGAATGTTTGGGGTGCAACTGCCTATATGCTGTTCTAATAACTTCACCTCCTGTGACTACAGCCCTTAAATGAAATAATCAATTTATGATGTCATTTAGTTTCTCTTATATTCTATTGAAAGAAATTGACACATTAACATCATGAATACCAAAAGAAACTCTTGTGGTCTTGTTTTAGGTACTGGATGCTTCTCTAGCACACGGGTCTGAGTTATGGATGTTCAATGAGGTTCCTGAGAAGGAAAGAGAGAAAAAGCTTACAGATGGTGGCCTTGAGATTGACCGTTTGCTGAATATTATACTTGTCCATCGCGAAGGAAATGCTGTCATAAGGCGCCACCTTGAAAGCCTTCCATTAGAATCATTTGATTCAGTAAGCTGCATTTATCTTTACTTACATGTTATGCAGAAAGCCTGAACTGACATGTAATACTATGACTTTATTTAACAATCAATTTGTTGTTGCCTTTCAGATATTGATTTTGGCTGACGAGTCAGTGGAGGATTCTGCAATTCAGGCTGATTCCAGATCTCTCGCCACGCTACTGCTAATACGTGACATTCAGGTAATGTTTTGGATAGGTAATATTTAATTCAGTTGCTATGTAATTTTATGAAATTACACTGGCTCTTCATTCACTTTTCATGTTTCCTATTTTGTTATAGTTTTGCAATATTTGAATTTTGTTGGGGACTTGTATATAATATTTTTAACAGATCAATCATGGGATTTACGAAAAATTTTATCATCAAAATTTCCTACAGTTTTTCAATATGAAAGTGGGTTGTAAGGATCAAGTTTTTCTTAGGAACCTTTGCTTGTTTCCCTCATATTCGAACTTAATTTAAGCAAAATCATACTTGCTGTCTTAAACACTTGTCACAAACTCTCTTGTGCTACTGTTTGATGAATGGCTTCTGCAGTCTTGGTTGCATTCCGGGTTTTGGATAATTTCTGAGCCACAATCCTACAAAGAAATTTGATGCCTCATGGATGTCGGATCTTTCTTCGGAAAAGGATAAAAAAGAACGGGGAAAAAAATGATAAATCAAGCTGCTACCCTAAATAGTTGTTTTGTACATTTGAACTCAATCAGAATCTAGGGCTTTGGATTGTTTTCAGTAGGAAATGATTCTTTGTTTAGAGGATGATGTTAAGATCATAACACATGTTCGGTTTTATTTTCACAAAATTAAAATTAAAAAGAAAAAGGCTTTGGTGATGAAACAGAAAAGCACAAAGTATGCCGACTAAATTTTTGATCTGGATTTGCAGGCAAAGCGCCTTCCGTACAGAGAAGCTATGGCTTACCAGACCCATAGAGGTAGCTTCTCGCAAGGCTCGTGGATAGGGGAGATGCAGCAGGCTTCGGATAAATCAGTTATAATTAGCGAAATTCTTGATCCAAGGACTAAAAACCTATTATCCATGTCGAAAATCAGTGATTATGTCCTGTCAAACGAGCTCGTCAGCATGGCACTGGCCATGGTTGCAGAAGATCGCCAGATAAATGATGTACTGGAAGAACTTTTCGCTGAAGAGGTACGTTCTGCATTGAAAATCCCTTTTCTCGCCGGTACTTATATTTATGTTCCTTTGTTTAAAGTTGTTAAAAAAAGAAATTGCATGGAAATTAACCATGGTTTATTTATTCAGTCATATTTTAATCCACAATGTTGCTACTTGATTAAGTTGTGTTGCAACTTTCTTCATTGCTGCATAACTTTGAAACATTCTATTACGAGTTTAAGAGAGATTGTTGCTTCTTCCTCACTACAGAAACTACTGAATAAATGCTTTGATCCTTTTGTGAATCATGCATGGAAGATAAACAAGAAGGCGCACTTCTGATAGTAGCTTTTCCAAGTGAAATTGAGTCTTTGGTAGCTTTTCTGGTAGTTAATAATCGAAGCATGATTTATCGTTAATATTCATCTCATGTGTTGCTAAAGGGTTGGGTTCGCCAAATAGTAATCGAGAAGGTTTAACATCTTACAGGGCAATGAGTTGCACATAAGAGCAGCAAACCTATACCTTGAGGAAGGTGAAGAATTGAGTTTCTATGAGATACTATTACGTGCTCGACAAAGACGAGAGATCCTGATAGGATACCGTCTGGCTGATACAGAGAAGGCTGTGATCAATCCTCCAGCCAAAACCGAGAGAAAGAAATGGTCACTGAAGGACGTATTTGTAGTGATAGCTGAGAAGGAATGAATTATTGCTTGATGCATACTAGTAGCAGCTGTTAGGAGGTGATTGGAGGGAACGAACAGAATCCGGTATGAACGGAATGACTAAACCCATGGTGATTGCACTGATTGGAAGGAATCGCGATTCCCTCGTCTCCAGGAATAGCGATCCCATCAGTGCGGCCAAATGAGAATGAACGTAATCCATTCCGATGTTATTCTATTAGGCCAATCACCTCCTTAGTATGTTTGCACGCCGTAGCCCCACGCCGTTTTGCTGCAAATCCTAAGATAGGGGGAGCTACGTATGGTTCTTGACTCGTTGTCTGAAGTGTTGCATCGCATGGAGGTTGAAGTTCCCAATTTTTGGGTCATTCTTTGATAGACTTTTGCTTGAGTGAAGTGTACCGTCATTTTTGAAATTCATTTAGGGGGCAAAAATCAAATTTTGCTTATAAAAGTGTAGTATTTTGTCTTATGTTTAGGTGCGTCCACTTGGAGTGAAAAGGAGAAAAAATGAGGTATAATATTATTTTACTTCCTTATATTTTGTTTGGTTTCGATTTAAGAAAAACCTGGGCATGATGTATAAAGTTTCGGGCAACCCTTTTCCCTTGCCCAAAGTATAAATTTATACCTCCAAAATGGAGGTTTAATATTATATTTCCGATGTGTTTTAGATATTTCTTTTTTTATCCATCAATTTTATCCGAAGTGAACAAGATATAAATATTGTGATCCCCCTTGATAGTAGAGATAAGTATGTTATCACTCCAACCAAATAAGATATAAAACTTGGTTCCCACGATGAAGTATAAATTTATACCTCATAATATTATCCAACCATTTAGAGGTATAAATGTACAATAGTCGCATAAGTAACTTTTGAAAGTGTAGTGTTATATTAAGAATCCCACATTATGTTATATATTTAGTCCAAAATATAATACAATTGGAAGTTCCAAAACTTATATTTCTCTTTAATTACGAGTATCAATATAACAAACTATAATTTTTCTGAATTTCTCTCTTTGTCATCAAGGTGTTAGAGTGTTAGTTTTGACATATCTATTGTGAAGCTTTTTAATATGGTCACATTGACTTTGTTTGGAGAATAGGAAATGACTCGTAGAGGTTGGCAAAAAAAATAAAAAAAAATTGGAGCATTTCACTCATGGACTGTGTTGACAAAGAACAATGGTTGGCTCAAAGCTCATTGAAATAGTAAATGTTGAAAGATTTATTTAGAAAGATGGGCGAGAAAGTGTAATAAATTTAATGTTTTGATGAGGATTTGATGTAATTTTCGTGAGGAAACTGTAATAAAAATGTAGTTTTGGAAGAAATAGATAGAAAGGTAGAAGAAGGTGAGATATGGGAGAGAATGAGATAGGAGAAAAAGAGAATTCATCCCTTAGGTTCTTAGCAACAAAGAGTAACTATACTATGGTCCCCTGACAATAGGGGCATAGCATGCAATTTCACTAAAGTAAAGGCAGTAATAAGTAACAATTTTTCTTTTTTACAGCATGACTAATTACAATTTCTTGCAACCATTTAGCCACGTGTGCGATACGGATCCTTCTAACTTGTTCTTGGATTTGAACGTGAGAATTTCCCAAATCAAAGCGTTCCCCATTAACAAAAGGCTTAAATGATATGGGAGAAGTGTACATCACAATTTTCATATATCAATTTGATCATTGAGATAAGAGTTTCCATAATTCATAAAGTTTATGATGAGTTTTTTTATGAACTGGAGTACACTAATTTTATTAGGAGGGTGTAGGATTGTTTCATATTCTTATAAATAACTTGTTTGAGGTTTCCATTTCAGCAAAAGTCAGGATGATGTGCTTACTCGACACAACTTGATGAATTAGACAAGATGACAATTCAGTTGGAATCAGATTATGACAATGATGAATAAGATAAAGAGGAATTGGATGAACTAAGACTTTATTTACGATTTACGAAATGACAATTGTGGAATGTTAAAGCATTTTCAAACATAATAAATATTTGCACTTAAACATCTTTATTTATACTTTTCACTGTTTTTAGGCTTCTAGTACCGAATGATCAAGATTTTGCCAAACACGATTTTGACGTTGTAACAAAAAATTATCTCAAAAGTTTCTATAAAGTCATCCACACACGTCTAGATTTTTATAAAGTAAAAATAATTTTTTGACATAATGTCCTAGATATAATGGGGTTATATTAAATTATGTATAATTTTCGCTAATTAAATTATGAGTCAATTTTAGAAGTAGCCATTCTCTCATAGAGATTTTAAATTTTAGTCCTTTCCTTTATTTCTTTAAGTTTTAGCCATTTGTGACTTTTATACCATTCCTTTAGACAACTGTTTAGTCCTTTCACAAAATTTATTTTTGTTACCATGCCTTTTATTTTATTTTTTTGTTTTCACCTTTTCATTTCTTCATCTCTCACCTTCTACTATTCATCTTTTAGCCGCCGGCACCGGCGCCGCCGCCCGCCGGTGGTCACAATTTTTTTTTTGTGACTAAAAAAAAAAAAAAAAAACTGAACAAAAAAAAAATTGAAGTCACAATTTTTTTTTGTGCCTGAACAAAGAAACAAAAAATAAACTTCTTAGTTGTCGGCGCCACCGCCACCGTCCAAAGCCGCCACCGTCGCCGGTAGTCACAATTTTATTTTCGTGACTCAACAAAAAAAAAATCTGACTAAACAAATATAAATACAATCACAATTTTTTTTTGTAAAAGTATGTGACTTTGTAAAATTTTTTGGATAAGTGAAATAACGGAAACAACATAGTGAAGTAACGAAAAAGAATCCTAGTGAAGTAACAATTGTGAGGTAACTAAAAATTAAGTAACATAAAGGAATCTTAGTGAAGTAACAATTCGGCATATAAGTAAAAATCAAGTAACAAAAGACAATAATGAAAAATGAAGTATTTCATTAGCGAAAGCAAAAAAATAAGACAAAAACACCAACACTGTGAAGTGAATGTAATAGCAACATAGGACAAAAAAGCATGTGCTATTATATTATAATTACGAGAAATTGAATAATAGCAACAAGATTGAAGTAACAGTGAGAAAAAATAGTGAAGTAACAATATTTAAAAATAGTGAAGAAACAATAACAAAATTTATGAAGTAACAATTTGTGAAGTAACAGATTCATCATCAAATCTAGGGATTTCGGAGAGGCGGCGGCGCATTTTTCACAGAAATTTACAGAAATTCATCATCAAATCTATCCTCCGATCATATGAAGATCCTCTGCGACGTATGCGGCAAAGGCGAGGCGGATGGCGGCGACGAGGAAAAGAAGGAGATCCGCGAGGAGATGGCGACGACTGTACCAACTCCGGTGAGGAGAGAAGCGAGAAGAGATAAGAGAGAAGAGAAGAAAGGAGGAGAAGAAGAGGAAGAGGGTTGAAAGAGGAGGAAGAAGCGGATGAGAAGGTGGTGGTGGTGGTGGTGGTTGCGACGGCGGTGGCGAGGAGATGGTGGTGGTGGCGGCGGCGAGGAGATGGTGGTGGTGGCGCCAGAGAGAGAAAGATGAACATTTAAAGAGAGGAAAGATGAATCAGAAATACACGAAGAGAAATCCGCAGAGAATTTGAAGAGATGAATGAAGAGAGAGATTGAAAGTGAGAAAAAAAACGAGAAAGAGAATAAAGAGAGAGAGTGAAAGTCAGAAAAGAAAAAGGAGAAATAAGGTAACTAAAGAGAAGTACGGGAAATGGAATGGGAAGGGTAAAAAAGTCAAAAATTCAAAAAAATGGCTAGAATTTGAAGAAATAAAGGTAATGTCTAAAATTTAAAATGACATCCCCAAAATGGCTAGAAATGAGGTTTTCCTCTTAAATTATTTATTTGATAAAATTGAAAATTTTCATTTACTCTATTGTCCATAGCACTACTTAAAGGGATAGATTAGATAATTGATATGAATTTCAAAAATCAAATCAAATCTACCTATTCATAATTAATTTCAATCATATTCATAAGTATTTCCTAAATCATGATATTAAATTAGTAATGAATCCAAAATGAGATATCTATCACTCGTGCTGCTTATTTTAGCACAAATGGCCTTGGCGAAGCATTCGCCAAAAAATCGACGAAGAGGGAATGCGATTTTGATCAAACCCACCCATAAAATAAGATTTCCAACAATGTGTGAAATGACTAAATCGGACAAGGAACGGATATGGAACAAACATGATCCACGTTGGCCCCCCGACGAGTCGTTGTGGCCATATCTCCCTCGTTATCGGTCCAATTGACTCGATTCTTGCGCCGTGGAACTTCTTTTGTGATGATGAACAAACGATGAGGTTCTCGTTACTTTCCGCTCTCGTACCAAAAATGAGATTTCTGTCACCCGTTCTGTTAATGTAGCACAAATTGCCTTGGCGAAGCATTCGCCGAAAAATCAATAGAGAGGGAATGTGATTTTGATCAGATCCACACGTAGCCCTTCGAATAAGATTTTCAGTTGTGTGTTAACGGACCAAATCGGACAAGGAACGAATGTGGAACGAACATGATCAGTGTCGCCCCCCGACAAGTCGTTTTGGCCGTATCTCCCTCGTTACCGGTCCGATTGGCCCGATTCTGCTCCATCGAATCTCTTATGGTCCTACACACGCATCTCGTCAAAAATAAAATATTAAGAAGAAAAAAATATGCCAATTTTAGACCTAACATTGCATTGAAAAATCACATTTTTTGTATTGACGTGTCTTTAACTTCACCACAGTCAGTTCATATAGTTAAAAGTCCAATGACGAAAGAATTTGGTCATTTGAACTTGAATCGACGAGATACCGACCACTCGAATCGAGTCCCCACCCATCCTAATCAGCCGTTACCCGGGCAAGTAAAGTATGGTTGAGAAGGGTATATTCGTATATTCAGCCACGAATTCAGCTTCTAGGGTTTTGTTATAAATTTTTCATCTTCAATTTCTTCTCGTCACTGGTACTACGCAGCTCCAGTCTTCAACAATGGTTAGCGCTTCTGAAATCTCACCTCTTATACTTTCTGCAATCAATAATCTGCTTTTGGAGGCAATGTAGATGCGTTTGTGGTGAAAACTTGAACAAGTATTTGAATATGTTTCTCGATTTTATTTATTTTTGTTCATTACCTGCATCAGTCGCACAGCGTTGTTTTTGATTTGAATTAACGAATTATATTATAAGCATGCGATTACTGGATATTGATATGGAGTGAATTTTGCCTCGTGGAATTCTATGAATTCTGGTGGCGTTTATTGTTTAGGTTGAATGTTTGATTTGAATTTATCAGTAGGTAGATTAATTTCTCCTCCTTTTCTTGCTTGAATTTATAAATTTACGAGTGAACCAAATATTGTGGAAGATGTTTTTTTTTTTTTTGGAATTAAATTTATTCATTTGATTATGAATTTAATCTGTATGCATGTTAGGTTTTAGATTATTTCTCCTCTTGCTTGAATTTATATACTTACGAGTGAACCAATATTGTGGATTGTGTTTTTTTGGAGTTAAATTTATTCATCTGATTATGAATTTAATCCGTATGCATATTCTAGAAATTTGGTAATACTTTCAGTCAATCATCATGATTCATGAGAACTTCTCCTCATTTCAGGTTTTCATGAGAGCAGAAAAGTCGAGGTCATACTTCAAGCGGTTTCAAGTCCACTTCAAGAGAAGGAGAGGCAAGTGTATTCAGTTTATCTTAGATTTTCTGTATTCTTGTTAGTTCTTTCTCATGTTGTTATTATGATGGTGGTTCTGATCATTTCCTATTACGTTATGTCCAGAGGGAAAGACGGATTACAGGGCTCGGATTCGTCTAATCAACCAAGACAAAAACAAGTACAATACTCCAAAGTATAGATTTGTTGTGCGATTTACCAATAAGGATATTGTTGCACAAATACTGTCTGCTAGTATTACTGGAGATATGGTTCTGGCTGCTGCATACGCCCATGAGTTGCCTAACTACGGACTTGAAGTTGGTCTTACAAATTATGCTGCAGGTATATTCATTTGGCTTCGCCCCTGAAAAAATGTGGTTTAAATTGGAGCTACATCTGTACCTTTTTCTTGAATGATTGACTGTAAATGTGATGCAACTTTCTTGCATAGAATAAATCCTAATCAAAGTTGTTTGACAGCTTATTGCACCGGGCTTCTTCTGGCTCGCCGTGCCCTTAAAAGGCTTGAGTTGGACGATGAGTATCAAGGCAATGAAGAGGTATGGCAGATCCATACTGCTATCTATCATATTTGATTCATTGTTCGTGTTGAATCCTCCTGCATGATTTATTGATTTTAGTGGAACCATGTATCATTAGGCTACTGGAGAGGATTACTCAGTTGAACCATCCGAGACCCGAAGGCCTTTCCGTGCTCTTCTTGATGTTGGCCTACTTAGAACAACTACAGGAAACCGCGTATTTGGTGCTCTAAAGGTAGTCAGCCATTCATCCTTTTTCATGGTTGAATGCACCATGTATTCATCTTCTTTATGGAAACTTTTAGTTCTACTATAATTTTGCATGCTTGGTATGAAGCATGCTGCTACTTTACATGTGTTTTTAGTGAATTGAGTTTTGAAAGTTTCGAGTGGATATTAAACCTTGCAGTGAAAATGATTTAGCGAATTGCCTTCTAGATGTGTAATTTCCCGTGTAGTCCAGATCATCTTTTATGCAGATTGTCCTGAAGTTGTATGTCTAGCTAAAATAATGCAGTATGCATATTTCAAGGTTTGACAGTTCATGATTTGTCGTTTGTTCGTGTCACTGTCGTATTGATGATATCCCTTCTCCACTCTCTCAATCATCTGCTGTGTGCATTTATGTATTTTATCCTCACTCTATTTGGCCAATGATTACAGGGTGCTCTGGATGGTGGTTTGGATATTCCTCACAGCGACAAGAGGTTTGCTGGTTTTTCGAAGGACTCTAAGCAACTTGATGCAGAAGTTCACAGGAAGTATATTTACGGGGGGCATGTATCTTCATATATGACGGTAATTTTGATGTTTTGCCTTATAAATTAGATAGTTAGATCTGATACACACCAGCTGAAACAGGGAATAACTCACTCTTTCGATTGGTTGTCCTCTTTAAATACATGTAGACTTTGACCGAAGATGAACCAGAGAAGTTCCAAACGCACTTCAGCAAGTATATCAAGAAGGGACTTGAAGCAGATGGCCTCGAGGAAATGTACAAGAAAGTCCATGCTGCCATCCGTGCCAACCCAACTATTACGAAATCTGAGAAAAAGCAACCCAAGGAACACAAGAGGTGGGTGGCTGCTTTTTTATCTTTATTGTCATTAGAAGTTGCTATTTTTTTTTCATTTTAATTTTAATTTTAATGATCTTTTCTATAGGTATGCCTGTAATGGGGTGTACACATATAGAATAAGTTAAATTATTTAGCTTAAATTTTTAACTTGTATTGTGCTGTCGTTGGATTTCTTTTTGCTGGATTCTTAGTTTGATTGTTCATTCTTCTTTTCTTGTCTCAGGTACAACTTGAAGAAACTCACGTATGAAGAGAGGAAGGCTAAGTTGATCGAACGTTTAAATGCTCTGAATTCTGCGGCTGCGGCTGATGAAGATGACCATGAGGACGATGACGAGTGAACATTTTGTAGGGATGAATTACAAATTTACTCGTGTTAAAAATAGTGATATATTCTTTTTACTGCAGTTTCTTTCTTGGATTATTGTCAATTTTGGGAATTTTATTTCCCTCATTTTTGTAGCTTTTGAGGTTTACAAGCGCCGGAATTCTGATACGAGCAGTTTATAATTGCATTGATTATGGTCTTTTTTTTGGTTCATTTCAGTTTATTTTCTGTTGTTACCTAATTAACGAGGGGTCTGCAATTTTTCTAGTTTCAGCTTCTAGCAGATTGAGTTTTCATGTTCTTGTTGTGTAACTTTTCATTTAAATATTATTATGTAGATTAATCTCTTAATCTTTCTCTCGCTTGCTAATTTTCGATTCTTACAATTATATTTATCTAAAAAATTCTGTTCTGTGCACAATATGGTCATCAAATAATTTCTTATTTATTTTTGCCACACTCACATAATAAAAATAATACGCATATCAAAACAATAAACATTTAAAACTTATTTATTTTTCCTAGTTTAGTTATTTCCTACTCCTAATAGGATATACAGCTAAACATAACTTTTTATTCTTTTACCTAGTTTTAGCAAACTTTTAGCTTTGTTTTGAACTTTGGAGATTTAGAGACAAGATTCAAGAGTTCAAGATTATTCGTTTCTTTTATGGTTTTTCTTATTTGTTGATCATGCATTTCTTTCATTTTAATTTGGTGTTTGCTTTAATTATGAGTAGCTAATTTTCTTATATTCTAGGGTTAGAGAGTAAATAGATAATTAACTTTAATTCTTAATCAATTGACCAATTTATGTCCCTCTCTTCTTTCTTATATTCTTGATTTGTCTTTGCATGCTAGTTGCTTAATCACCAATTTTGCATAATAAGTTGTGTTAATTCGAGATTCGAGAAATGAGAATTAACATATGAACTGGAATATATGACACACATTAATTGCATAATAATCGAGAGGAAAGGTTTTGCGTGAGGGCTTTAATCTTATGATCTTTTTGGAGTTACTTGCTTATGATGTTTATCGGAGACGAAAACCCTAGTGAGTGATCCACGGTTTAGGCGCTACGAGAGTAGATTTAAACTAAATTTGTGATTGTCTTAAGAGGTGTTGAGTCCGTTGTTAATTTGAAATCGAAACCTTAGAATATCTTTTCTCTTATTTGAATTCTTAATTATTTTTTCTATTTTTCTATTTTTTTTTTCTTGCTTACTCTAGTTTAATAAATCAAATCCAAGTTTGTAAGTTTAAATAAAGTAAAAATAATTGAAAGTAGTACTCATTAGCTTAATCATAATCCCTATGGAAGTTTAGGATAGAATCGTGTGATTTGGGTAAGAAATATAATCCCACTAATTTAGGAACTGATTTTGAGAGGGAAAAGTGGAATTTTAGCAATAAGGACAATCCCTAAACAAATCAATAACCCAATTATAGATAAAAATCAATAAAAAAAACTCTAAAAAATAAAATAAAATTTGAATTTGAAATTAAAAATTAAAAATCTAGCTTAATTTTTGGATAACTATGAAATTGGTGGAAATTTGGTATAACGAAGGAAACAAATGAATAACCTAATTATGGATAAAAATCACTTAAAATATACTCCCAAAAATAAAATCAAATTCGAATTTGAACTTTGAATTAAAAAAAGCTTAATTTTTGGATAATTATGAAATTGATGGAGATTTGGTATAACGAAGGAAACAAATTAATAACCTAATTTTCAATAAAAGTCAATAGAAAAATACTCCCCAAAATAAATTAAATTCGAATTTGAAATTCAAAATTAAAAAATCTAGTTTAATTTTTGGATAATTATGAAAATGGTGAAGATTTTGTATAACAAATGAAATAAATAATCATGGATAAAAACCAATCATAAAATAATCAGAAAAATAAAATCAAAATCAATTGTAATTACATATCTAGAAGACATTGGGCGGGAAAACGATTAATTTGAATTTTTAATTTTCTTTGTAACATGTGTTTTATTTCATGTTTTTTTTATGTCAATTCAATTAAATTTGCATTTAAAAATAATGTTATTAAATAAATTAACTGCCTTGTAATAAAAAAATTAATTGTAAAAATCTCAAGAAGTCTAAAAACCCAACTTAAAAAAAAAAAACGTCTTAAAACCTAAACAACGGGTATAAATACAAGTAAACATATCGTGCTCTCCAAGCTAATGTTATCAGCAGCGCCAAATTTCGAGCGGGAGATATGTTCTTTTCTAAAATCCGAGTTCTCAATTAGGGCGGCTGTTGGTCGAAGATGACTATTACGACAGTGTGCTTTCTTCTGACCTCAGGAACAGTGTAGCACTGGCGATTTGGTGGATATTGAAGAAATATCCTCTAAATATAGGAAAATATAAATGCCTATAAGTTTTGAGTTATGATATACTCCCTCCGTCCCCCATTAGTATGGTGCGGGGGCCGTGCACAAGTTTTAAGAAAAAGTAGATAAATATTTGGTATAGATAGTGTAAGTGGAGGAAGGGACCCACTTATGATGTGTTGTTAATTTTTTAGTGGATGAAGAAACTTTATTGGAGTAAATATATTGAACTTTTAAGGATAAAAAGGTAAAATGTATGTCTTAAAATGGAAACACCATACTAACCAGGGACGGCTAAAAAAGGAAAGTAACTATACTAATCTGGAACGGAGGAAGCACAAGAGAACAATGATTTTGATATTTATACTTATTATTGCCTAGTATAAAATGGTGTCGCCCTCCTCGGTCCTACTTATTTCAGTACAAGCTTTGATTAACGTCACTCTTTTATTTTCAATTTAGTTTATTTATTTATTAACCGGTCCATAAAGACTTTATTTATGTATTATATCGAATTTCGTGAGGTGTCATAGACTTATTCCCTTAACAACGAACCGTGAGACCTTTGCCCCTATTCAACCCCTTGCGGCTAGCAAAGTCAGCCTAACTTTTGAACGCTGTTGTGTGCGTAAAGTGTGGAAAAAGTGGCTACGTAAGAAAACTAAGAGCACAAGAAAACTTTGAAAGAATGTCTGTTGCGAAATTGCTTGATGGTTACAAATGAGGGGTCTCCCCTTTATGTACAAGTTCTCCTCCCTAATGTATGGTTGAGATTAATTTGATCTAAGGGTGGAGAGTGACCCTCTAGGATTATCCTCAACCTAGAAGTAACTACAATGTTCTTGATAACTCTATTCTTCTCTTCTAACTTAAGTATAAATGGACCTATGGGCTTAGACCACAAGTATGAGTTATTAAAAAGGGCTAAGTAATTATGTTAACCTCTTAGCCCAAAATACTTAGGCAATTTATGTGGGTCGTGACATAGGGCTTTCTATCTTATATGTCTAACAATTTGGTCCGACCTGCCGGATTCGGGCGGGCTACGCTTGATTCCACACGAAAGTGTGGAAAGGTATATAAGTGGGAGTCAATCCTTTACGGTTTTACCTTTAACCATAGTTTTGGGTGAAGTTATGGCTCCATATCTTATATGCCTAATAATTTAGTCTGACCTGCCAGATTCGGTCACGCTACGTAGGCGGGCCCAAGTAGGATGCCACATCGGAAAAGTGGGCCCTGCAGCTTTGGTCAAACCCGGTAGTGTTCCGTCCGTAGACGTCTGACTTGAAAGGGGGATGGATTGTTATGATATCCCACGTTGATTCCATATGAAAGAGTGAAAGGGTATATAAGTGGGAGTCAGCCATTTATCTTTGACCTTAATTCTGGGTTGAGTTAGGGCTCCATATATTATATGCTTAACAATTTGATAAACAGTCTCAAACGGCGTCATTCTTGTACTCAATAAATAACCCATATTGAAATAATATTCATATTTTTCAAAATAATTTTTTATAACAATGGCTAATAATTCTAACAATCTTATGTGAATTAAATTGAACTAAAAGGATAAAAAATAGTAAATGAAGATAGGATAATTGAGATTTAATCTTCTTGAATTTTATTTAAACAAAAAGATGTTTCACTTTCAAAATAAATTTTTATAACTACCAAACAAATTGCGTCTAATAATATCCCATCGAATCGACGGGTTGCACACTAGTTTTAACTTAAATTTCAGACTCCATGATAGAGCATGTTACATGAGTAAAATGCAATAATTATGCATGTTGATTCAGTTTTTAATTGATGTTTTGATTCTTAATTTCTTATACTTTCTCTTTTTGAGAAAAAAAGACCCGGCCATTGTGTGTACAAGAGATAATATGATAAGGGTTAATTTCCCTAGCTATAAACTACACCATCTAGATTTTAACGTAACTTTTAAAATTACTTTGCAAATAACCATCAATGACTAAAGAATTTGCAAAGCCCTTCGAAAATAAACATAGGTATGAAGGCAGTTTTTTCAGAATGTGCTTTTTTCTTTTATTTTAATTGACAGAATAGATGGGACGATAGATTGGAAGGGGCTGTTGTATTTTTTTTCTTTGTTTTCTTAATACTCCCTCGTCCCGTGAAAGATGACCATCCTTTTCTTTTGGTACGTCCCACGAAAGATGACGCTTTACTATTTTAGGAAATAATTAAATACATTCACACTGCTTTTATATTTGCATTCTACTGTTTTTACATTCATTATTACTTATTCATACTATTTTTACATTCTTTATCAATAAAATACTATACTAAATACACCACTACTATTTCTTCTTAGTCTCCGTGCCGAAAAGAAAAGGCTCATCGAGTATTATTTTTTAAGGCCCAGAAATAAATTCAACGGGCTTGATGTTTGGTTTAATCTGTTGGGTTTATATTATTTTTGATTGTTGGGTCACTGTAAAATAATTTTGCGCGACTCTATTTGGTTTTAGTTATAAAATAAATAAGATTGATAAATAGGATAAGATTATAGTATTTGGATTATTTATCATACGTTTGGTTAGATTGATTATCATTTTAATTATATAAATAGAGAGAGGCACCACAAAGTTGGAAAGAGAGAGAATAAGAGAGAGATAAGAGTTTGAACATTAATGTTAAAAATTTGGGGAAATTTGAGAGTAAAGTTGAAAATTTGCTAATGATTTGGATGAGTGATTTATAATCATCCAAAATAGGAAGGATAATTTATTACTCACTTGATTGATATGATCAATGGCTTAGTTATCCGTTACGAGCCCAATCAAGCAAACCAAACATATGATTATGCATGGTTATTTATCAATCACTCTTTATCATTCGAACCAAACACATCCTAAATAGTCAGTAAACGAGCCATTTTATTTGTTGTGAATTAATATGTTTCAAATTTGTAAAATCTTTGTAGGTAATGCCATTTCAAATTTTAGAGTCTTTTAGCATCGATCCTCCACTTGTGTGATGTCTATGCCCTCCCTAGGTTGCTATGCAGGCAGCTTTTCTTTTACGGATCGTACTTTTAAAGAAGGTATTGTTGTACGAAAGATATTGTTTCCGTTTGCTTTCTGAGCTCTTTATGTTATCTAGCCTATTTTACAGATGCAAAAGTAAACGAGTGTGCATAACTCTGTTCATGAACATTTGCTTCCAAATGGCTTAATTTAGATGTTGCTAGTGATAGGTCACAGTAATTGGAACTCCTCCACGAATGCTCAATCCCCTCAAGTAGTGTAGTAGAATGATGGAGTCTTTGTATTTACAAGATTTCCTTTTTCTACTCTGGACAAGATTTATTATTGCAGTACATAGACATTTTTGTTTTTGTCTTTCTGAGATGCGTGTGTAACCACTTCTTGGATAGATTGGACCAAGATATGTATTATTTACACTTGGGGTGAAAGTATGCAAAGTGGGTTTTCGGGTTACCCATATTCTACCCGTACCCGGTCGGGTATTGGGTACCCAATACCCGTAATTTACCGGTATTGGATGGGTATGGATATAAGATTTTTAGAAAATATCCTAACGGGTATACCCGGTTAAACACCCGGTCAACAATATACAATTATTTATTATATATAATTACTAATTTTATACTATAAATTATAAATATATTCATTTTTAAGCTAAAACCTAAACCTAAATATAACTCTAAACATAACCTATGAATAATATATTCATAGTAATATATTTGTTGAACCTAAATGTTTAAACTACATTTAGTATTGATTTGTTGTTGTCGTCTAGTTGTTGCTATATAGTTGGTTATTAATTTGTCGTTGAAAATTATCGAAAAATCGAGCGGGTGAAAAATTATCATATTTTAATCTTTTTTTATTTATTTTCTAAACGGGTACACCGGGTACCCTATACCCGGATCGGGTATACCCGGCCGGATATTGGGTACCCGCTTGGCTAAAATGGAAAGGGTATGAGTATTCATTTTTTTGCTTATTTAGTTACGGATATCCACAAATGCGGTTATGGGTATTTACGGGTACCCGTTTATTCACCCCTAATTTACACTAGCGCAAAAATTCAAATGCGACGCGTCGCACCCCGTGCGAACGCGCGTGGGGCATGTGGTGTGCACGTCCCTATTTTTTTTTTATTTTCAGCTTTTATTTCAATTTTTTTTTCTTTTCAAATTCTACTTTTTTTTTCGACCTTTTTTTTGTTTGCCTCTTCGTTATTTTGTTTGCCGCTTCTTCTTTGGTCAAGATTCGAACGAGGGGAGCCGAATGTCTCGGAGCGAGTCGAAAAAAATCAAAATATTGTCCGCCGATTATCCTTATATTAGTAATCGGAGTGAAGGTGGAACCGTAAAATCGGAGCTGAAGGCGGAGACGGAAAGGAAAAAAAAAACTGAAATTAAAAAAAAAAAATTGACTGGGTCAACGGGTCAAATCTGGGTTGACCGGGTCAATCCGATCCGATCCAGTATCCGATCCGATCCAGTCGCATTTCAAATGCAAACTGCCGCGTGGTAGTGTTTCCCTTACACTAGTTCCAACCTTTCGTTGATAATTATGTTGGTTGTATCATGGTGCGGGAAACTAAAGAAACATTTGGAATTGTTACTCAAGATAACAAATTCAAAGGTAATAGTTCATCTTTATGATGTCCAATAGCACGGACTTTCTTGCTCTGTGCACACAAACGTGTATTGAAGGTGATCGTGTGTTTTTTATTCGTCTGATTGTGTGTTTTTTATTTTCAGTTGTGCCCAAAAAGCATTCTGTTTTTCTGCTCCAACTGGAAGATTGGAGATAAACTTGTATCCATAAACTTGGTTCCATAATTTAATATGAGTGAGTTCTTTTATCTTACTAGATGTTCTATATACTACGTGGTGTCGAAGTTGTGCTATCTTCGATCTTAAGGTACTCGTCGAAGACATCTGCTGCACCACCGGTGGCTAGTTGTCGCACCGCCATCGTACATTTTTGCACCTACGTCAGCCCCCATCTTTCCAATGCATCTTTTCGGTGCTTGAAGTAGTGGACATTGTCCTCCAACGTTTTGCAAATGCGCAAAAAAATCAGGGAAGTAATTGGCGTGTAGGAGTTGACATGCCCCTTCATGGTCGCGGTAGACGAATGACCTCTGCCTCTTCTTCTTCTTCTTCTTCTTCTTCTTCTTCTTCTTCTTCTTCTTCTTCTTCTTCTTCCATGTGTGCACGAACGGCTCGTTGCACGTTGGAGACAAGCTCGAAAACCTCCTCGTCGGTGCAGTGAGATTCATATTCGAGGGACGAAATTGAGGTCGACGATGATGAAAACATTTTTGGAGTAGAAATTTGAGAGAAATCATAAATGAATTGGATGTGAGATGAAATGAGGGAAGAAAAGGTGTATTTATAGGGTGAAAAATGAATTAAAAAAAAGAATTAAGCCGTTGCCGGCAACGGTAACATTTTTTTTTCCCGTTGGCGCGTGTATTGCACGCGATTTTCGAATTTTTATTTTTATTTGCTGGGTCTCATTTTGGTTGGGGGGGGGGGGGTCTCGAACTCGTCTCGAGCACCCCCAATGCAGGCAGCCTTATAAAAATTTATCTTTAGTGGAAGTACTTCGTAAAATTGTGATAATTAATCACTATTCTTTTAGAAACCAGTTTCCTATTTTCCTATAAAAAAAGACTGTTTCATTTTGATGAGAAGAACACGTATGTAAGAATTTGGGTTTGAAAATGTAATTATTGTGTGGAGGTTTGCTGACGGATTTAAAGTTTTAAGAGATTTTAGAGAAATAAAATTGATTTGACGTTTGAAGCTTCTTAAACCGTGCCCACATATAATTGGATGATAGTTAATGAAGGATAGCGATGCATTGACATGAAGTCTTCTCAAATAAAATATTAACATAATTTTCATTTATAAAGTTTAAGTAAATCTTTCAAAATTAAATCCATAAATTCCCTAAATAATTGCAAATCCATCAAGATTGAAGGTTGTGTTTCCAATTACATAAACCACAAAAGTATAGTCCAAACTCCAAACTTTTCCGTTTTGATGTTCAATCATTCTCTTTCGACGTATGATTATTTCAAAAACTAAAAAATAAAAATATTTGTATGTAATTATTCAAAATATTTTCCAACCACACAAAATGAGATAGAGATTGATGGAGACCTCTTGTGTGGACTCAAAATTTAAGCATAATAATTCACTTAATAATGCCAAAATGAATGAGTGTATATTATTGTCGTTTGGTTCACTTCAATTTGAGAATAGACCCTGCCACTTAATTTCCTTTTATATATTTAGCTGTTGAGTTCACACATTTATTCGTTAAATACATTTTCCCATGTCTATCAAATTGGATGATCCCTAATTCTTTTTAAAGTACAATAGCTATATTTTTCTAGTAATAAATTTGTCTATTATAAAATGTTGTTTAATTAAGGATGTCAATTTTATCACAATGGAACAAAAATAACTAATTTTAAACCGTCTTGGAGTTTTCATTACTAGACACCCATTGCATGGCCCACGGAATCTTGACAACGACTATACTAGAACCACAAAAAAAACTTTTATAGTGGAAATGTAGGCCACTGGATTGTCTTCGATTGAAAGTCTTCTACGAAAATAGACTTTGATAGTCAATTTCCTTTTATTTTGGCACATACGTGGAAAATTTATGGAATAATAATTCATAGTTTTGGCCCAAGATCTTCCGTTTCAATTTGGGGGAAATGTAACTGTGAATTTAAAGAGGGGGAGAAACAATAAAACATATTAGAGTGGCAAAAATTTGTACTATATAACTAAATATATATAGAGTTATAGAAAAAAGAAAAAAAATAAAATTGACACGGCGGCCACTGGAACTACCCGGCCTTTAAATCCCATCAGAGCATCATATAATTGAAAGCTACTGTCCTAAAAAAAGTAAACACTAATATCTATAGAGACATGTGTACGGTGGAAACGGCATAAAAAAAGAAGGGTAAAAAAAATTGAAAAAAAAAACTCGGTCAAAGGGCGTTGACCCAGGTCAACGGGTTGGGTCGGGCGGGTCGGCGGGTATCTGTACTGTGCATATCTGCACAGAAGTTTTTGTCTTATAATTTATGTTAAAGTTTACCTCTACACTAAGGTGAAGAGAAGGACTCCCATGCAACGCGTCTCACGCTGTGAGACGGGCGCGTGGTGCGTTGTGCACGCGCCCTTTTTTTTGCAATCAACTCATATGCACTCCACCATGTATGTATATGCACTGGACTATATAATGATATGCAAACAAAAAGTATTTATATGCACCAACTTTTTTTTTCTTTTTTGTTTGTGGAGATTTTACGAAAATGTTGTGTATATGGAAATACAGCATGATATATATTGGTGAACATATATACACTTTGTGCATTGCGATATAAAGCCAAGCAATGTGTTGCTCGATGAAGACATGACTGCTCGGGTTGCTGATTTTGGTACTGCAAAGCTTTTCGAGGAAGGGGAGGCTATGGATCATACTAAAACCTTGGCTACTATTGGTTATGCAGCACCAGGTGATTTTTTTTTTTTTTTTTGAAATTATGTAAAATTTTAGTTTCTTTAGTGTATATGTATGTATGCTAATATGAATTGATTGTTTGATGATAATGAACTTTAATTACAATCAGAGTACGGATCAGAAGGGAAGGTATCAACTAGTGCGGATGTGTATAGTTTTGGGATAATGTTGTTGGAGATGTTTACGAGAAAGAGGCCGACGGATGATATGTTCAATGAGGAAATGAGCTTGAAGGATTGGGTGAGTGAAGCACTACAAGTGAATGCAATGAATCAAGTGGTGGCCCCTGCTTTGCTCTCAGATGGAGATCGACGTCATTTTGTTGCGAAGGAGAAGTGTGTGGAATCTGTGTTTGATTTGGCGATGAAATGTTTGACCATTTCGGCGGATGAAAGAATCAACATGACAGAAGCAGCAGCTACTCTGAAGAAGATCAAAGCAAAAGTTGGCGTCAACACCATGCAATTACCATAGCTTGAGATGAAGGTTTCTCAAGATTATCCATGAATAATGCCTATCTTATGTAAAATATACTGATATAGTTGATATTTGGTGTTATTATGTTATATGTCAAACTTGATTACACTTCAAATTAATATATATACACTAATATATATATGTCAAACTTGTGTAAATGGAAATTGTTTATCTCAAGCGTGGTAGCAGCAGGCTGCTCATTCCATGGAGTTGAATTTCTGCTCTTAGACGGAATGACAGCAGATGCTCGCTGTCTCATGTGTCCGTTGCTTGTCTCAATATCCCTTTACTCGGATAATTACTAGTGGTACCTGCTGTTACAATTTCATGCTTCTTATGTGTCGTTGGACTCTAATTTTTTGCTGTTTTGGAACTGATCGATTTGGGGATCGTATTGTCATGCCTCGTGTATTGAGTACACTTGGTTGATTTTGGTACTATCACATTTTGTTTTTTGGATGTTATCTCGTTTTATCCGTTTGCTAGTTGCTACTGCACTTTTGATTGGATGATTATCAAACTTGGATGAGTATTTCACATTGTATTGAGCTTAATGCTTCCGTGCTTGGGGTCGTTTGCTGCTGTCGTATTGGGTGTGTGTCGTCCTGCTTATGATACTCCACCGACATACTACACTCTGCGGTCTAAATTCTGCTATTCTGATGCAACTGGTATTACAATTTGAAGGCCATGTAACACTATATATGAAAGCCTTGGTTGCTGCATATTGGTCAGAATTTTTGTCGACCTTCCACTTCAAATGTAAAATATCTTAGTTGTTGCTGCATATTGGTCAGAATTTTTGTCGACCTTCTACTTCAAATGTAAAATATCTTAGTTGTTGCTGCATATTGGTCAGAATTTTTGTCGACCTTCTACTTCAAACGTAAAATATCTTAGTTGTTGTTGCATATTGGTCAGAATTTTTGTCAACCTTCCACTTCAAACGTAAAATATCTTAGTTGTTGCTGCATATTGGTCAGAATTTTTGTCGACCTTCCACTTCCAACGTAAAATATCTTAGTTGTTGCTGCATATTGGTCAGAATTTTTGTCGACCTTCCATTTCAAACGTAAAATATCTTAGTCGTTGCTGCATATTGGTCAGAATTTTTGTCGACCTTCCACTTCAAACGTAAAATATCTTAGTCGTTGCTGATAATGTAAAATTTCATACCACATACCAATTTAATTCATGTTTTCTTCTGCATTCTATAATTTGTAATCAGAGTTTGGCATCTTTAAATGCAATAATGCAATGTATACTCTTTGATCAGGGAATTGATGTGATGAATCAACATGAAACTTTGAAGTATTTCATGCAAAGATATTCTCTTTATATCTCTATCCCAAAATGGAGCAAGATTTCTTCACTTATCTGTCGCCAGAATTCATGATAGATATCTTTTTAGGAATACCTATTCAAAGCATTATGAGGTGCAAGCATGTCTGTAACGCATGGCACAATTTGGTCGAGACTGGAGAGTTTGTAATCTCCCGAATTCCTAAGAGGGTGTTTGGCTGAGCTTAAAAGCTCATTAAAATAGCTTATAAGCTCCTAAATCTTTAGTAATGAACAACTTATAAGCTACTTTAAGGAGTTTAAAAGCTTAGCCAAACACCCTCTAAGTCATTCCCCGGCCTCGCTCTCTTTCAAGGCGAGGCTAGCTCGAATAAGCCTTACAAAATTCTTGAATTTGAAGATGACAAGGAATTCGAGAATGAATATGTTTGCAATGTAGTCTAATTCGCCAACTTGAGCTTCCCTCATCGCGACCTATTGCATAGTTCGGCTAATGGTTTGCGATTTTGTTCAACATTGATGAGAAGCCTTATAAACTTTTCATATGCAATCCAATCACGCGCGAATATATCAAGCTTCCTCCTCCGATAGAGGTTTCCTCGTCTAACCGCAAAATTCCTCCCAACACATTGTAATCTATGGAAATCGTTTTGGCAAGGTTGGTATCAGACCTAGCATTTATACCCCTCGAGTTTTCTTTCATTCGAGACATTCGCGATGGAGGATGTAAGCTCATTCTGATGTTTCTTCCACTTTAAACATTTGAGATGAAGAATGTGAGCTCATTTTGATTTTGAATCTTTTCATTCTTTATTTATTTTGAGAGTGATTTTCAAAACTTTTAACATTTTTCTTGTGGAATTGAGTTCTGTGTTATTTAATGTTTCACTGATTTCAGCATTGCCACTATGTATTGAATCTATACTGCTTGCCTTTGTGTTTGACTTTACATCTACTGATGAATATGTAAAATATTTGTCCACAATAGTGTAATAGACCTCATAATAGAGGAAGATTCTTCTGCAGAAATCATCATCATCATAATAGAGGAAGATTCTTTGCGTGGCATGCACGAGCCACACCACAAAAAAAAAGAAAATGATAGGTGCGTGTTTACACGCGCCAACGGCAACGGCTTAAATCCGATTTTTTTTTAATTCTATTTTTACCCTATAAATACACGTCTTATTCCCTCATTTCACCCTACATCCAATTCATTCTTTCTCATTTCCTCTCAAATTCATACTCCAAAAATGTCTTCATCATCGTCGACCTCAATTTCGTCCCTCAAACATTCTTCTCACGGCACCGACGAGGAGTTTTTCGAGATTTTCTCCAACTTGCAACGAGCCGCTCGTGCACATTGAGGTGAAGAAGAAGAAGAAGAAGAAGAAGAAGAAGAAGAAGAGGGCGCGGTCATTTGTCCTCCGCGACCGTGAAGGGGCATGTGAGCTCCTACACACCGATTACTTCGCCAACAACCCCACCTACGGCGAGCACTTTTTCCGACGCGGTTTTCGGATACATAAGCATCTTTTTTTACACATTTGCAATTCGTTAGAGGACAACATCCGCTACTTCAAGCACCGAAAAGATGCACCGGGAAGATGGGGGCTCACGTTGGTGCAAAAATGCACGATGGCGGTGCGAAAAACTGGCCACCGTGGTACTATGTATGTGTTCAATGAGTACTTGAAGATCGGAGATAGCACGAGCCGTCTTTGCGTCAAAAAGAATTTGCAAAACTGTCATCGAGCACTTTGGCGAAATATACTTGAGGAAGCCAAATGTTGCAGACACGAGGAGCGGCACGGGTTTCCGGGGATGCTCGAGAGCCTGGATTGTATGCACTGGGCATGGAGGAACTGCCCAAAAGGGTGGGTGGCTACTTACACGGGCGACGATCCGAGCGAGCCAATCTTAATTTTGGAGGGGGTGGTGTCGCATTATTTATAGATGTGGCATGCCTTTTTTGGGTGTGTCGGCTCCAACAACGACATCGACGTCCTCAACCAGTCGCCCTTGTTCGCCAACGTTCTTGAGGATAGGGCTCCTGAGTGCAACTTCAACGTCATGAGTCGACAACACCACAAAGGATATTATTTGACCGACGGGATCTACCCTTGTTGGCCAATACTGACCCGAAGACGGCGAAGTTTAAGAAGATGCAGGAATTGGCGAGGAAAGACATCGAGTGGGCTTTTAGAGTTCTCCAAGCCTGATGGGAAATAATTAGGAACCCGGGTCGGTGCTGGTATATGAAGCACTTCCGAGATATCATGTTCATGTGCATTATTTTGCACAATATGATAAATCGAAGATGAGAGAGAGGATGCGGAGAATTGGAGAGACGACGCCGATTCTCCGTTCACTAGCGGTGTATCCCAGAGGCCCACTCCGCTTGCCTTTCGGGAATATCTCAAACGGAAAGCAGACTTGAGAGATCAACGAAATCACCATTGACTTACCAATGATCTCATCGAGCACGTTTGGCGCCGATTTGGACCTTGTAGGCTTTTATTTTAACTAGTAGAAATGCATGTGCGTTGCACGTGAAATCAATTTTTTTTTCTAGTGTATTTCGATACAAGGAAGAGAGATTATAATTTTTAAATATCATCAAAGTAGTGATTATGTATTGTTAATATAATAAACTTATAAGTAAAATGTAAATATTATTACATATAAATGGGAAAAAAAATCAAAACCTATTGTTCTTAAAAGAAACACGAGTAAAAAACTAAGGTATCAATTTTTTGTTCATTTTATATTTTTTCTTGTTTGATCTTCATGATTGGAGTTGGTGTTTTATTTCTTTAACTTTTTGAGATAACTTTGGCCAATGACAGTTGATATCATCATCACTTAGAATTTCAATGCGGTCATCAATCTTCTTCCTTGTTATTCTTCTTTTTTTCTTCTCTTGTCCTTCGGTAGGCTGCAACTTCGTAGCTGATTTATTTTTCCGTCCCACCCTAGACTTCTTAGGATTTTCTACTGAATCTTTCGCCTCTTCGTTTTGAGTTTGATTTGTCTCTTCAATCCATGGGGCATCAATCTTATCCACGGATTCTATTCTCTCTATTGCATCATTGTTGCATTTCAGTTGTGTTTGGATGCTCAGAGCGTGATAGTATTTAGATTCATCTTCGCTTGGGGAAAATTAAGTTGTTAAAATTCACAATGCAATAAACTATTTAAAGTAATTATTAATTTAAAATTTACCTCGATGATTGACGAAGTATATTCATCTACAGTGCATGCTACATAGACAACTGCGACTTCATCAAACATGGTGATTTGTGCACTATTGTTACCATGTTTAATACTTAGGGTGATTCTGTCTGAAATTGTTCAAAATAATGAATATTTTTTCGTTAAATAAATATATTATTTTTGTAAATTTTAATTTCTACTTACTTGGGGGGTCGTCTGAAGAACTTCCTCATTGCACTTTCTGCATATACTAACTCCAGCACTCTTTGGGCATGATTTGTTGCAGTTTTTTGCAAGAATCATACCATATTGATGATTTGTTCTCAACTCTGTTAATAATTCTCGTAAAACAATAGGGAACATCCTCTCATAAGACAAAAAAAAAATTGTAGTGTGTAAATATAAATTAAGAGATTGGAAAAGATAGAGTGCACTACATTATTAGTTTTTTTAGGAATATTATGATCATAAACTTTATTATTGTAATGGACATTCGGCATTAAATTATACTTATGTATGGTACATTACAACAAAAAACACATATTGGGACACTTATTTAGAGACAGTTTCTTTTAAATGCCTCGAAAAATAATTCTCGAGGCACTTGGTCAGGTGTATAAGATTTTATAAACTTTACGCGGCACTTTGGATAAAAAGGCGCTCAAAATTGACTAATTAAAATTTGAAGAAATAATTCGCCTTTCCCTCCTCTTAGAAAAACTTCGCCTTTCGCTTGCCGTGAACTCAAAACCCTTTTTGGCCTCGTCTGTTCAAATCAAATGGTGATCCCCTTTCATCTTCACAAGGCAAAACCCTGCCACCCTCCACCCGCCTTCCGCAACGTCTAATCTGCAAATCGCCAACACCCACTCTACCTCGCAAGGTGAAATCTTTGATAAGCGGAAGAAAATGAGGGCTCATCGCCGCAGCTTTCACTTGCAAAACCCAACCAACACCGTAATCGGTAATCCTTGGCTTCAATCGTTTATTTCAAATTTTCAGATTTTTCAATATGTAATTAGTTGTTCAAATGGTAATTTTATATCCGTTTTAATGTGTTTCTTCAAGCTTAAATCAAGCATGTTTGAGAAATTGTTGGAATCTTGAAATTTGTGCTTGCCCATTGAAGCCTTCACTTCAATGTGAGTGGGGTCTGTTTTGATCGGATTGAAGTGAGGAAGGACGATTTGACCAGGAATTCTGTGGGACATTAGTCACAGATTGATCGTTGACGGTGAGCAATTTTTTTTTTCTTTTTGTTTTTTAATTAATTTAACAGTAACTCAAAAGGTTGTGCTATTTTATGAAGAATTGTTGGGATAAATGAGAAGTTAACAGTTCCTGATTATAGTGCTTTCCTTTTCATAAATATAATTTAATGTTCTTTGCTAATTTCACATTTCTTTGGTTGTATGCTTCATTTTGCTATATACACACACACACATATATATATATATATATATATATATATATAGAATGCATAATCTTTTAACGTATTCTATTCACATTGGAAGAATTTTTTAAGCTTAATCCACATGGATTGGTGCTTGTGCTCATCGATGGAGATAAATAACTTCAGACTCCCTTATAATCTTATTGGCAAGTATCTTTCGTTAAATATAACACTAACAATAATTAGTACATTAGTATGTCGATTAATTATTATCTGATATGCGAGTAATTCAGTGATTGTGGTGATGTGCATTTAATTTTATAGTTACGAATCTTGTGGTGATTGTGAATTTTCTATGGATTTTTTTCAAATTAGTTTCTTTCACTAGCTTACTTTTTGTAATTTTATATGTTTATTTGCTCATATAAGTTGTACCAATGATATTTGGATATAGATCGAACTAGTGTTGGGTTTCGAATGGACTAAATTACTATTATGTTCAAGCAAGAATCAACAATAGTACTGCTTAAAAAAAAGAATTAACAATGGTAGTCTCATGAGTGATAGATCATGTTAGGTACTCTGTTTTTCTATTTCATTGCCTCTGTTGTTTTCCCTGGTCCGAATGCTTTAATTATAGCTCTTAGAACTTAGAAATAACATTATTCTTAATACCTCAATGTTTTTGTTTAAGTCTGAAAATCAATTTTTCTTCAATTGGTTGGTCAGCTTGATAATAATGCAGGCTCAGCCTATGGTGATAATATTAAGTCCAGTGAAAAAGATTTCACTTCCAAGTGAGGTCTAATAAAGAGTATGTACTGCTATGTGTTCAGTTGTTTGTATATGACAAATTATTTGTATATGACAAATTATCCACAATTGTGTTCAGTTGTTTGTATATGACAAATTATTTGTATATGACAAATTATCCACAATTGTGTTCAGTTGTTGTGACATGATTTCTACTCTTATCTTTTTTTTTTCTCTTTAATTTGGATAATATCTTCATTTGTTTTTGTTCTCATCTATAATCACACAAATATAGACACTCTAGCAAAAATTCAAGAACGGACAGTTAAAGATTTAGAGAAAAAGCTTATGGACTTGCATCAGGTATCATATATTAATCATTTGCTATTGCTGTAGATTCATCTCTTTCTCTAACTCTCTCATTATCACTTAAAAAGCTTTTGTACAAATATTCTTGTTTATGGTAGTACTTTTGGAAGCTTGATGAGACATGCTTAATGACATCAAATCAAAGGTTGCTAATTCAACTTCATTTACCTCTTGTATTGTTTCTAAGGTTTTCCAACGAGAATTCATTACATACTTATGTGTCTCTTACGATTAGATAGAGACTAGCAACAATCATAGGCTCAGAGTTGGTGGACATGGAAACTCTTCTTACTCGAAGTAATTATACATGTTTCAATTTCTTAGCTTTGCTTAAGTGCATATTATCGATTCTTAGAAGTTGCATATTATCATATTTCTCTATAAAATTGAAACAAAAAATATGCAGAGTAAACAACCAATTGTTTTCTCTTTACTATAAATATATATATATATATATATATATATATATATATATATGTGTGTGTGTGTGTGTGTGTGTGTGTGTGTGTGTGTTTTATATGGGTTTGTGGTTTGTGGCATGTTTATCCTACGTATACTTGTGGATGAGTTGATAATTAATCTCCCGTATGATTATTCTTACTTGTTGCAACTTCTCTTGCACAGTTACTTGCTTGTTGTTTGGAAAAGCATGAGAGAAATAAAGGAAGTTGGAGGATCCCTACTAGAGCTAGCGAGGAGGTCTGTGCCTTAAATGAAGTTTCAATTGAGAATATTGTAAAATTTGTAACTATCTTGTAATGAATGTTGAAGGTCTAGGTATCTTATGAACAAAAGTCATGTAATGAATATTAAAATGATGATACATTGTTACTTTGGTGATTTAATAGCAATTCAGTTTTATTTATTCATATATATGATTGTGATATCTTAATATTAATTTAGTTTTAAATATTTGAAAAGAATTAGTTTCAAATATAGATTACAGTGAAAACTGTTGTCTTATCTATTAAGGATAACGGAGCGTTGTGTAAAGGCGACAAATAAGTGCCCCATGACATTCTCTGGAGACATAAAAATAAGTTTAGACTCTACACATTTTGTGTCCTAATAGTTATGCATAAGGCACAAAGAAGTGCTCCGATATTTAATTTAAAGGCACAAATAAATATCCCTATAAGCTTATCAATATATTTGTAAACGTTTTAAAGGGCATTTGTATGTGCCCCGACAAATCAATTTCGAGACATATTAATATGCATGCATAGCTATTAGTATAGGGGCACTTAAAAAGTGTCCCTAACTTTTCGGGACACGATACTTGGAGGCACATGTAATAACTGCCCCAAAAATCAAAAGTGCCCCAATAGAATACATATCGAGGCACTTTTTGGTGTCTGGAAATCTCATTTTTGTTGTAGTGGTAGAATGGTATACTCCTCGATAGTAGCAGTAAAGTATGATACAACTATATCATTAATTAGTATAACGACTAAAACTTTCTATTTGAAAATTAATCAAATTATTTTGAACCATAAATTTTTGCTTGTCTTCGACTTCAGACAAATTCAGACTCATATATCTTTCCTCCTATATTGTACCACCTTGCTAAAGGAGCAATATATGCATATTAAAGAGCACGTGTTGGACAATCAATTAATTGGTCAACTTAAATTTAATGAGCAAAATCATATTGAAAAATAAAAATTGATTTGAATATTTACATAAATTTTCTAAGACTCAAGTCTTATTAAAAAATGGCGTGGAATAAAAAAATTTAGACAAATAATAATGTCTAAACTTATAATAGCTATTTATCTAGTGTTTGTATTCATACCAAATAAAGTCAAATTGTGATATATTGATATTATTCCAACCGTTTTATAATTATTAAATTTATCCAAATAATTCTTATATTTAGCCAACCTTTACAAAATAAAATGACTGATTAAATAATGGGATAGATAGTTTTGAAAAATCAAAATTATGTAATTAGCTACATCACTAATCAATTCCCAAAGAGACATTCAAGAACTGCAACTTTAGTCTATACGCACTGTAAAATATTTTCTTGGGGTGCATTTATCATTTCTCGTGTTGTATTTATCTTGTCTTTATTCCATCACAAATATAACATTATAATTATTTATATAACGTTAGTTAGTCAATTTTTATTTTGTGCAGACATTAGTCATTTGTTAATATTACACAAAAATGGAACGCACGAAGATGACATTTAATTGCTGCTCATTAATTGAAGAAATGAAGATAGCGTAATTGGTTCACGATTTATAGCATACAGATCAACAATGGGCTGCATAATTAACGTCACGTGAGCAACCCGTGAGATTTAGCTCGATCGAACTCACTTTTGTCTTTCGGATACCTAATTCGTATAATATTGTCCTTAAATTACTTGTCCGCAAAATTTTGTTATGAATTGCAAATCATCCAATGTTATTTTCGTGAAATAACTTTTAACTCTACAAAAAACATATACTTGCGAGGGAGGGGAACTGATGGGATTTGACTACGAGAAGTCACACCGCTTGGATGTCGTGTTAAGGCCTAAGGGACTATAGTAACATAAATAAAGCGCGTAACTAACTAATATTAATTCATAATATACAGAAAATCACGTGTGTTAATTAGTATTACTGCAAAAATTTAATTAGAATGCAGTACATATATAGAATAGTCCAATTTCAAAATTCCCAACCACAACTAATAAGTCAGAATCTCCTGTCAGATTTGAACAAATTAATTAATGAATTATTTCAAAATGCATGGATGAGTATTGAATATTTAATTTATTAATTACAAAGTGAGACGCAATTTTTTTTTAATAGTGGAGTAGTATATATATAATTAATAAGACTATGAGTTCCTAAATTCATTTATTTCTACTCCTCAGCACACAATATATTTTTGTTCTTCTCTATTTATGCACGCTGCATATGATTCTGCAGCATATATTATCATTAGCTGTAAATTTTAATACCAACTAAAATTTCTCAGCTTTAATTGCAACCCCTAACCATATTAATTATATACGCCTACATATTATGCAAATGTCTCCCCACCAAAACCAATACTTAAAAAATAACAATAAATCTATTCGGTCGCACGGTGATCAACCATAGGCGTTAAAAAAAATTGACTTTAAAAATAGAAATAATCACATTTTCTTTAAAGTTTATACTTCCCTAATTAGGTATATTTCTATTTTCAAAACATATATTACTATTTTTAACTTGTATGACCAGTTACAGTGTGTCTAAATATCGTTACCCGAAAAATAAATATTGAACTCGAAATTTAGAAAACACAGTCCACTCTAATATTCTATACTCGAAATTTCGAAAACACAGTCGATTTTTTTGCATTGGTCCCTATTTATACACACTATATTCCTAGTATTCTTTTCTATAGTGAAGAAGAAATTTTCAATCTTCATTTCTTTATGAAATATGAAGATAAAAGTTAACATCCAAAATCTTCAAATCTCATACCTAACTCTTCTATTCTTCTCCTTCCTCCTCTCCTCCGCCCCTTCCCCCGCCGCCCTCCGCTTCCTCCTCCCCTTCGCCTTCGTCGCCCTCCTACTCATCTTCCGCCACTTCTTTACCCGTCCCCGCCCCGTCCTCCTCCTCAACTATGCATGCTACAAGCCGCCGCCCCACCGGAAGTTATCCTTCACAGCGGCGGAGGCTTTCCTCCGTCGCAACGAAGCGTTTGCGCCGGAATCTGTCGATTTCATGCGCAATATATACCTCAAATCGGGGTTGGGAGACGAAACCTACGCACCCCCGTTCATCTTTGAAGAAAACGGCGTCCCCATGCTAAAATGCGCAGTTGAAGAAGCGGAGGAAGGAATCTTCGCCTCCGTTGATGCTTTGCTTGCTAAAACCCTAATTAAAACATCGGAAATCGACGTCGTCGTCGTTACATGTGGGAGCTTCTCGCCCTCTCCCTCTCTCTCCTCTCTCATCGTCAACCGTTACGACCTCAAAACCGACGTCAAAACGTATAATCTCAGCGGCATGGGGTGCAGCTCCGGCGTCATCGCCGTCGATTTCGCCGCTAGGGTTTTGCGCGGCGGCCGGAAAGTCCAAAATGCCCTCGTCGTCGTCACCGAGAGCATCACGTTGAACTGGTACAATGGCGACAGCCGCCCCATGCTCGTGACGAACTGCATCTTCCGCGTTGGCTGCGCCGCCGCGCTGATCACCAACGACCCGAGTCGCCGCCGAGTCGCAAAGATGGAGCTGGTCGACTCACTCCGGACTCACCACGGCTCCGACGACAGCGCCTACCGGGCCGCGTTCCAAGAGGAGGATGAGAAGGGCAATACGGGTATTTCTCTCACCAAGGATTTGGTGAGGGTGGCTGGGGTTCACCTAGGTCAGCATATCAAGATTCTTGCTCCTAGGGTTTTGCCACTGAGTCAACTCGTTCGTTACGTCTACTCGGTGGCGGGGGCCGCCTTATCCCACGGCGGACTTCAGAAGCCTGTCGTGCCCGATTTTACTAAAGCCTTTGACCACATGTGCTTGCACACGGGCGGCAAGGCTGTGATTGAGAGCGTGGCACGAGTCTTGAAACTCGAGGATGATTTTACTGAACCGGCTCGAATGACTTTGAATCGGTTCGGGAACACTTCGAGTAGCCTCGTGTTTTACGAGTTGGCCTATTTTGAAGCTAAGAAACGAACTAAAAAAGGTAACAAAATGTGGATGTTAGCATTTGGGACAGGTTTCAAAGTTGGGAGCTTAATTTGGAAATGGCTTCAAGATTCCAATGAAGAACTTGATAATCCATGGTTGGATTGCATCGATAATTACCCTTTGAAGGCTTGGTAAATTTATTTTCAATATCTTAGACGGCATAATTTGGATTTTTGATTTTTTGAGTTTGTGTGATTTTATATATGTTATCGAATTTAATTGTGGTATGATTTCATCGTTTCTTAATTAGTCGAGAATTTCAGTTTTGGGAATTGTTGTAATTCGTCAGATTTTGAAAAGAAATAGTAAGAATTTTGTTAATTTATTCAAAAAAAATTCTCTCATTTTCGTGCATGCAACCACAAACGTCACTTGCGATGCATGTCCACCATCTCCGCCGTAAGGTTTCTTACTTTCCCGCTGTCCTTTACTATATTAAGTTAAATCATTTTTCATAATTTGTAAATAAAAAAAATGAAATAATGGTTTTTTTGAAAACCGGGTGATTTTCAAAAAAACCATCCTCGGTTTTGAAAAACCGGCGATTTTGACCGTGTCAAAGCGGTTTTGACTAGTTTTGGGGGTTTTTTACCACAGGCGGGGTTTTATAGCTAATCGGACCGGGGCCATGGCCGGTTCCCGGTCAAACCGGCCGATCCAGTCCAGTTTTTAAAACATTGATAAGAATAATCATTATCCTTAGAAATAAGAATGAATTTTCACCATAAATCTATGCATGGGTGATAGTCCGATGGATGGTCAGATTTGACCGGATCAGACCAGGGTCAAACCGTTGACTTTTTTTCGTTTTTTTTTTCTTTTTGTTATTATTTTTTACTGTCAGATTATATGCACCACAACGTGTATTTATATGCACAACATTGTATAATCACATGCACCACAATGATATTTTTATTTATGAATTAAAAAAATGCTTTTAATAAAATTAAAAAAAAAAAGTCATTGCTTAATTTAATTAGTAAGCGTGTTTCAGTTTATATTTTTATCTAAAAAATCTTGCAATAGGAATTTTACATGTGCATTAAAAATAATAATAAATTGAAGAAATTCTTATAAATTATGTTTACGTTACTACTTATATATATATATTTTTACTTGCTTATTGTGAGTTGCTTATTTATATTTATTTTACATCTTTTATAATTTTTATATTCAATTATTATCAATTGGATGTTTGCTTATTTATATTTAATTTGTTTTTTTTTTTCTAACTTTTTTATTTGCTTATTATCAATTTGAGTTATTTTTATTTATGTTTATTCTATTACATTTTTTACATTTAAATAAATAAATAAAATTGTTTATTCTCAATTAGATACATGCTTGTTTATGTTTATTTCATCGCTTTTTATAAGATGCTAATTTATATTCGCATACGTCTAAGAATGAAAGAATGTCTTATATTCGAAAATCAAAATGAAAGTTAATAGTCTTGAGAAAAACACGAATATAGCTGGAGAATTCTTCTAAAAAAAGGATGAAGATGATTTAACCGTAATCTAAATCCTTATTTTAGCGGTTTGCTTTTAAGATTTGGTATAGCATATTACTAATTCTTTCCACTATGTAAATACATAAATTAGTATGAATCAAATAAAAGCTTTTAATATTATTATTTTGCTTTGCATATACACCATTCAAAGAATTCAAATTAATGATTAGAATTGGATCCTAATTTCTACCTAAGAGCCAGAACTGCTCTTATATTTATATATATATATATATATATATATATATATATATATATTTTGAAAATTATTATCTAAGTATTTAATATTTATGGTTCGAAACAATTAAAAGAAATCAACATCAGAGATTATGATAATATCCTTCGGTTAGAGTCATTTGATGCAAATATTAATCAAATAACCATCAACATAACCGTTAAAATAAAATAAAACATTGAGCTAGAATATGAGAAGAAAGTACAAATAGGAAGGATAAAATAATATTTGGAAAAATGAATACCGATATCCGAAATTTGTTTTAAAAATTTAATATTTGACCCAAAAATTCTATAAAAATATTTTCTTTCCTCCAAGATTTTTAATTTCATACAAGCTACACACATTCACACAAACAGTTTTGAAGGGTCGAATTTCACAAAATTGGGGCCCATAAGATTTAGACCTTATCTTTGAACAACCAATAAAGACCCAACACACAGTTCTATCAAAAGATGTAAAAACAAACATCATCCACAAACTGAATTTCTTGGTGCACTTAAAAAGTGTCTACTCTTCTAAACCCCCCAAAAATAAAAATAAAACAAGGTAAATAATCATGTCACACTTAGCCCCTGTCATTCCCCACACACCAAAACCCTCAATCTCTACATTTACAAGAAAAACATCCAATTTCAAATCTCCATCATTCCATAAATTCTATGCTTGCACCACTGCAGATTCTGATCAGAAAACATTTGTGCAAAGGAGGTTTGTGTTAGTGCATTTATGTGTATAATTTTGTGCAATTCTTACAAACTATATGTGTATAACTATCTTCTTTCCCTATTCTCTTAAAATTCATTTGGTTCCTTTTATAAGACTGTTTACTTTCATTTTTGGGTATTTAAAGTTCAAATTTACTCAAAAATGTGGAATGCAGGAACTTTGCACTAGGGTTAGCAGGTGTGGTGTGGGGACTGAGTATTGGTGGTGGAAATGCATGGGGAGCTGGAAGGCGGCCGCCACCGCCGCCGCCAGAGGAGAAAAAAGACCCAAATGTGACTGGTTTGGCAGCAAAGATTCTTGCAAGCAAGAAGAGGAAGGAAGCCATGAAAGATACAATTAGCAAGCTTAGAGAAAAAGGAAAGGTCATTGAGACCTCTTAATAGGGTGTTTACCACAATTGGCTTTGCCTAGTCATCCTATTTATTCATTTTGGAGAGCTTTTGAATTCAAAAGGAAATGTGTCAATGTTTATTCATTTTGGAGAGCTTTTGAATTCAAAGGAAATGTGTTATAATGTCTACTTTCCTTCATTTCTATTTTCTGCTTTTTGATTACCACTTATATGAGAGGAATTGCTGTAGCTTACCATTGTAGTTCTAATGTACTTAATTCTAGATGAAAATGGAAGCATAAACAGATGAAATGTGTGACACGAGTAACGACAAATAATGGCATAAACTGCTCCATCACGAATGCAGCATGCTGGTGTAAAATATGCAACAGAAATCGGAGAGAGTAGTAGGTGGAAACAGCAACATTAATCAAACATCTACTTCATGTAGGAAAATGGAATAACAGAATCTTGAGTGAGGAGTGATATAAAGAAAAGAAACGATATGCTAATGCAAATAAAAGGAATTAACTGCATATCCTTACTGAATATCAACCAGTATGCCCCCCAAAGAATTTAGAAAGTGGCAAGGGTCCATCAGCTTCTTCTCCATTGCTCGACTGCTTTGATCTCGAGCGTTGGCTTTTCTCTTTCTTCCTTCTCTTCAGCTTTGACTTTGATCTTTTTGCCTCTCTCTCATCATCATCAGAGCTTGATGTCTCCGATGATGAACTTGAACTAGAATATGAAGATCTCCTTGAATGCTACAGCAAAGTGTCAAGAATTCAGTGACATACACTAGTGATGGGGTGATCTAGTTATTACAATATTCGAACGAATATATCAGAGAGGAAATTCACTTCTCGCTGTAAATTTTCTGAACACCCAGGCCCCTATAGGAATTCACATGCAACAGGTAACCAAATTTGTTTATGTTGATAAAAGGTCATTACAGACATCAGTTATATGTCATGTTAAAAACTGTTATTTGCGACTTGAATAACTTGTTCAACAGAGTAGATCACTGTTCAGAAGTATATGAGATGACATATTGGCAAAATTAAGCAGGCAAAGGGTTTATGTACCTTCCGCTTTTTGCTGCAATGTTTTCTCGAATCTTTCTCCTTTTTACCTGCAAGAACACTCATCATTGATTTCATAAAGCTAGAGAAGCAAGCAGTCCTCATTTACCCAATTTATTATTACCCTTTTTGTGGCTGACTTTGCCGATTGCGTGGTTACTCCCACGAGCAAGTTTACGAGCCCTTTCAGCATCGAGCTGAGCTCTATACTCTACCATCATCCTATCTTTATCTGCTTCCACTTCTCCCTTTCTTAATTCTTCTTCCTAACAATTGCAGCATTAGATCTAGGCACATGCAAACCACAAATGAATAAAACTTGGTGGGAATGAACATTGAAATATTAATTAAAAACCAAGATATCAAAGAAAAGTGGTAGAGCTTGAAATTAAAACATGGTAGAATGAACACTGCAACTATCAGTTGAAAAGTTACAACATGAAGCCACAGGGATGCGGTCGTACTTAGATCTAGATCCTACCATCTTATAAATAATCATGTACATGTGAAGGATGTTATAAACATCTCATTTGCTAGAAATAGTTACACATCATGGATTATCTATAAAAATGAAAATGATGATTATCTCATCAAAATTTCAAGGGTCAAGCTAAAAACATTAATTAAAAAAAAAAAGGAAAGGTTAGATAGAAAAGTCAAAGGTTCACATCTTAGGTTCAACTTTTCACTAGTGAGACATTTTACCTTTGAGTCATACAGGGCTTTTAGATTCATTACTACGATACAAAGTTTGGTACACATCATAGCAATGCTTTGATACTTTATGAAAGCAGGAGTTTCAAAATTCCAAACATAGCCAACAAATGGTATTGATAAAGAACTATTACAAAAAAGAAACGTGAACAGGTAGACCATGGAAGAACCAAATAGTTCAAGAAGGATTGGATTGCGTTCCTTAGGTTTGCTAGCTTTAAGCCTTAGCATAAACAGGCTTATTTTTTATGTGCTATAATTGTTCATCTGATACTATTAGATGCATGGCCATAGTTGGCCACAAACATAGTTGTGAAAGGCGCACCTCTAGGCCCTCCACGTGTAAAAGGGTGCCAGGCACGTAGATCACCAATTCCTCCCAATTTATGAAATCATAATTATCCGCTATCCTAACTTTTCAAGTTAGCCATAATTATCCCTAAATTAGATCTTCAATTCGTCCCATTTAATGAATCTGCCACAATTATTTCTTAAGGTAAATTTCTATTCCTTCTATATTATAAATCATCCTATAATAAGGGCTCCGTGAAACAGATATCCAATCAACAAAAACCAACCATCCTAAATATTCACTGAAACCATCTCTAATGTAATCTGGTGATTACAACTAAAAGAGCCTGCAAAGTTTCATCTGATTTGCATTAAAAAGTTGCTAAGAATTAGTTTTCATCAAGATCATAACTATTACTATCAAATGTAGCTGGATAATTAGTTTATTCAAAGTTCTGATAATTGACGTTGATTTGATGCTACTACTACTTGGTTAATACAAATTCATATGTAATTTTTTTATAATTTTTTTTTAATGCGCCTTATGTTCAAAAGTCGCACCTTGCACCTAAGGCTTCAGGTCGCTTGGTGCACCTGGCACTTTCAACAACTATGGTGACAAATCATATGGATTTCAATTACTATGTCCAATAATAGCTCACATAACAGTCTATTAAGGCCCCTTACAATTAGACCATCACATCCAGAAATCCCAGTTAGTCCCAAATAGCATGCTTGCTATCACTAGCCAAAAATTGTCAGTACAAGTTACATGGTTCATTGGTTTGTATTAATCATCCAGAAAATTAATGCTTCAAGATGTTACTATAATTATGCTCAAGGGAAAAGGAAAATGAACATTGGGTCACCCTAACAGATTCTGACTTTGTTCTCTTAAGCAGAAAGCATAACAAAGAATGCCAGGAGAATGTATAAAAATCGTAGAAAAGACATGACATGAAAAGAAAGCTGAAAATTGCATATAGCCTGATAAATCACCTTTTGTTTCTTTTTGTACTCCTCCCATGTGATTGTATGAGAAGTTTTTAGACTTTCCAAACGAGCAGCGTGCCATTCTGGTGAATGAAATGAACTATCAACCTGAGACAGTTCTCATCAGATATATTTCCAATACACACACACATACGTGGAAAAGTAACAGTTGTGATGAGTTAGTTAACAAGCCTCTCTACCAATGCACTTAAAGTGTGTGTGTGTGTGTGTGTGTGTGTAGTCTACTAAAAAGAGAATCAGATTTAAGAGATGCAACATTCTTTTACACAACTGTATGAAACAGATAACACATGTCTATTATTAAATGGCTGAGACATGAATAGTTCATATTATGGAGTAAGTCAGAAAAATAGCTGCAAGGATCAAGTCAGCTCTTCAGTTTTCATAAGAAAAAAGTAATCCATATCTAGATTTGGTGGTTATTCCCACAGTTGAGCTAGTAAATGTGAATCTCTACATGACGGCTGTTAAAAAATTTACAAAAATATATAATCGCCATGAAAAAGCTTAAGAACTACAACTCCACAGGAAACCACTAAATTCTACTTGCAAAAAGGACTACACGCATCCAATTGCAGCCGCGCTTTCAAGAACAACAAACTACTTGACCAGAAGCAATGAGGGAAAAGACAACCCCTCCCTCACAATCGCACTCCAAATATACTAAATCAAAGAAACCACCACATATTTCTGAATTTCAATACTGCTCATCAGTCCCTCAGCATCTTACAAGTACAACAAACCTAACGAACTTCATTTCCACTAAAACCGAAAAATTCACAAATATTACAATTCCTTATATTGACAAATCATCAACACTCCAAATATACAAAATCAAAGAAACCACCACCTATTTCTGAAATTCAACACAGTTCATCAGTCCCTCAGCATCTTACTAGTAAAACAAACCTAACGAATTTCATTTTCCCTAAAACCGAAAAATTCACAAAAATTACAATTCCTTATATCGACAAATCATCAACACCTCCAAATATGCCAAATCAAAGAAACCACCACCTATTTCTAAATTTCAATATTGTTCATCAGTTCCTCAGCATCTTAGTAGTAAAACAAACCTAACGAATTTCATTTCCCCTAAAACCGAAAAATTCACAAAAATTACAATTCCTTATATCGACAAATCATCAACATATACGCATTCGTTCATCAATATAAATAAATAATGAAGCAGTATGGAAGGTACGAACCATGCCATCCTCAGCCTCTTCCGGCCCGCCGGAGCCCGACCCGACCCGGGATCTCTGCATAGCTTTGTAGGCTTGATTTTTCCCCATTCTCTCTCTAAGATATTTTGAGTTGTAAGATTTTGATACGATTTTCTCCTCCTTATGATTATGAAAGGGGGAAGATTGAAGTGGGAGGGAAATAATTTAGCTGATTGATACTGATGATGGTGTTGCTATATATATGGAGTATATAAATTCACAATTTGGAAATGAATTTTTTATTTATTTTATTAAGAAATTCACAATTTGGAAATGATTTATTTATTTATTTTATTATTATAGAGTATATTTGAAAATGAATTTAGAAGAAAAAAAATGAGCGCGGATTTGTCACTAAAAATAGTACAAATCTGATGACGACAATTATAAAATTGGTTAAAAGCAACATTTTTATTTTCACATTTTAATATTTTTTCGGTAATATTTAGTGGAACATTTTATTTTACGAATTTTTTTGAATGGATTATTTATTTGTTATTTTACAATTATTACAGGAAGATATTTTCATTTATTGTAATGACTTTTATATTCCTTAATGTTTTCAAAAGGAAAAGAGAAACTTAGTCGGAGAGATAAGTCGTCACATGTGAAATTTAAGAATAGAAATCATTTTGCAAAGTAAATTATTGCAATATTAAAATGAGATAGAAAATAAATTTAAAATGATGCAGCTTTTTTTGCTGATCAAAATCTGATGGGTATAGGCATTATTCTTCGAGACGCTCAAGGAAATTTTGTTGCAACTTGTGCTCAATGCTTTATTGGATGTTGTCGAGTTGATGAAGGAGAGGCTAAGGCGCTCTATGAGGCTTTAACTTGGATCGCAGAAATGGGACTACAAAGAGTAGTGTTTGAGACAGATTGTCACATAATCTCATTGGCTATCTTCAACAATAATAAGGATGATGATTCGAGTTGGGATTTATCATTAAGAATTGCAAAGGTATTATTGCGGCTAATAATTTTTTTAGAGTGAGTCATGTGCGATGTGAATTAAATTTTGTGGCTCATAAGATAGCGAGATCGGCTAAAGATTTCTTTATTCCTCATGTTTGGAATGAACCCCCGGATATTATGGAGGGTCTTCTAAATCTTCCATGCCATTGTGCATAATCTTATTTCCGTTCAAAAAAAACAAAGAACATCTTATAATTTTTTTTAATGGACTTTGCATTTTGTACTTGCTAACTTCCTATTTATGAACTCTGGTACTAAGTCGTGAAGAAGTAGAAACCAACTTTTTTTCTTACGAAAACAATAAAAATTCTCATAATATTTTTTTATTAGAAAAAAAAAACTAAAATATAAGAGTACAAGGACCTACTCCAACCCTTAAAACAAAATGAGTTCAACCGTCGAATATCTCGGGGAAGACACATCCAAACTATAATTTGATACAAGATCAAGTTTCGCCTTTTTTAAGGATATCGACGACCAAACTCTAACCTTAATCTCCTCAACCACTTTCGTACAAGCAACCCCCCCCCCCCCCCCAAAATCTTCTATTTCTAGCCTTCCAAATAGACCACAATGCACCAATTCAAATCGTGTCAGCAATTGTTGAAACCTTTCATTTTCCAAAAGTCATCTTATTTCTTGAAAATTCTCATAATATGTCAAATTAATAACCCATTGTTGTCGCTTGGAGCAGAAATTTTCTTAGTTGGTTACATTTTTATCATATTTCCTTTTTCTTTTTTTGTCATATTTCCTTTTTCTTAGTTAGTAGTACTATATTTTGTAACTATATTTGCAATTTTCCCCAAAGTTAGTAGTATATTTTGTATGCTTTAAAGGTTAGACACAATTTTTGCAACTAGGCCAAAGATAAGAACTAGAAATACTACAACCTTGTAAACTGAACTAGAAATAAATTTTATTGCAACCTTTATTTGAACAAATTATTTGGCTAAAACATCTTTCCAAAGTTGAAATATCCTGTACATTTCTCTTTCTTTTTTCGTCTAAATTTTTACATGGATTATTATTCAATCTGAATTAGGCCTGCTAAAATATTGGCCATATCCCTTTTAAATTTAAACTGTATGTATTAATTAATTCACATCTGCTAAACATTTAACCTCCTATTTGTCAGCAATTTCTGAGCATTCTTTGCTGCTTTCACTTTTCTCACCAACATTTTCCACTTTGCATCATCTTTCTTACTCTGCTGCAGCATCTTCACCTTAAAATGCCTAATTTAAAAAAAAATAAAATTAATTAATAATAATAATAATTAAATATCTGCTATATGTCAATTTGCATTCAGAAAATGTGATCACTCTTGTATCACACATACCTGCAAAGAGGGACCTTGCAGTACTCGGGGTCGTTGCACATGCGCGAATGTAGCTCGAGAAGCTGCCACATGCGCTTACAATGGACGCACCCGCCGGGGACTTTAGTCTTGCAGCTCGAGAAGTGACGTATCAAAGTCTCGAGGCCCTTGCATGCGGGGAAGCCACAAGCTACCTGGCTTCCTTTTAGGGCTTTATCACGAGGCCCGATTGTTCTGCATCCGTCCCTGCAAATGTGAAGTATAGCTTCCATTGCCTCGTGCAGCTGGATGTACACCTTCTTCTCTTCCACTTTCTTCAATCTCTCTTGCTTCCTCTAAGGAACGAGAGGTAAAATAAGATGCTCGTTTCGAGTAGTATAACGAACAAATAAGAAATGGACAGGATTTCACCAATATGTGATGCTCAGTTTGTCACTTCCACAAATGAACACCATCCCTAAATCAGCAGATCTTTAGAAATCTTTAAAGTATACATAGCTTAGGCTAAATAGTCAAATATATCTACATTTATCACCCTTTTTTTCAATGCTATCCCAAATTCAATCGGTTTTAACCAATTATATTCCAAACAACGAGAAACTATGCATATCTATCCTCTTTCGGTACTTGAGATTAGAGTAGGATCTTCAAGAATATGACGTTGAAATACACGTGTAGAAATTAATATTTCTAATGCCACATAAACCCCAAATCGACGTAGTTTTGAGGTTGAAAATACAAAAGTAAGTTATGTCATTTTGGGCTTACGTGGCATTTACAAATATTATTATTTTCGCATGTGTATTTCCATGTCAAGCACTTGACGATCCTACTCAGCTTTCAGGTACCAGAAATATGGAGGGACAGAAATTGCATAATTTTCGTTGTTTGGGATATAATTGGTTAAAGTCGATGATTCATGATAAAATTGAAAAAAGGGTGATAAATTTGGATATATTTGATATATAGCCTATATCTTAAACATGCATGAGGGCATTATTGAATGCAAAAACTCAAAAATCATTGATCAACGATGGGCATTCGACACATACATCAGGCGGAGTCCAGTTAACCGGAAACGAACATGATAAGATGGCTCGAGAAAAATAATGATTTGGTTTAGCGTGTGTTGACAAAATGTATGCACAAGATTGGTGACTCACCGAATCTTCTTCGACAACGGACTCTAATAGCTCTTGTTCTAGAGCAGGATTAGCACGCCTCATCACTTTCCATGCTTCAGTACTCGAGATGCACTTGAAGTCCGCGATTACCATACGCAGACAGACCAAGGCAAGCCGTGGTGCGTCACAACTTCTAGCTAATTGCAACACATCTACGACATTTTCTTTAGTCAACCAGCCTTGTTCGAGTGAGTATTCACAGACTCTTTTAAGAGACGGGACTACATAAGAATGTGATAGGACTAATAAATGGAGGACAAACTTCAGCATCTCCTTCTCTTCGTAGCTGCATCATTATGTGTTAAAATCAGAATTCCGAGAGCAAATACAGCTAGAGTTAAGCAGAGGTTAATATCCAAGTGATAACTATGTGATTTATTTGTTAAATATTCGACTACTTGAGAATCCGTCATCACATGGACGGAAGCCATTTCCTTTCGACTTTAGACCATAGACCATCCTATTTGTCAGACAATGGTTCAAGAATCACAGAACGATAACTTAATGCATTAACATTGTAATGCATAATGCATCGTTAAATCTAAGCCATTGATCGACAAAGATCAAGGGTCCAGATTTATTCTCATTTCTCACCTGATCCTCTTACCAATGAAGCTTAGAAAGAACAAATTAGAACACGAGAAGGGAATGTTTTGCCCTTACCAAGATGAATAGAGGAAACGGATGAATGCACGAACAGCATCACAGGGTACCCCAGGAATCCTAATAGTTCTTACGCTATTCTTAACTTTCGACTGCTGCAGAAAATTCCGGAGGACTGGTGACGCAACACTCTGTACAACAAACAATTGGATAACGAAAAAACAAATAATCAGGAAAATGAGACAATATGGTGATTGCCAATCGCATGACAAACTTGAAACACGTAGAGGAAAATCATATGCTCACCAGAACACTTTGATGAGCAGCAATTGTTGATCCGTCGTCTGTCATAATGTGCACATCGGCTCCATACCCCTCTTTGAAGAGCTTCTCCCACAAATCTTTTGTTTCTCTTGGAACAGAACAGCACGTTGCAAGTCCTCGATTCAATTTCTTCTTAGGAAGTGGAGGAGATTTTGGAATGTTATGACGGTCATGTGGTGAAGACTTCGTATTCTCAATGAAATCTATAGTACCCGATGAGTTCCCTTCCTCTATCCGTATATTGAAAGATCGATCAAATGGCTCAGTAATAGAGGACGGCCACGATATCTCAAAAGCTGGAGAGCCCATGAACCTTTACTTTTTTACTCGTATTGATGAAAACTTAAGCAAGGATCCTCCTGCATTGTCGAACTTTATAAGCAACCGGATAACACAAAAAACGAGCAATCCATAACCAAATTCAACTCCGAAGGAACCAAAATTCACAGTTCGGATTTCTCGTGACACGAAACCAAGTCAAGAAGCCTAAGAATATCTCCATTTGAAGCTTGTGGAGAACTTCTAATGGCAACAATCTATTTTGAGACAGACATCCAATTAAGAGGATTACCATTGTCTAAGAGGATTAACAAAGCAAGCACAAATTTCAGGGCCCACATATATTCCTTAGAGATAAAGAACTTCCATTAGAAGAAAAGAATTGTCACTAATCTACACATTTCTCTTTTTTATCTGATTCAGCAAACATGGAACAATTATATATCGATATAACTAGTACTCCCTCGACCCACTCATATTGTCATCTTTCAAATAAGAAAAGTTTTAACCCTCAAAGTCCTTTAAAAGTGATGGGACCTACCTATTTTCTATCTTTTTACCCTTATTCTTAATCTCTGTGGCGAATAGTAACATAACAATTTCAATAGGTCGGAGGGAGTATATGCTTGCGATCATTGAAAGAGACGAACACATAGACTAAATACAGATTATGCTAAACCAATCTATCATCAAGAAAATGATCATAATGAGTTCTTTGATCCAATCTAAACCAATCTGCATTTCCACAGTATATGAGACTTTGAGAGCCTTTTACAATTTTCCTCCCAACCTAAATTTAAAAATTAGAAAATAACAAAAGATGGAATCATTTCCTTTATATGTGATTTTTTATGAATTTAAGGCTTAGCAGATTTCAATGCAAATGAAAAAAGTAAATCAAGATTTTCTCAATCAAGTTCAGAATTCACTTTTATTGTAAAACACATAGTACTAGAATTAATCTGATTAATTAATTTCTTACAAAATTATGTACCATATATATATTTTTTATTTTTTAAGAAGATTAATTTGTATCCTTATCCACCCCTCCTCAACCTCCCTCGAATCCTCCGTCCATTTTTACCCAAATTTAACATTGGAATGCAGATAACAAAGCATGCAAATTAATGATGATTCAACAAAATCCTAATATAAACCACATATTTACAAAACCAAAAACATCAATATTTGCAAAAATCTAAACCTGCAAAAAGAAGTCCCAGAAACACGAGAGAAAAAGAAAGCATCCATTTTGTGAAAGATCGAAGCTTTTTCGTACATTCAGATGGAAATATTAAAGGCTGCTGCATGTGACTTCCAACCAATCCAAAAAATGAAAAAGAAAACAAAACTAAAACAAAAATCATAAATTTAAATATCCCAGAAATGAAAAACAAATGGAGTGATAAATAAAACAGCAGTAAACAAAGCACCCATCTTTAATTCAAGCTCACCTGAAACAGAGTCGCGAGCTATTATCGTTTGTTAAAACATGGAAAATACAATGTTGGTGGAGGTTTTGAAGGAAAAAACAATGAGAAATTGGAAAAAGGTGTTGCGAAGATAACACAATATTTGTGAACTGTAATGCAGAAAGAGAAGGTTTTGTCTGTAGACTAGAGAGAGAGAGAGAGAGAGAGCAGTTGGTAGAGAAAAAAGTCTGGTAAATGTGAGTGAGTCTTTGCTTTCCGCAAAATGACGTGGATTCATTTATTGTTTCTTGCTACCATTGAAATCAGGTGACAAGAATCTTGATTTGCATATCTGTGCAAATTTTTTTTAAGGATATGCTTTTACAAAACTCATCCATGTCTTTATTACAAAGTCTATTCAGTTTTTTTTTTTTTTTTTTTTTTTTTTTGACGAGGGTAATCTGCAATAATTCCATTAGATAAACTTCCCGACTATTAATATTTAATAGTTTGCAAATTACGGATAAGAAAAATATTTGAGAGTCAATTTTTGAAATAGTAATTTTAAGTATTAAAATTCAAACTTTGGTTCACCTTTTTTAAAAACATAAATTTTAGTTATTTATTTTGAATTTGGGATAAACATATTCTTAATGAAGAGCGTGTAAGTCGGTTTGCTGGCGAGGCGGTCGGATCATGGGTGGGTATCACGGTTGATACATTTGTTATGAATAGTCTTATTAGTCCCAAATGTATCAAATTCAATTCGAATTTTTGTGGTACATTTGATATGATTTTAGTCTTATTGGTGTCAATTGTTTCAAGTTTGGTACAATTGGGACAAACGGTCTAATTAGTGCTACTTGTGCCAAATTTTGGTCGTGATACATTTAGTACGAACGGAGTTCATTAGTACCAAAAGTATCAAGTCGCGACAACAAGCTCGAACACACGCATCGGAAAAAACTCCGATGAGCCATAGAAATTGAATCTCGGTCCGATTTTCCCCAAAATTCGAGCGATTTGAAAGGAATTAGGAATGAATTAATCGGAATTAACTACCTAAGTGATGAATGGAATAGAAAAAGACTCGTTTGATGGAAAATTTTCTGGTATAAACGACTCAATTTGTACCAAATGTACCAACAGTACCATAATACTGATACCCGCCTGCGAACCAACCCGAGACCCGCGCCCCTTTCTCATTAAGGATAAATCTGTACCAAAGTACAAATGTTGGCCAAAATTTGTGTCTATGAAGAGGGTGAACCAAAATTTGAGTTTTAATCCCCATTATGGCTATATATGGATATATATTCTCAATATAGTATATTACATTCGACCCACACATATTGTCTCTTTTCGTTATTTAGATGTGTTCCACTTATATTGTTATCTTCGAAATAAAAAAGTTTTAACCCTTCAATCCTTCAAAAGTGATAGGACATGCTCACTTTATATTTCTTATCCTTATTCTTAATCTCTGTATCGAATAATAATATAACAATTTTAATGTGTCACAGGGAATACATTCTAATAATTTGATAGTTATGCTTGTTATCCCATTAGCACAAGTGGACTACAGAAATTCACTATGGTTTTCCTCCTTAGAAAAAAATGAGAGATGTGCCACTTCAAAACAAAAATAAAAATTTAGAGCCGTGTAGTAATGTTTTTCATGTATACAATTACAAATATCTCAGTTTTGAGATTATTTTATTCATGTCACATAATGTTAAAATTTGTTGTCGCCGATCACTAATTACGAATTTATAATGTTTTGCCATAACTAATCTTTTTTTTTTTAAATAATATATGTGGCTATCGAGCAAAAAGCTTACAGTATTTATAATCTTTTTTTTTTTTTTCCTTTTCGATTTGACAGCTTCTAATCTTATAATTGTATGTTACGAATCGGTAAATTTAGTATCGGATTACTGAAATGATTTCAACTTTTTTTTTTTTTTAATATAGTGGGAATCCGCATTCGTTATCTTCGGTGCGCACTGAGTAAACCCTCGTTCCTTATGCAGTAGCCTGCAAACCACACGGGGCAGGTAAATCACACTTTCCAAATACAAGTGTGGCAGACTCGACCTATAGAGACGTGTCATGGGATTCGAACTTGAGACCTTTCAGTCTCATGCGCCCACTTTTACTGAAATGATTTCAACTCTTACGTAATACATGGGTTGTTATTCTACTTGATGAGAAAAATTGTATTCTTCTTTTTCAAAATAAAATAAAATAAAATGATCGTTTATTTTTTTTTTCCCAAAAAGGTGACGTTTTAAAAAGTCGGCATTATGAAAAATTTGTACAAATTCGAACTCCAATTGATGTACTCCCTCTGTCTTGTTCATAATGTAACATATTTCTTTTTAGGATATTTCATTCATCTTGCAACATTTCCTTTTATAGAAATAATTAAAAAACCACTTTATCTTCTTTATTCACTTTAAAACCACTTTATATCACATCAGTTACACTTTCTTCACATTAAAACTACTTTCTATCACATCAACAACACTTTATTTATCTTAAAATTATTTTATATCATTTTATTAATACACTAATCACCATCTTTACTCTTAATACTTTTTTTCTTAATACACGTGCCGAAAAGAAACGTTGCATTATGAATGGGACGGAGGGAGTATTTCTTATTTTCGGACCATAATAAAAAGATTTATTTTATTAAAGGAATCAAATTTGTAATTGAACACTTGTGTCAAATTAGTAGAATCTTTGTGCCTTTATTAAATCAACGACGGAGAGAAGCGAATAGCGAGAAAGCCAATAAAATTGGTAATTAATTATTAGAATTGGTAAAAATTCGTTAATGCATATGTTAATTCGTGTGGACAAATCACTACAACACAAACAAAAATATGAGCCTGGATTAAAATATAACCCCTCTTTCAAAAATTGGGCGGAAAAAATCGTCGTATAAGTTAGAAGATCAATAGATTTATTAATTTTCTTTAAATGTGAACAAGATTTTGTAGGGTTGAAGATACTTACTCGATTATTATTCCATACCACATCTTTTCATAATGAATCCAAAAATGTAATAGTATAAGATTTATATGTCGCGGAGAAGATATCTAAGAACTAAGAATTAATCTGAATTGTTGATTTTTTTTAATCTACAATTTAGATTAATTGAGTCATTAAATTACTATTGTTCGTGCAGTAAAAATGTGCTAAATAATTTGTGTGCATTAAGTTAGTGTAATTTGTGCCTTAACATATTTGTGCATTAACGCACTGAATTTTTGTGCATCACGTAAGTGATATATATGTTGGTTTCTACTGACTCATATAAAGATGACTTCCTACCAGATTCACACTCTTTACGATGGTACTTATATTTAAAAAATTTAGGAGTGCAGTTTGACAATATTAATATTTTACGGGAAATTCCTGTGTGGGTGTGCATGTAGTACACCCACCTCTCACATAATAATATTTTAATATTATAATTTATATTATTAAAATATCCACACACATATAAGAATTTCTCTAATACTCTCTATGTCCACAAAATGGTTGCCACTTTTGCTACTTAAGTTTGTCCACAAAACGGTTGTCACTTTTGCTACTTCACTCACATTTATTGTGGGATCCTTACTCTACTCATAATAATACTCACTAGAATTCACTATTACCTACTATTTTTTTAAAATCCGTGTCGTCCACAATGTGACAACTATTTCGTGCACAGAGGAAGTATTCGATTAGATTGGAGAGGTGACATCAGTCGCTGGCATGACGAGGTTGAAGTCATATGTGGTGAATGGCGATAGTCCAAATCGACTTGAGCAATAATCAAATGATATTCAAAGAGTGAGACTTTAGTGATAATGCACAATATTCTCAACTTAATTTATGTATGTGGACTGAAACCATTTGAGAATTGAGATAGCTACCCTCCTCACAATTTTAAGTTTTTATTTTTTTTTTTCAATTTTAATTTTTACTTCCCCTTCTTTCTCTTAGTCGGATAACTATATATACATTCAAATAAATTTCATCACAAAATGCCTCGATCACATATATAGTTGGGAAATTCTGTCTGTGGTTCAATGTTCTCCAAATAAAAACATTGATAAATGGATACTCAATTTCTTCCAATTTTAGAGAGAGAGAGCGAGTTGTGGGTGGGGTTAGAGTGGTGGTCGTATTCGTATATACCGGCATACCGCCTTGAACGGGGGCCCACTTTGGCCGTCTAGGCCGGCGAGTGGCAGCGCAGCCCTGGATTGGAGGGTGGCTGCTACAATCCAAGATTGGACGGTGGTCTTTCAGTGGGCCCCATTTTCGCCCCCCTCCCCCAGATAAATATAGGAAAAGTTTTGCTGTCTTCAATCATCACCAAATTTAGCAATATTTATTGATTTATTAGACTATCTATAACCGGGCTCGAGCAAGGGTGCTCGAGTCGGTATCGAGCTGGGAGAGGGCTCGAGATAGGTGCGTGGGGGAGGGGAAGAGCTCGAGCACAACTCGAGCATGGCACGTGGCCACACGAGCGCGACAAAATTAAAAAATAAAAATAAAAAACGTTCGGTGGGTGAAATACACGCGCTAACGTTAAAATTTTTAAATGCAACGGCAATTTTATCCGGCAACGGCTATTTTGCTGGTTTTTTTTCTTTTTTTTATTTATTTTACCTATAAATACCCATTTCATCTCCCTCATTTTCACACCTCTCATTCCTTTCATCTCCCAATTTTTTTCATCTCCTTAATTTCTCCAACAAATTCATCCAAAAAAAAATTATGGATCCCAACAATCCATACAACTGGTTCGGCGGCAATGCCGACGACATGAACTATTTCACGGGGGCGGAGCTTGATTCAATCAACCTCAACACTCCGGCCTCCGCCGAATCCTACCCGTCGTTCTCCCCCGACGCCGACAGTCCGGCGACAAACACAGAGGATCGCCTCATTGTGGCACCGCCGCCGTCCCAGCCCGCTGCCGGAGGAAGAAAAAGAAGGGGAAGGGCAAAGCAATCGCCACCTCTGCCACCGCTGCTGACGAAGATGACTCGGAACCCGTCCGGGCGAAGAGGCACAACTACACAGACGAACAAGCCAGCTACATGGCACAAATTTGGGTGGAGGAGACCTGCAACTCCATCGTCGGATGCGACCAGTCCGGCGAGAGATATTGGTACGCTATCCAAGAGCGCTTCAGCAAGGGTCAGGGCAAGGTCCAAAGGAAAGAAGCCGGTAGAGGGCTCGTCCCAGTTCGAATCCGTCATGGGTCGATATGGAGACCGACTTACCCAGTTCGCCGAGGCCAAGCATGAGATCGCGGTGGCGTTGCGTGAATCAGCTCGAGCGAAGCTGGAAAATGCACGCATCCGGCCGAATATGTTCAGCAGAGACGTGATGCGACCGACTTGGAAGTTGTCTCTAGGGACACGAGATTTATAACGCCGGAGCAGCAGGAAGTTCACCGGAAGATGGTGGAGGAGGTGAAGCAACATCGGTGGTGGGCGTAGTTTTATTCGTCGGATGTAGTGTTTTTTTTATTAATTACTGTATTTTAATTTATGTAAAAATTTTCAATTTTCAAATATGAATGGAAAATTCGTATTATTTATTAATTAGTGTATTTTAATTTATTTACAAATAGATGAATTAATTTAATAAATGAAAATAGGGAATTGTTTAATATTAAAGATAGAGCACCCTTAGAACACCCTTGGGTTGCAGGGATAGAGTGCTCTAAGGGTGCTCTAGTGCTTAAACACCCCTTAGAGCACCCTAAGGAGTGCTCTAAGGGTTACAAATAGCCTTAATTACATTGAGGGAGAGGTTATATCTACACTTGATAATAATGTCATATACGTTCCGATAGATCAAGCACTAGCAACATGTAGTCAACACAACGCATTAGAGCTCTTTGGAGAGTACCGATGAGCAGTGGTGAATTTAAAGGGATACATAGAGTACAAATGTACCCAAAAAAAAAAGTTAGTACATATATATATAAATAGTATTATATTTACTAATTAGTCTAAATGCCCAATTATATTTTGGCCCAACATGCCATATGATTACAATACATTATTTAAATAAGCCCAATTCTATTTTGTTAAAGGCCCGTATTATTTAATTAAGCCCACATATGATAACATTTGAAAAAAGGAATTAGAAGTTAGAAACGGGAGTTTGGAGTCAGGAGTGGAGAGAAGAAAACTGCAGCTTATTCTCTAGTATTTTTGCTTATTAGGTTGGTGTTGATTCTTCCGATTGCTACTGCAAGTGTAGAGAGAGTGTTATCAGGAATGACTTGTGTCAAGAATAAGTTGCGAAACAATATAAGGGATCAATTTTTGAATGATTGTTTGGTCACTTTCATCGAGAGAGATATGTTTCTCCAAGTTTTCGATAATGAGGTTGTTAATCACTTTCAAGAAATAAAGACTCGTCGAATAATAAATTAGATAACTATGTAATTTTCTTTTGTATTTTGAAGTGTATCATTAAAATTGAACAATATTTTGACATTTACTACTTTCAAAATTAAAAAAAAAATTGCACTTATAATTGTGTACTTTAAGGTATTCTTTTTAAACCTAAATGGTTGATTGGTTCGATGGTATGTTAATTATTGGTGTTTATGGAATAAAATCCCCACCCTTTTTTTCAATCACATCACCTTTACTGTTTCAATTTATTTATTGTTGGATTTTCTGTTTTTATGCATTGTAGTCTTTTTTTTTTTCATTAATGAATTCACTCATGGAAACAAGTTTAAGAAATCGTATGTAATGAGATAAAAAACACACGAGTACAAACTGATAAAAATGTCAATGTGAATGGATAAAATCTCAATTTTATGTTTATGGAACAAATGGATAAAAAGAAAAATTAAATTCAGAATTTATTTGCCGGGATATAATCGCAATTTTAATGTAAACTGAAAAAAAAATCGTCACCAACATGCCTTAATTAGAAAATTCATCAACTCACTAGATTTGTTATATCCACTCCATAACTTAGAAATTGCTACAACCAATCCACTTTATTAACAAACTAAAACACATCATTAACAATACCCCTACTTTTCAACTTTTATCCTACTTTTCACTACTTTTTCAGTTTTCTTAATTCCCGTGCCCGGTCAAACTAAGACACTTATATAAATACGGAGGGAGTAGCAATTTAAATAAAATATGAAAAATTACATTAATCAAATAGAATAAAATTTAGATAATTGAAATAAAGAAAATAAAAAATAAAAAATTTGGTTCGTCCTTAATGACCCTTCGCATGTCCAAGAATTTGAATGGAGCACGGAAAATAGCATCGTACTCAATTATCTGATCAATAGTTCCACTCTCTTACCCCGCCGTTAGCACTATTAACGTGTCCATTGTTGATGTAGCAAAACCACGTAGATTGGGGAGCAAACCATATAAATATATTTATTTTGATAATAACTCAATATCTTATGGAAATAATATCAAAATAAAATATATTATGTGATTTGTCTCCCCTACGTAGCATTGCCACATCAATGGTGGATGTGTTAATAATAGTGCCCACGGTGAGTAGGTGATCGATCCAGTTTCTGGGCAAGTGAGGAGTACCCACTTGGTTACGGTAAGCCTGAGGAGGGCGTCCCACATCAATTAAGTATACATATAACAATAATTTTGAGATGAAGTTAGACCCATTTATTGACCGTATGCATAAGTAGGGCAACAGATGCGATCCAATCAATATGAATATTATGTAAGCAACGGGCTCGTTTTCTTTTTTTCTCTTTTTCTTTTTTTTGGTAATTTTCAAAGATTGATTGAGAGGTTGTCAAATTCATTTAATTGCTGTGACGATTTTATTTTAATTTGTTATTTTAATTTATCATTTTAGCACCCATGTTTTGTGCCACAATCCCCGGTGGTCCTACAAATGATGCTAGAGCCATCTACATTATTTATGCTTGATCTTCTTTAATCTTTATGTTAGAACCAAAATGAATTGGTCAAAAGTAAATGAAGATACTACTTACTTTGTTCACCAAAAGAAGTTCTACTTGTCCTCTTTTTTTTGTTCACCAAAAGAAGTCCTACTTACTTTTTCCACTTACATCAAGTGAGACCTATAATAACTTTCACTCTCATTTAACCATTTTCACTCATAATATGTGGAACCCTTATTCCACTTATAACAATTTTAACTATATTTTATCTTTTTTCACTCACAACAAGTGGGACCCTTATTCCACTTACAACAATTTTAACTTCCAATTCATTTTTTCCACTCTCCATAAGTGAGACCTTAATTTCACTCACAACAATTTTATCAATTTTCTTAATTTCCCTGCCCATTCCACAATAGGACTTTTTTTTCACGAACGGAGGGAGTATTGTAACCGTAATAAAAAGAGACATTATTGCAGTTTTTACCGCAATAATTGTGTTTCCTAAACCTGTTGGTTAAAGTTGCTTTTTTTTTTATAGATTCCAAACAGATAAGACTCGTCGTCCCATATCCACCAACTATTAAAAATTAAAAATTGAAAGTTTCAAATCAAGACGTGTTTTTCATGTAGAATAATTACTATGATTTAACAGTATCATAAATCTGAGATCCTATACATCAAGAACAGAAACAGCATTCCCATTTAGATATTTCCTCCACATCGATTCAATAAGCCCATCTCATCAAGCACGATTGTTAAAAAATGAGTTATTTATATACTACCTCCGGTTCCCAAGTCTTTTCCTTGGAGGGAGTGACACGGATATTAAGAAAAATATTGTTGAGTTAGTTGTGAGTAGAGAAAAAAGTGATTGAATTTGTTGTGAGTGGAGAAAAGGTCCCACGTAAAGGGTAGTGATATATTAATTACTTGAGATAGTGATGGACCATATATGATATTTTAAGTAAATAAGTTGATAAAGTAAGGATAAGAGATAATAATTTGTTGTGGGGTAGTGTTCAAAAAGTAGCTAGGAAAGAAATTTGGGACCATCCAAAAAAGGAAAGATAGGAAAAGACTTGGGTACCGGAGGTAATAGTAAAATTGTAAAAATAAAGTAAACTTTTAACGATGTTTCTATCAAAATCAAATAGAAGAGAAAAGGAAGTTAGTATTATTTTTAGTGGCATATGTTATACTTCTTCCGTCCACGAAATAAACTCTTTACTTACTCAACGAAATAAATTTCTAGTCTATTTTTTGTATAATTATATTTTCCATTCTTTTCTATATTTACTATCCTTTGTCATCAATGGACTCAGCCCAAACAATTAAACCAACACAATTAATAAAACTAATTTAACAATAATCCACATCATCATCTCTCTCTCTCTCCACCTGAAAACCCAAACGCCCCTTGCTGCCGCCACCAATCCATCTCCTTCAACATTACTATCGATGACAACTATTGCCTTCCCACTACCTTCCAAATCGAAGAAGCAACAACTATAAGCTAATAAAATGATGAAGAATTTTAAAAGAAAAACATTACCAAAAATTGCAGAAGTAGCATGATTGGACAAGACCTGCAAATCTTCCCAAAAGAAACATCATAAAAAAATAAAGCCTAGCATTTTTCGATATTTGGCTTCAACAATTTTGTGAAGATTTAAATAATAGGAAAAATCCTAAAAACCCACTAGCTAAGCATCTCAATTTACAATTGAATCATCAAATTTCATTTCTCAAACGGTCAAACCCACCACAGAGAGCTATTGGTGACTATCTCATTTATTGTTTACTCCATTTCTGATTCTGCTCCGGTCCATATTTTGCATATTATCATTCCTTTTTTTTTAACTGTTGTGTGATTCTTTATTCGGTTGGTTTTGCATTTAGTGTATGACGTATTGTTATTCAATTGCTTAAATATGATGGTATATTTAATTTAATTAATGAGAGTAATATATCCAAAAATAGCTATAAGAAAAATTTGTTTAAGTTAATAAACGAAAATAAAATGAACATCATTTTTATTTGTTTAAGTGTACATGCCTTTTCTAATGAAAGATTAAGAAAGTAATCGTGTTTCAAAAATAGCTAAAAAGAAAAGAAATCATGTGATTTAATAAACCAAAACATAGTGTGAACCATCTCTATTTGTCTAAGTGTGCATGTCTTTTTCTAATGAAAGATTAACAAAAGTAATCAAATGTCATTACCATTACCCTTTTCTCCTACTCACAACACTTTTATCATCTTTCTTAATTTCTGTGCTGATACTCAAATGGAAGTTTATATCATGGACGGAGGGAGTAATTTATAAGTTATAACGAGGTTATATATTGTATTTACATTTTAATTTGGAAATTAAGCTTAATAAAAGATACTTGACTTATAGATGCAATACAGATAACAATAAATTCATTGTTAGCCGGGGGATAGACCACGGAGAGAGTAACATCATATGCTCCATTCATCTATGATATAAATATCCATTTGAGATTAAACACATAGATTAAAAAAAATGGTGAAGTTCTTGTGAGTGGAATATGAGTCTCACTTATTAGAGTGGACAAAGTGAAAATTATTGTGAATGGAATAATAGTCTCATTTATTGTGAGTGAAAAAGGTGAAATGAAGTTAAAGCTATTGTGTGTGGAATAAGAGGCTCACTTATGGTGAGTGAAAAAAGTAAAATGATAATGAAAATAGTTGTGAATAGAGTATGATCCCACTTGATTTGATTGTATAAAATGTTGATTTGATTGTAAAAGGTAAAATAAGTATTTTCTTTGTGGACAAATATTTTTTGGTGAGTATGTATTTATTTCGTGGACGGAAGGAGTATTTATCAATTCAATGCTGGCTAGCTTGGCTTCGTTCTCCCTAGTGGAATTACATTGATTATTAAGAAATTTAAGAGATGTTGGTTGTTGATTGTATATATATGATGTACAAATTATGATATAAATTTATGCATTACAGCAAAATTAACTTCTATAAATTAATACTCTCTAAATTAATAAATTCTCTAATATAGTAAATTTTTTCAGTCATGATTTGAGCCCTTGTAAAAAAATTATCAATTTTAATAAAATAATAATATAATAATTATTTGAAGATACCTTTTATAAGTATATAGGTCCCATCAAAAATATAAATTAATAATTCTTAATTATTACATTTATATTTATTATAATGATTTGTTAAAATATGAAATTATTGTTATCAGTTTTTTCTTGAAACTTAAGTTTAAGTTGATTTCATCTCTAAGTTTCTAATTACATGCAAGGGATGTAGAGTTCACCATTTACATTTTAATCTACGTGAAATACTATATAACTTTTCTAATTGCAGTTGAAAATTTCAATACCGAGTTCTTCAACTAAAATAAAAAAGTAAAGCTTGATTGTTGTATTCGATGCTTTCTTTCAAGTTAAAAATTGATCAACGGATATATATATATATATATATATATAGGGTGTGAATCTGGTAATGAATAAAATGATATAAAATATTTTTTAATTAATAAAATGATATAAAATATTTTTTAAGTAATATAATGTATTTTTGAAGTGAAAATAATACAAACACACAAATAGGATAAATTAAATGGGACATTTAAAATAGTGAAATGGGAAGTATTTATTTTTCTTAAACGCGAAAAGCATGATTTGTGGTCATGAGAAAGTTGGGCAAGCTTGTCGTACATAATTATGACCTAGAAATAGGTACAAAAGAAATAAAATTAAATTACATATTGGGACTCTTACCTTTTCACATTTATGTACATTATCCCATGTGAAAATCAATTTATTTGGTTTAACAGTCACAGACGCAGAACTGCCCTCCTAAATTTATCTATAAATAGAGTCGATGTATTTCCTTCTTCTGCACACACAAAAATAATTTCATCTTCTAAATTTCAACACATTGCTATTTTTTTTTGTAAGTCTTCTTCTATCAATTATTATTTTTTAGTTTTCTAGCTTAATATTTATGGATACTTAATTATGCTTATAACTTACCCTCTTTTTATGCATAACCCATTTACTCTGTAATTTGTAGTACCTATGATCTGTTTGAAAACCACATGAATAATCGGTGGTGATAGTTCAATTTTTGTACTTGATGTTTTTTATCTATACATTTAGATACTTCAATGCAAGCTAAGCACTGCATAGGGAATAATATAATTAATATTTGTCTTAATTAACATCACAAGATTTAGGCTATATTGCATTAATTAGAAGACCACAAAAATGGTGATTGCCAAATTGTGTAACTTAAGTTTGTGATATATGTGACTGTTACATAGGTTGGAGAACAATGGGAGCTGCTAATCTTCCGAGTTTGATCGTGATAAAATCAAGTCCTTCTAAAGGCCTCGCATACTACATGGCTGACGGTTCCGTACTAGTCGGAGACCAGAGCGTGTTCAGCCCGCAGGTGAAGATTGAAGCCGAAACAGCAAAAGACCCCGCGTATGTTCACCTACGTTTTTGTTATTCCAACAAATACTGGCAGCGGAAAGCAAACAGTTGGGTGATCGTTGCTGTGTCGAATCAGCCTGAGGAAGACATAAGAAAGCCCTCATGTACATTGTTCGAGCCAAAGGTAGACAACGATACCGGGTTGCTCTACTTCACCCACGTTCAGAGCGGCGGGCGTCTGTCGATAAATGAATCGACTAAGGCCTTTTACGTAGAGCAATCGAGTAGTTATTCCCAATCTGGTAATTTAAATTATCTCAATTGGAATTCATTAGTCCAACTGCCCAAAAACGTTGCGTTCAAAGGATATAACAATAGTTGGCTGGGAGGAATCTTGTCGCTAGGCGTGAATTACCTACAGTACTCGGTCGACGATCCCAACACGCCTATCACGACCTACAAGATCCAGACTGTCCCCGACGGACACGTCAGAATATTTTCCAATTATTTTAATAAGTACTGCAGGAGGAGCGACTATGATTGGATAGCTGCGGAAACCACTGACGCCTCCGCCGCTGACGCCAACACTCTTTTCTGGCCTGTCAAGATTGATGACACCACCATTGCGCTTCGCAATGCAGGTAACCACTTGCGTAAATATATATACTCTCTCTGTTTCACTAAAGATGTCTTCTTTGTGTTCAGCACGCGAATTAAAGAGAAATAATAAAATATGTAAAACTAGTGTGAATAAATAATTAAAAATGTAAAAGTAGTGTGAATAAATAATAAATAATATAATAGCAATGTGAATGCAAATGTAAAACAGTGTGAATGCAATTAATTATTTCCCAATAAAAATGAGACATCTTTTGTGAGACAACCCAAAAAGAAAAAGAATACAACTTTGGTGAGACAGATGGAGTATTAGTTATATTATATATATATAGGGTGTGGATCTTGTAGGAACTAATCTTTATATGAGAATCGTAGGAACCAGCATAAATATCACTTACGTGATGCACAAAATACAGTATATTAATGCACAAAATAAAACATGAATAAAACGCAGTAAAACAAAAAAAATCACGAGTAACACTCTAAAATGTTTTATCTAGTTTGTTGTGATGTGTAACAATTAACTACGATGTGTCATCAGGTCATAATTTTTACGACAGTATTATTTTTCCGGATATAATGAAAAATGCACCTAAATCTAAAACAGACGACCCTATGATAGGTCCAATAAATTCTTCATGTTTCTTATTCATTTAGCACCCACAAATCCAAAATCCTGGATACGCCACTGCAGGTAACAACAATTTCTGCATCGGTCTCGATGCGTACGACAAGACGCGTTGTCTGAATGCAACAGCTCCCAATATGACCAATGCAACGCATATTGTTGTCCAAGAACTCGTGTCGAAGAGAACGATTCGCAACGTGAGATACCTGATGGAGGATGCGAGGATATACAAAGAGACGCCGTTCTTGGCGGGGACCGTCTCCGCTTATAACTACTCAGATGTGGAGAGTAGTATTGCCGTGGAGGTTTCTTATGAAGACTCCAAATCTGTTTCTTTCACCAGTGGCAATACTGTAACGGCCGGGGTGAAGGCCGCATTCGATGCTGGTGTGCCTTTAATTGTTGATGCAAAAATTGAGATGAGTGCTGAGACGAGTGTGTCGTCTGAGTGGAACACCACCACAACCATTACAAAGTCAGTTAAGGCTACGGGTACAGTTCCGGTGCCCCCCCGGAGTCGGGCCGTAGCTCATTATGTCGGGACGAGAGGCTCGTGCGATGTTCCCTTCACCTACACTCAGGAGGACACAAGTTCCATCGACGGAAGAATCATTACATCCGATGTAATTTATGGTATTTTCACAGGCGTCAATGCTTACAACTACTCCTTTATAGTCGATCATACTGTCCCTCTCTAAGAAGACAACAATCATCATAATTATTTCTTATTTATGTGTGTTTGTTGCTTGTTGTAATCTTCTTTGTAGGTGAGGGTTTTTTTCATCAACTTCTTCCAAGTTGGTTTTTTCCCTCATATATTATGTGTTCCTTGTTTGTTGTTGTTGTTGTACTAATTATAATAAAAAATTGCACTCTTATGATTGTGTGTTTCTTATGCATATTAATTGCTTTCTGTATTCCCTAAAAAAAAATGGCTTCTGTATATTCACTTTGATATTACACTTGCATAGAATAGTTGTGTTACATCATCAATTCGTTGGATTTAATGGTTTTTATTTTTAAACCATTAAGATGGTGATTAAATATTGATTAATTAAAAATTAAATAATAAAGGACTATTCAACACATCGAATAAATAATATATATTCTTGTTTTTAAAATCACATGGTTTTCTTATGCACGTTGAATTTCACGAATATATATATGGTAGTTTTGATTCAATTTTGATGATGAAATTTGTATTTTATGAAATTGTGAGAGAAGAATGTTTTTTTAGGACGGTAACTTTTGTTGTTTTTCAATTATAGGCCAAATTTTTTTGGGCTTTCAATTTTAGGATAATATCTAAAATATTCATCAATTTTAGGACAATATCTAAAATATTGATCAATTTTAGGACAAAATTGAGCCCGATCGGGCTAAGTCGCACTTCACCCTCTCGTGAACTCAAATCTTTGGCCCGATTCCCACTTAATTTCCATCTAGGCGTTCCATTCATCAATTGTATATATTATTATTACAAACAAAAATTAATTATTCACCATATAAAGTAAACTCATCCAGAAAAAGAAAACAAAACCACACCGCAGCTAAGAGTCGATTTTGTCAATTACATTTAGTAAGGGCAGTAAAAATTCTGATTTGCAATCGATTGTGACTAGGGTTCTTCAACTTTGGGGTGGTTGCTGTGTGTTTTTGTTTTCTTTTTCTGGACGAGTTTACTTTGTAGGCTGAATAATTAATTTTTGTTTGTAATAATAATATATACAATTGATGAATGGACCGCCTAGTTGGCAACCAAGTGGGAATCAGGCCAAAGATTTGAGTTCACGAGAGAGTGAAGTGCAACTTAGCCCGATCGGGCTCAATTTTGTCCTAAAATTGATCAATATTTTAGATATTGTCCTAAAATTGATCAATATTTTAGATATTGTCCTAAAATTGAAAGCCTGCAAAATTTTGGCCTATAATTGAAAAATGGTTAAAATTACCCGTCCTAAAAAAAAGGTCTTCTCAAATTGTGATGATGAATTGCTTTGTCTTTATTTTTGGTAGCTGTCATTAATTCAATTATCTTAAAATATATGTGATGGTAATGTAATTCAATATATAAATGCATGAGATGAAATTAAAGATGATAAATAAATTTTGGATATTATAGTATTTATTTTGAAACCACAACTAAATAATTTGTTTAAAGTCGTATTACGACGACGAATCACTAAGAGAATTGCTACATTACATACCAGGATAAGAATTCAAGTGAAAACGGGTATACTCAATATCTCCCAAATCAGCTACAAGGAAATCAAAAGAAATCAGACTAAACATATGCATAAAAAAATAATAATCAATTTTTAAAATAATTAATATTGTAAATACTTCACAAGCCGTTGAAAATTTCATCATAAACCACATTAGTTGTTGTGTCATGTATCTTACTATCATCGTCACAAATAAAAAATTTGAGAGCTCTTTTTGCTATAAACTCATGAGATAGCAACGTACAACTGACCATGACTAAACACAAGTTTCAGCAAGTACAATTAGTCCCACGTCGGAAAGAGATTGACCTTGAGTAAAATTCGAGGGGCTCATGATCATTCTTTCTATTGAAAACTTTTTTTGTTCGCATTCTTTCCTGAAATTAATTTGGCTTCAATTACGTGCATGGTCCCCAAGTTTACTATCATCCTGGTGTCATTGCAAGCTCATTCGACGGACTGATATTTCTAATAAGCATGATGATGCACCCCTCCTTCAATTTTATTTTGTGACTGGGCAACCTCGCACATTATCAAGTGTGTGACCCGTCAAGCATCGATAGGGAATCACTTTTCATTATAATTTTAAAAGTATAAATTTTAAACAATAATTTTATATCGAAGTGACAGTATTGCGACTCATTAAAATAGTGTTAAACGACTAATCAAATTATAATATAAAATAAATTAAGAAGGGATAATGTTACTGATTGTACCTTTTTTAGAACTAAAATCACCAAATTTATACATGTCCCAAACATAAATCACAATTTTTATATTTGTACCCGTCCCAAATCTAGGAATATCAATGGGCAGGTTGGGTATCCACCCATCAAACATGTCTCATACTTGAACCCGTTTAGATTTTCTTTATTTATACTCATCTATAAAAGAGAAATCGAACTACTCATAAACTTAAATCCAAAGCCCTTGTTTGAGCTTGGGTCGAAATAAACCGCCAACAACGTGCAGGTCAATTCTGGCAAGAAATCACGGAGCGGTATGACTCTACTAGGCCCGAATTCATGCTGGTCAGAAATGCCAATCAGTTACGCCACCACTGAAATCAAACTATGAATATGTGCCGCTTGTTCCACGATATGCACCGTGCCGCTTATTCCACCATATCCACCACTGGAATCGAACTAGGAATACGTGCCAAACGAAATTCAAATGCTACCGCCGAACATATCCTCGAGATAGCTTTAGCCGAGTACGATGTTATTTTCGGTGCTCCACTCAAGTTCTTGGACATGTGGAGGGTCATTAAGGACGAGCCAAATTTTTAATTTTTAATTTTCTTTATTTCAATTATGTAATTTTTAATCTATTTGATTAATGTATTTTTCGTATTTTACTTAATTATTATAATTTTTAAATTTTGAATTAAATAAATTAGTAAATAAATTTTGAAAATTAATTCTATTGAGACAGTATAGAGATAACGGTACTACAAGTAATTATCTCTATCCGAGGTCCACAAGGAGATTGAGATCTCTGCCCTTTCGTTCTCATACTAGTCCATCCATATACTCTGATTCCGCCGCCTAACTTGCTTGGAATTATACTTTCACAACGCTTCGAAGGCGCCTAATGTAGAGTTGCATGGTTTTAATTTTTTACATCTTTTTTAGTTTTTTTTGGGATTTATAATAATGGGTAATGATATTCGGCCACACGAGCTAAAAATGGTAATATAAGTTTTTAAAATGGAAATAATACCCTAATTGGGAAGCATAACCCCTAAAGGGGAAATGTGATTATTTCCATTTTTATAGTCAATTTTCCTTTTTTTACGCGTGTGGCTGGCCATAGTGTGGCCGACTATCTTTATTCTATAATAATATATACATCGAAACTATTTTGCAGGCTTTCATAATATTTTGGAGATATATAGGTTCATCTGTCACTTATCTGTTGTTCTTATTTTTTTTTTATAGGTTGATACTTGTAAAATTAGCATTTAAACCTCTGTAATTTTGCAAAATATATAATACTTGAATTTCATCATAATATGTTGCAGTTTTGTTTATTAATTTGTTGCCGCAGAAGAGAATCCAGCATTTGATTTCGATGTACGCGGATTTACCTGGGCAATAGTGTTTGCATATGAGGTTCACAAAGATGTAGCCCTACACGTAAATAAGCTAGCTAGACACAGCTAATTGTAAAAATAGAACCGTAATTTTCAGTGTTTTCAGAAAGAGGACTATATGTTACGAAATTTGAAAATTGGAACTATAACTTTCATTTTTTGTATTTATACTCTTATTTGGGGCCCAAAATCTATTATCTCGGCTTTTTTAATAACACCTAGAGCATGTTGCTGCTGACGTGACCGTGTCATGTCACTTGTTTGGCAAAAAAAAAATTCCCTTTTCTTTTGTTATTATCGATTTTTTGATCATATTTGTTATTATCGAAAGAAAGAAAGAAACCAATTATTTGCCAAAACAACCTAAAATAAAAATAAGAAAATGACGAGTTTCTTTCGAGTGAGTGGAAATGACGAGTTTCTTTCATTTTTCCTTATTTTTATTTTAGACTGCAAATGTGGCAAATAATTGGTTTCTTTCTTTCTTTCAATAATAACAACATGCTAAAAAGAAATCGATAATAACAAACAAAGGGGAAAACAAAATTTGCCAAAAATACGACATGACACGGCCACATAAGCAACGGGCTCTAGGTGTCACCAAAAGCCCAAATAATTTGTTTTTGGCCCAAAATAAGAGAGCAAATATAAAAAATGGAAGTTATAGTCTTCATTTTCAAATGTTGTACTAACATATAGTCCTTTTTTCTGAAAACATTGAAAATTACGTTCCTACTTTAACAATTATCACAGCTAGACAAGAGTTTTGAAACAAAATCATCAATGTTGCTAGCAGAAGTCCCACCACATCCTACTGCCTCATTACCCAATTTCTTGAACCTACAAGCATTCCTTTTAATCTCAACACTTCTCTCTCCTCCAACAACTTGTTCAATGCACCTTGCAATTTCTTCTCTCCCAACAACAACCCCATTCTCACGATGTCCAACTCCAAGCCCTACCCTCCACACATCCTCAATAAACTTAGCATTCGTCGTCTGGTCCGCCCACTGCGCCATGGCCACAAGAGGCACCCCGTGGCTGAGTGCCTCGAGAGTCGAGTTCCAACCACAATGGCTCATGAAACACCCTATGGCGCGATGCGCCAACACTTGCCGTTGATGGCACCATCCCACTATTAGGCCTTTTCGTCCCGAGTTGAAATTCTCCGGAAGCTTCTCGACTTCGGAAGGCCTCACAACCCACAAGAAGTAGCGGTTGGTCATGAGTAGGCCATGCGCCACTTCTTCCATTTGCTCTTTCCCGAGAGATGCAATGCTCCCAAACGATACGTAGACGACGGAGCCAGTTTCCCTTGATTCTAGCCATTCTATGCAGTTGTTATGTTGTTTCGGTTCGAACAAGCTGATCATCGTTGTATCATGCAGGTTCTTGTTGTCTGAAGATGATTTGTTGTGATTAGTCTCTTGTAGTAAGAATGTTGGGCCCACAGTCTTGATCGGCCATTTGCTCGCCATCCATTCTACTATCTGCATGTAACAAGTTAGTTAATATGAAATGTACGTACATATATACGCGTGACCCGATGATAATGTCCCTCTTTACTTTTTCGTGTATCCCATCGATAATGTCCCATTTCAATAAAAAGAAATATCTAACCCTTCAGAAACAATGGGACGACCTACCATTTTCTATCATTTTACTCTTATACTCCTTAATACCCATATACAAAAAGTAAGGGACATTATCAATGGGTCGGAGGGAGTAAAAGTTAAGGAAAAAAAAAAGTAAAAAAGGCGGGCTCGTCGCGCATGGACACTTTGTATGAGTGTGTGTATTATAAGCAGATGAAAAAGTGAGAGTGGCCCGTGCTGCCAATCGTACCTTGCGATTGACCGCACATGAAGTTTAATTTTCATCCACCACAACAAAAGTTTCTGATAGTGTGACATAAATGTGCGGTAGCTATGATGCATGTCACAAAAATTAGTGACATTTGTAATTCAAAAAAAAAAAATTGTGACGTTTGATGTCACTAATTTTTGTGGTCCATGCATAATAGCTACTACCACGTATTTACGTCACTACTGAAACTTTTATTGTAGTGATCTGTTAGTGACCAAGAATTTAGCATATAATTAGATAAGAAATGATGGTGACAACTAAGAAAATAGAAATGGACCTCATATTCGAGCATGTGGAAGGTGTTGATAAAGATCCAATCCGCTCTCTCGAGATTGGAGAATTGATCCACAAGCATATTGAAAATGGTATGATTTGAATCCATAAACGGAGAAAGAGAAGGCAAATCTCTCACTTGGAGCGTCGGCACGGCAGGCAACGACACCGCACAATCTTCATAAGGGAACTTCAACGACCCTCGTTTCAAATGGTAGAAGACGGCACAAACAGCGCCCGACTGGGTGAAAAAGGGCGCTCCGAGTAAACCCCGCTCTTGGGCAATCTCCAAAACCCACGGCATTGTGGAGTCGTAGACGATGAGTTTTGGAGGAGAGGAGGACGCCTTTCGGGTATCAATGAAGTCGGCCAAGTTGGTCGAGAGCACGGCCCTAAAGCGCTTGAAGTAGTCCTCGAGTGTCTCGGGCTCCTTCACATACTCCGAGCCATCGGAGATGTGGTCTATGGTTATTGAGGTGGAGTCACCGGAGATTAATGTGGCCTTATTCTTCAAGTTTGTGGTGATGATGAAGGTGACGTGGAGGCCCTCGGAGGCGAGGCGGCTCGCGAAAGCTAGGGCGGGGTTGACGTGGCCTTGCGCCGGGTGAGGGAGGACTAGAACATGAGGGTTTGTAGTTGCTGCCATTTTTGTTAGTTTGTTGGGTGTTTAATGCTTGGATAATGGATTGGATATGCAGTGGTGTGGCTTAGGAGTTAAGGCCACCACAAATTTGGGCTAGTGATTTCTTGAGGCTGTGATGATTTACTTTTTTTTTTTTTTGCCTTCTTTTTATTTGACTAAATGAAATTTGTGTTTAATCTTCTCGCACAAGTGAAAAAGAAAATCTAACAAATCTACAATAAATTTTCGTACTTCTTCATCACAGGTTAATAGATCCACATTAATTGTTGTTAATTAACAAAAGTATATAGCGCAAATTCACCATCAATTAACGACTTTCCCGCGCTATTTTTTAAAGTTGTTAGGCCTATTTGCTTAGCTACAACATAGTCCAACACCAATTTCTTACCACCACTATATTTTGGAGTAGGAGTTAAAACAAACTTCCCGCCGTAATTCTGCAAAAAAAATAAAAATAATAATAATAATAATAATAATAATAAATTCACATTATCAAAACAAAAAATGAAGAGTAGAGAACATTATAAAAAAATAAATGAAAAATGAAGAGCATTATTATCAATGATAACCTGCAAGGAAAGAGTTGAGCACATTATCAAAGAGGGGTGTTCATGGGCTAAACAACACACAAAATTTGTTACGTATGTATCCTTTGCAAATAAAATAATAGCTTTAAAAAATGTGACAGGCACAAGGAATATGTGCTAAAAGGCACATAAATAGTAGTACAAAATACTAAGTCAAATTGAAATCAATTTAATGATAATTTATAGTATCTAGCTATACGCTAAATAAGAGGAGTAACGAAATTCAACAAAATACACCCACTAGTATACACGTGGCAACTTAGTGCAACAAGAAAAGCATAAAATGCATCCCAAAATCAACAACTTAGTACCATGTTCATTAAACACTCGTCAACTCACAATCACAAACAATAACTCACTATGACCAACCATACCTACATATAAACATATTTAGGCCACGTTATTGAGATAAATAATATATAGATAAATAATATGGAGATTGTAGGATAGATTATTGAATTTGTATGTTTGGTAGAAAATATAAGAATTCTGTTAATTTTAATTTGTTGTTTGGTACACCATATTAAAATCAATATTAACTTATATTTTACTATTTTATCCCTACCCTAATTTTTTATTACACACAAAACCATCAATATAAAACCCATCTCTCTCTCTCATCTTCCACCCTCACCCCACTCCGCCTCTGGCCTCTCCCAGACTCCGTAGCCCTCCGCCGCCACTCCGCCCTCCGCCGCCACTCCCACTCCCCTCCTCCTCATTCTCCTCCACCTCATCATCCTCATCTCCACCTCCCATCAGCATCTCCGTCCCCAGATACAACACCTCCTCCTCCGCCGTCTGCACCTCGCTTCTCTGCCGCTGCCCCTCCGTCCGACACGAGAATCTGGTGCTCCAGCCGGTGCTTGTCCCCCACCGTCCCCAGTCGATCGTCTCTCCTACTTGAATTCCTCGAAAACTGCCCGCTCCACCTCCGCCGCGAACTCTAGCCGTCGAACGACGATCGCCGCCTCGAATCATTCGCCGGCGCCCTCACCACCCTCACCCCACCAGAAGCACTCAGCCGCTGCGGTGGTGGCGACTTCATCGAGCGGCGCCGTTTGTGGCTGCCGCGTTATTGGCGAAAGACTTCCTGAGGAATGTACCGCTTCTCGTGCCAATCGCCGTCGCCGTCGGCCGGCCTCTCTCTCCATGAATCGAGCCAGAAACTGTTTCTAGGAAGCCTAGAAAGTGGTTTTGATGGCATTGTTTACCGTTTTGGGATTCACTTTGAAAATTTGCTGATGGGATTTTCTAATTTCCCTTTTTCTTTTCTGGAATATGTTCGTTTTTAGAAATAGCATTTAGAATTTGGCTGGCGCAAGACAAAATTGAAACCGAATTGTATCTGAAGTTAATGCTTCTCTTTTCTGGTATTTGGTATTTGGTATACCCTCGTTAAAGTTTTGATTTTGCTGAGAATCTTGATAATAAGACTTCCTGAGGAATGTGCCGCTTCTCGTGCCGATCGCCCGGTGGAGGTGGAGCCGAGGCGGCGGTGGGGTGACTGTTTTACTGTGTAAGAAATGAGAGTTATAAGAGAGGAGGGATTAAGAAGATAAGAGGGTAATATTGTCTTTTTAATGTTTAGTACGAGTTACTGTTGAAGCCGTATAAATAATACCACCTAGGTGGTCGAATTATTTATATGTCATCCTTTGTATTATAATGTCGGGCTTTCCCATATTAACGGGCTTTTTGTATTAATAATTTTTTCTACCAAACAATGTATTAACCCATATTAATAATATAGTATGGCTTAATATGGCCTACCAAACGAGGCCTTAATGTCATAAAACACAGACAAATGTAGAGTTTAAGCTATAATTACCTAGAGTAAAGAGGAGGTGGCCGATTCGCATTTTTCGCACCTCTCACGTTCACCACTTTCACTTCTTTCACCAGCGTAATTCGATGTTATAGCATCCAATCGAGGCGTGACGACGATTACTTCAAGATTCAACTTTTCTTCGGTGTAACTGGAGAAGGGATTTATCGATAGGGTTCTTGTTTCTGAATTTGGGGGATTTGGAATGAGAGAGAAACCCTCTACCCCGTTTCATAAGGCTGAAATTGAAAAACAAAAAAGAAAAGTTCATAAATTACTGTCAGCTCAACAATCGGGCTCTATGTGGCACATCATGCATGTTTCACGTGCTAAATAGCCATTCGGGCCAAAATTTGGCCTAAAATCGCCAATTTTAGTTTTAAGCCTAATATGGTCGGTCCGCGAGATAATGATATAAAAATGCAAACCGTCCTAAATTAGTGGTCCAAAAATATTTTGAAGTCTGCTACTATTGTCTTGTTTTTCTTTTTTGTTTGTCCTGCCGCTATTGTTGTCATGTTTTCAAAATACGAAATAATTTACTTTTCAAAAGTGTTGGGAGTTACCAATTTTCTATTTTTTCACCTTTTACCCCAAAAGAAATAGCACGACGACAGTAACAGGACGGAGGGAGTACAAAATTTGATGTCACGAAGCTGGATAATTAAGGAGAAAAGTACCCTAGCTCGTAGAAGCAATTAAGAGCTGAGTATAACATTTGCCCAGTGTTCAACATTTGACATTATAAAGGGTTATTGTTATTGGTGTTTAAATGCATAAACTCTGGATGCTTACTGATTTTGCATACAAACTTTAGTAATATATCTTCAATAAATACTTGAAATTTAGTTATAATTTTTTCACGACCGACATTTTAAATTTGATTGAAATCGAGCCAACTAGGCAGCCCAATGGCATAAATCGGATGAGCTGGTTTCGACGTGGCACACAAAAACTGAGCTGGCAGCATCGTGGCCTATTGTAATGTTTACTTGGTGAATCCCCAACTTTTACAGTAATAGCAGGTGATTATGTGTGTTGCACGTATAACTAACATCTCAATGAAATGAGGTCTATATATACATTAAAAACATTTGACCTTTTATTTCTATTCTACACATGACTTTTGAAATTGGAACCACCGAACCACCACTCGCTGTCGTCTCCTCCTCCCTCTACACAACTACCACCACCCACCACTATAACCAGTCGCGGCTATACTCATCCCTCTCCCTCATCATTATTTTTCAATAGTAAAGGAAATATTTCTCTAAAACTGGTTACTTAAATAAGGCTATATGAAAAATGTGTAAATATGTATATTACATTAATGTATTTCTAATAATGAAAGTAAAATATGAAATTTGGGATGGATGAGAAAGATTAAACAATTTCACAAGCACTACTTTAATTTGTACAAGTTTGTACTTTTTGCCATATAAACAGATGCATATTCTCACATTATTTTTTCCATGTTAATTCATAATCCCACTAAAGCTAATATTATGTGCAGTGGTTGTTTCCATGGATTTCTCGAGACATCCAATCTATGGAGACAGTCCAGTGCAGTACCCAATGTCTCGAGACTGTCTCGTCCCATAGACACAGTCTCAATCCTTTTCTTCTTCTTCTTCTTCTTCTTCTTCTTCTTCTTCTTCTTCTTTTTTCCTTCATTTTTTTCAGTTTTTTTTTCTTTCATTTTTTCTTTTTTTCTTTTTTGATGTTTCTTCTTCATCAGTTTTTTTTTATTTTCTTTTTTCCATTTTTTTAATTTTCATTTTCAATACGTTTCTTAATAAGAAAGTAATAGGAGTAATTTTTCATTTTCGGATTAATACAATTTGTTATTTGTATTTTAATTAATAAAAAGTTCGAATTTTATGATTAAAATTAATGCAAAATTAATAAATTAATTAGATGGAGACACTCCATAGAGACAGTCCCACTGCAGCTGGCTGTCTTCCATCATAACCTATAGACACATTTCATAGAGATACTACCACTGTGGATAGTCTAAGAGAAACAACCCTAAAACTACTCAACCGTAGATTGCAAAACTTCACAAACATGCTACAGTATTAAAATATTTTGTGTCCATGTAAGAATTACTTCGCTAAGGAAATATGCAAAATACTGAGAATAAACTAACAGATTGATAATTGGCAAATGAATTTTCCAAGATCTTTTTTTCTCAAGCTATATCGATCACTGCAGAATATAGATCCTCTATCCGAATATTTATCTATCTTCCTTTTTAATTTTTTTTATGTTATATCTTATTTTGTTTTCTTCAATTAATTAAATACCATGGCGCAATCTCTATTTAGGCCCAAACTTGTACTCCCTCTGTTCCGCTCATTTTGTCTCCCTTTCCTTAAATGGACGTCCCACTCATTTTGTCTACATCCAAATATAGACATAATGAGTGGTTATAAGAGTTTATCTCTCATCCCTTTCCAATCGCATCCACTAGTTTATTAAACAAACAACTTTCCTTAATCTCCGTGCCCAATAATAAGGAGACAAAATGAGCGGGACGGAAGGAGTAAGATAATTAGAATTGTTTAATTAAAAATATAAATTTATATTATCACTCTTAAAATAAATATAATAAAAGAGACATATTAGACTAATCAAATTATTTTGTAAGAATAAATAGGATATTTATTACTTTCGCAACTTCTCGATTTCCTCACTCCCCAACAAAGAAAGAATATTTTGTACTCTCTATCTACGAAATGATTATCACTTTTGTTATTCAAGTCCGTTCACGAAATAATTGTCACTTTTATTTATAGTAATATAATCTACATAATATATTATATTTAATTCTATATTTCTCACTACTTCACCTACGTTTATTATGAAATATAGTAACCAGTTCTTGGAGTTAGAAAGTACTTGTTTTTAGGGATTTTTGTTAGGTGCGACGGCCGCACCTCAATTTTTTGTTGAAAACAACAATTGTTTCCACCGACATATATCCACCAATACCTACGTTTACTATAAATAGTTCCTCTATGGTTATTCTTCTAGAATTGTCTTCTTTTTGTCTTGTGTTTATCGCGAGCGGTAACAAGGAAAAAATATTATAAGACGAAGACGACAAAGTTTTTTTTCTTTTCTTTTCTTTTTTTTGAGAACCACGACGAAATTGGCATTACCTCAATTATTGATAGCACATTGCATTTGTCCAATTTCAAATCAACAATAATATCACTTCCAATATTTGTAGCCACAAACCTTTTGAGATAGGCTTTATATAGTCCAAACTTACGAGTTCCAAACCTAAACGGCTAGATAAAAAGTCAAATGAATTTATAACTCACATAGAAAAAACCCTTGTAATTTCCACTAGGAAAACTTTGAAATTCACTACTTATAACACCATCTCCACACCTCTCTCTCTCTCTCTCATATATAAACATGTTAATTTGGTGCTCGTATATCTAAGAGAGTAAAAAATTCAGTATACTGTGCCGATCCACCCCTACTTATTTATCTTTCTATTATACGATACACGAGTATGGGTATCGAAGTAGCATCAACGAAGCCGGAGGTCCTCGTGATCCCGTTCCCGGCACAAGGCCACATTAATCCCTCTCTAGCATTCGCGAAGTGCTTAGCCTCGAAAGGTCTAGTCGTCAGCCTCGTCACCACCACCGCCATCGCCAAGTCGGCCAGCTTCTCCGACTGCGCCTCCGTGACCATACACAACGTCTCCGATGGCTCCGAACATGTCAAGGAGGCCGAGACCATCGAGGCCTACTTCAACCGCTTCCGAAGCGTCTACGCCCGGAACTTGGAAGAGTTCATCGACGGCCACAAGGGTTGCGCTAGGGTTATCGTGTACGACTCGATAATGCCGTGGGTGCTGGATATTGCACACGAACGGGGTTTACTCGGAGCGGTGTTTTTCACGCAGACGTGCGCCGTCACGTCCGTGTTCTACCATTTGGGGCAGGGGGTGCTGCGGCACCCCTACGAGGGCGTGACGGCGGCGACGTTGCCGGCGCTGCCGGAGCTGGAGAAGAGATACCTGCCGTGGTTTGGGCATATAGAGGATCCGGATCAGATTGTTGTCAAGATTCTTACTGATCAGTTCTCCAATCTTGAGAGGGCGGATTGGATTTTTTTCAACACATTTGAAAAGTTGGAATCTGAGGTATGGTTTGTGTGTGTGTGTGTGTGTGTGTGAGAGGTTTTTGGTAGGTTGGAATGATGATTTGAGTGGAGGGGTGATTAACTCATTATCTTAGTGTGACCTTTTCCTTAAAATGGTACGTGGTCACAAAAGCCTTATCTTATACTACTAGAATTAATTTATTTTTCAAGTAATTATGTGAAATAATAATGATTTCCTAAGTTGAGTTATAATTAACGCAAAAAATAACACAACTTTCAAATAAAATATAAAATCATATTTAAAATGTATACACATAAATGAAAATATAAATTATTTTCCATCGAATTTTAATGGACTACATACTAGCTAGTCTTATAGTATTAATTTCTTTTGCGTTTCTTATCTTTTAAAAGAGCTTTTAAAGAAAAAAAAAAGTTACTAGTAGAGAAGAGAATAAGTAATTTGGATGTACTCGCCTCTCATTTCTGTTTTTCCTTTTTTGTTCCTCATAATATTTATTTTTTCTTTTTTTCTCTTAATTTTTTCATGTCTTGTATTTTCATTTAATTTTAAAGAATACTAATAAATTATATTCAATTAGAATTTTTATTCTATAATTTGAATATAGTATATATTTAAAAGCTAAACGAGACACACAAAATTATGGGGCATAAAATCCACTTAACTAGCTAGGCCACTTCATATGACTTTTTCTTTATTACAAAAATTCTTGAGTCAATGGTAAAGTCGGGACATCCAAGACTTTCTTTAGTAAGAGATTTTAGGTTCACTCTACTGCATACAGCGTAAATTTCTAACTTATATAATAATGTAGTAATTTCACTCTACGTAATGATATAGTGATCTCACATATTTATTGTAGATGCCACACCTTTTTGATGAATTAGTGATTTATACCTCGTTATAATTGAAACGAAAAAAATTTGAGCACGTAAACCAGTAGAGCTAATTCACAAATTGGTAGTTCTTGGAGTGGACTCCCATGCCGTCGGCCCGCATGGTGGGGTCCACTTTAATTTCTTTTTAATTTTTTATTAATTAACTAATTGCAATTTAAATTTAATAAATTTTGTGTTTCCCGCCAGATAATCCAGTGGATGAGAAAACGATGGCGGATCACAACCGTGGGACCCACATTCCTACACGAACACGGACACGAACACGACAAACGACGCTCGGGCGGCAAGAACCACACCATCAGCCTGTTCGAGCCGAAGCAGGACGCGTGCCGCGAGTGGCTCGACTCCCGAGAGACCGCCTCCGTCGTCTACGTGTCGTTCGGGAGCATCGCCTCTCTCGGGAAAGAGCAAATGGAGGAGCTCGCCGCCGCCCTAATCAGCAGCGGCTGCCACTTCCTATGGGTGGTCCGATCTTCCGAGCTCGACAAACTCCCCGGAGACTTCACCTCGACGGAGAAAGGCCTGATCGTCGAATGGTGCCATCAGCCCGAGGTGCTGGCGCACCCGGCCGTGGCGTGTTTCATGACGCACTGTGGATGGAACTCGACTCTCGAGGCGCTGAGCAACGGGGTGCCGCTCGTCGCCATGGCGCAGTGGGTGGACCAGAACACGAACGCCAAGTTCATAGAGGATGTGTGGAGGGTTGGGGTGGGAGTGAAGAGAGGAGAGAATGGGATTGTTGGGAGAGAAGAGATTGCATTGTGTTTGGAGAAAATAGTTGGAGGGGATGATGAATTAGGGTTTGAGCTTAAGAGGAATGCTTGTAAATGGAAGGAGTTGGCGGTTGAAGCAGTTGGAAATGGTGGAACTTCTGCTAAAAATGTTGAGGATTTTGTTTCCAAAATTAGGTTTGGAGAGAGTGGGGAGATTAGCCCTACCTCTGTTCTTGCTTGAACAAGGAGATGAGAATATTTTCATGTTAGATTCTGTCACTTTAATGATATCAGTTTGTCTGAATTGATGAATTAAGGAGTTGTGATTGGAGGATTGAGACAGATTGATAATAGTCAATTTGATGTGGTATTTCATGTTACATCTCATGTTAGATTCTGTCACACATTTAGGAATGAATGATGTTAATTAAAAATAGTCAATGGTATATGTTTTAATAAATAGTGCATGACATCTGGTTGGATGGAGTTGCAGAAGAAATGGAGAGAGAGGAATTGTGAAGAAGGATGGTTTGAATCGTGTATACCATGGACATAACTATGTTGCTATACAACTTGTCTCCCAATAATATTAAGTTTTCTATTTCAATGTATAGTATTTATTATTAAATTAAAATTGTTATATAATGAATTCTACAAATGAACATTAGTAGAGCTTCAAGATTATATATGTTTAGAATATTGATTATTAACTAAAAAATACTTAGTTAGAGCATGCACATCCGTTGAGCCTTAACGATGCAGAAGGCCTACGAATGAGCCTGGTGTGACATTGGTAAGGCTCATCCAGTCGACTCATCCAAATCACTTTTAAGTTCTTAGAATTTTTGAGTTTTCATTTAATTTTATTCATAAATAGAATAATAGGGAAATACAATAATTAATTTTATTCATAAATTCTAAATAATCAAATAAATTACAATAAACCATTTTATTAAAAAAAATACCCGATTTCAAGCGTGGGCAAGGAAATTAGGATCATTCGTCAAGAGCCTCCACATACGACATTCTTGAATGGAGTTCCGTAAACGGTTTGGAACTCTGTTAAGCTCGCTCCATGATATGGGCAGCGGTTGTGTTGGCCGGAAGTTGTTGAGTAACCTATGCGTGCATTCGTTCGAATCGTTGGCACGCATTGTAGTTTTGGCTCCAATGCATGCGTAACATTTTTGCATTCCTCTCCGGCGGGTCGGCGTGGCGAGTGCGGTTGTATTGACCGGTGATTTGGCTCCAAAATGCTTCGCGGCCGGTGGGCGGTGTGCGTTTAGCGTTGAGCCAAGCTTGGGCCAAGGCTTCGGACTCAGCCTCGGTGTATGGAGATAGACGATTGGCGACCATTGGAGGAGAATGATGAAATGTTAAAGAAAATATGAGAGAAGAAAATTGTGAAGGAGAAGAATGAGAGTGGAAGAATGAGAAACGAAGATTAATTGGTATAGAAAATGAGAAATGGATAGATGTATTTATAGTTGAAAATAAGGAATTAAAAAAAAAAAAGTTAGCCGTTGCGGCGGCCGAAGTATCCATTGGCGATGGCACTGGCGAGAGAGAGTCGTTGCTGGTTCAAAATTCGATAATTTATTTATTTATTAACGGTGCTTGTAATACACGCGCCGTACATAAAACGTGGATGAGCCCAACTCACCCGAATGAGTCAAACTCGAGCCACCCCAGCTCGTTATTAATGGGCTCATCGAAAATGCCAGCTCGAGCGGACTGACGAACCCACCAATGTGGATGCTCTTAGAAAAATTATTGCATAATATTATTAATTTTAACTGGATTGATTAATCTAATAAAATTAATTAGTAATCTAAATCACAAGAGCTTGAAATTGAAATAAAAATTTATGCCTATTTATAAAAGAGCAAAATCTTACAAAATTTGATTTATCTAATACATTCTTATTATTATATTTATTTTAACGATAATATTGTAAATTTATATTAAATTTAATTATTTTTGATAAATAAGCTAATTTATTACCAACGAGCCAGAGGCTAAAGTTCATAACTACAACATCACAAAACTCACAACACTCCAAAGCTCAAACTAATTAAGCCTCTAAACAAGTAGCATATTAAGTAATCTAATTAGAGCTCATTCGACACCTAACTGCTATCTGGATTTGGCTTTGCCTCACCACTTGATCCACACAACAAGCAACGGCTTGAAATTTCCTCATTTTCCTTTCCCTCTAAACAAAATAAATGGAAACAAAAATTACTATTCTATAAAATTGTTGTGTATTAGTTTTTGATCTGCAATGTGATGTCACGTACTCCTTCTATTCCTCCCAATCACATGTAGTCCAATCAATTCTCCACTTGAGAATCCACAGCCAAAGAAAAGATGTTTGATAGTATCTTCTGGTTCAGCTCCACAAAGACAACAAGTTGGATCAACATTTAATTATACTTTTGCCAAATTATCACATGTTGCTAATCTGCCAAGCAATTGTTAGCCATGTGATGTGATGAACACACATTTTGGAGGAGCTGGGTTGCAACCAGTCCGAAAACCGGGACTGATGCCCAGGGTCGGTCTTGTGTTTGACAATGTCCTAGGCGAAAGAAATAAATGGCCCTTATATATATAGTATTTGATAAAGTCTTAAAAGTTGAATTTAAAATAATTTTACCATTTATCAAAAATTACAATCAAAGCTTCTTCCAAAACAACAATATCATCATGTAAAAACCATAACAAAATGAAAAAGAAAAGAAGAAAAGCGAAATACCTATCCAACATCTCGCAAAATTGTGTGAGAATTCTGAATTCTTCACCTTCACGTACACCTCACCTCCTCAGTCCTCCCTCGCCGCTGACTCTCTCTGACTCTCTCTCTCAGACTCCAAGTTCTGCGTATTCCTTTTCTTATTTTTTTTTATGTAATATAAAATATATATATATTTGGGCCCCCAAAATTTTCGGTCCTATTTGTTCCATTTCTTAATTTTTTTTAAATAGCATACATAAAAAAAAAAAAAAATTGGGCCCTACAAAATTCTAGGCTCAAGGCTGTGGGCCTTCAAGTTCGGCCCTGCTGATGCCGGTTGGGTCACTACCTATTAAACTGGTGTGGTACAAAACCGTCATTGGCTAGAGTTGTCAAATGAGCCAGGCTGGTGTGGTACAAAACCGTCTTTGGCTAGAGTTGTCAAATGAGTCAGGCTGGTGTGGTACAAAACCGTCATTGGCTAGAGTTGTCAAATGAGCCAGGCTGGCTGGCCAGCCCATTTCGTATTTGGTGCGGGCTAGGGCCGAGCCTCCATCTTGAGATGGGCTCCAATTGGACTTATTTTGAAGTCCAGAACCGGTAGGCCCAGGCCCAAGAGAATTTACACTGTATGGACTTTAGACGAGCCTAAATAATTGAAAAAGCCTGGCCCAGGCCCAGCCCATTTGACTCATGGGTGGGCTTCATCGGGCCTGGGCCGGCCCGTACTGGTCCAGCCCATTTGACAACTCTATCATTTGCCCGTCCAAACCGGCAAGAACCGGTAGGTTGGAAAAACCGGAGCCGGTTATGTAGAACCAGCAGGTTCTCAATTTAATTGTAAAAATTCAATGCTTTTACGGAGAATAGAACCCTGTACCTTTTGGATGTAAGTATAGGAGCTCAACCACTGCTCCACCAAGCCTAGATGTTGCTTGCTCAACTTTTAGTATTGGTTTCTTATATCATATTTCATTGAGAATATGGCATATGTATATTATATTTAATTTAAGTAAATATCATATATATTATTAGTAAATTATAAAAAAAGATAGTTCAAATAAGCTTTTTGGTATTCTTTTTCTTTTATCTCTTTTCTTAACATTTATATTTATTATGTAAATCTATTAATTTATAATTATTCTTTTTTTAATATATTTATGATCCCATTTGATTAATGTGAGCATAAAAATACTATTGCTTGTTATATTTTTTTTTCTCGAATATTTACTTTATTAATTGCAATAATATGAAATTATGAGTATTTTAATATGTTTTAGGTATTTAGTTATTATTTATTGATAGAGGACATGGTGTGGGACAATAATTAAATTTATACAAAATAATAGCTTTAGATTTTTTTTAAATTTTTTTTGCAGTTATTTTTAGAGTGATGCTATTTAGCCATAATATGGCTAGCCATAATTCAGTCAACTATGTGAAAATAAATCAATTTAGATAATTTTTTGATTTATTTTAAGAAGTATAAACATATATTTTATGTTATTATCATATTATTGACTTAAATTTTGTCATAAGTGGTGTAAATATATAATTCTTTCATTCTTTCAATAAAAAGCTTTGTATTCACTTTATTATCTATATCGACATTTTTATTGCCTCAAAATTCAAATACTATTAACATAAATTTGTATAATAAACTGAATATTTAAACTATTAGAAGTCATTTAGAACTTAAAATTATAAATAAATTAATTTTTTATCTTATTTGAACAAAATTATGGGTAGCCATAATATGGCTACATAGATTTATTCTTTTTTTTTAACACAATTATGCTAATTGTTGAGAAGTTATTCAAGAAGGTATATTCTGAGTTTATCTTTATATATGCAATTCTTATTGGAATGCTTAGTCCGTACAATAAATTTATCAACATTAACTGTTCACGATATATACAATAATTTACAAATGACACCAGAAAAATAATACTCCATGTTACTACTATATCTTAAAGATGAATGGATACAAGAAATTGGAGAGTGGATAAGGCAGTCACCAACAATTGACACCTTCTGTTTTTGTTTCTTACTATATTCAAAGACAAATATTTAACTATTTTTAGGAGATAAGACCAACTAGTAGTATGTCGCAGTTGATTAATGACATTTTCTCCTTGAGATGTGAGAGGACACGTGGGAATCCCAGCCCATGGTATCGACTGATGTTTTCTCGAAACAAATCAAAACGATTAACTCCGTCCATAAAATGATTATTACATTATAAACGGTACGGATTTTAAGAAAATGATAGTTAGTAATAATGAGTATTATTAAAAATAGAGTAAGAGTTATGCAATAAATATGAATGAAATAGTAAAAGTAGCGATCATCTCGTGAACAAACTTAAATGATAAAAGTGAATCATTTCGTGGACGGAAAGAATAATTACTTTCTCCAACCTTTAAAATTATGCGTACTTTAGAGCTACACGAATTTTAAGAAAATTCTAAAAAATAATATAAATGAGAAAAAAATAAATATGGGTGAAAAAGAAAAAAGATAAAATGTAATAGAAAATGGTGAACCAACGTAGTTGAAAGTATAAATATATGAAAGTTATAAGAGCATCCACGTTAAAGGCTCGATGGTCAGCTTGAGCCCCCTTTCACGACGAGTTGGCCGATGTCGAGGCCCTGAGGCTCAAGCCCGCCTCATCCACTGCTTCTAATATATAATTAAAATAAATTTGAGAAAATAATTAGCATAATTTGGTTGTTTGTGTTATTAAAATTCAGAAATTAATTCATATGAATCTGCGGATGAACCAGGCCAATGCTCATCCGTGGGCCAGATTATCCGTTGAGCCTCTAGCCTCTTAGAGACTTAATAGATGTGGATGCTTTAAAGGTAATAAGTGATAAAGTTATTTCCTAAAATAAATTATGCATAAATTTGCCCGATATACAAAAAAGGAAAATTATGCCTAATTTTAGCAGTCAATGGAGTATCAAATACTCTCTTCGTTCACGAAACGGTTGTCACTTTTGCTATTTAGGTTTGTCCACGAAATGATTGTCACTTTTGTTACTTCACTCACTTTTATTGTGAGACTCTTACTCCACTCATAATAATACTTATTAGTATAATTTACTACTACCTATCATTTTCTTAAAATCTATATCGTTCACGACGTGGCAATCATTTTACGAACGAGTAAAAAACAATCATACATAATTTTAGGGGTGTATCAAATAAATAAATATTTTTTAGACTGCGCCGTTGGATAATTCAATCAGAAAACACATAAAAAAACACAGCCCTCTGTTTCTTTCCATAGGTTTCTGGTTTCTTCCTCCTCTTTCACTTACAACACCATTAATTCGTATTTAATTCGAATGATTAAACCAAAACATAAAGAGAGCTATATCAAATCGAGTTAGCTATCAATTTCGTTGCGACGATCTTAATTAATCAAGCAAGATCGATCATGATACTGGTGGCAATAGTGGCGGAGCTGCTGGAGGAGTACACGGTGGTGGTGGCGCGTGTGCTGGAGCACGTGCTGCAAGACGCGCCGCTGCCGTTTCCGCGGCGGGTCCGCTTCCTCATCCTGCGCAACCTGCCTTTCGCATCGCCGCCGTCTGTTCCCTTCCGCCTTCAACCTCCGGCTACTGCTCGAGCTGCGTAACGGTTGTGGTGGGCCCCTCTTTCACTCTGAGTTTTGTATATATTTGTGTAGAGTTTTCATGTTTTTGCTTTTTCTCTTTTTTTATTTTGATGATTGCTTTTGGAAATTGCAATCAAGGATTTTCTAGTTGAGAGTTGATATGAGGCTTCTTTTCTAATGTGATAATAATCCAATAATTTAGTGCTAATTAATCATTATTGGGAGCCCTACTTAATTCAAGTAGTACAATCTTTCACTTATGGGTATTGAATTTTCATCGTGTTGATACGATAACGACACACGAGTTTGGATATGATTTCTTCCGTATTGATACGAAAAATTAAAATATGATATTTTCTTAGGTTAATTTGTTAAAAATATTTTGAAATTTAACATGATTTTTAAAAAATATCTCCAAATATATTACCTTTACACTCGTCTGACATGACTATATGAATAAAATGGAGCAACATCTTTTCACAATTTGGATACGGAATTTAAGCCGATATATTTCATTCACCAGCTTATATAATTTCAGGTGAAACACTCTCGTTTATAAAGTGTAAATGACGTTGTTTTATTCGCCGAGAAATTTCATATGTACTGATAACCACGTCAAATATAATTTGGGAATTTTTGAAATTCATGTTAAAATTCAAATAAGTATAAAGATGATATATTTATCGATTTTTTTAAAGATTATATTAAATTTTAAAATTCGGAAAATACGATGTAATTTAAGAAAATTAACCTTTTTTTATTATAAGTTCATAAAATTCTAGGAACAATAATTCTATTCGGACATATTATGTTTGGACATACGTACTTGAAACAGGAAAAAAATTGTCTGATTGCCTTCAAAATATCCTTCCTACTCAGATTCTCTCCCGAAATATCAATCTCACGCACATCCGCTCCTAAATTTTACTCTTATCCACACCCAACTCTTAAACTTGTGAATTTAAATTAGGATGAAATATTACAATTAAAATTTAAAAAGTGTATGTTTATTAATAATCAAACTGTCGAAACTATGAAATTAAATTATTAGTTAAAAAAATCCGTCAAATCCCAATTTTTACCATCGTATGTCCAGACATAGTATATCCAAATAGCACTACCTTTCTAGGAATTAACATAATTTCACACAAGAAATATTAGATATAATATTAATTTATTAATTTCGTGTGTGTTCGTATCGAATAAAAAATTATCCGTCTATATATTTATTGTATGTTCATTCCGGCCTATGATGATTGGAAATTTGGAAGGGAGGGGTCCGGCAGAAGTACAACATATCCTACCTATAGTTCCGGCCTAATTCACTTGATTGCTACCTTTCTAATTAAAATCTTATACCTAGCAAATTCTATGTTGTTGATCATGTAAAACGTGACAATCCAAAATTCAAATAAAACCATCACTTCACATCAACATATTTGCTACTAAACACCAAAGCCAAAAAATGGCAAATGTTGTAATGATCCCATACCCCGCCCAAGGCCACATTAATCCGGCCGTCGCATTTGCCGAGTCTCTGGCTGCAAAAGGCCTTTCTGTAACCTTCATCACCACCACCTCCATCACCATACCCGACTCCGCCACCTCCATCACCATGCACCAAATCTCCGATGGTTACGACCCTGCTAATGAACCAGAGACCGTCGAGGCCTACTTGGCCCGCTTGAAGACCCATCTCTCCCACAACTTGGCCGAATTCTTGGATCAACGTAGAGGTTGGGCTAAACTCATTATTTATGACTCTATAATGCCGTGGATTCTAGATATTGCACATGAGCGAGGTTTACCGGGAGGGTCATTTTTCACTCAGTCGGCCGCTGTCTGCGCTGTGTACTACCATTTGAAACAAGGGTTGCCGAGATTTCCACATGAAGAGTCTACGGTGTCGTTGCCTGCTCTTCCTACTCTTGGAGTGGATGACATGCCTTCATTTTCTCATCTACTGAAACAACAGACGGGTTTGGATGTTCTTGGTGGTCAGTTCTTGAATCTTGAGAGAGCCGATTGGATCTTTTTTAACACGTTCGACAAGCTGGAATGTGAGGTATGATACGATTTTTAGTGTATGTGTGATCCACGTAAAAGTCTTGAATTTGATCAATTTATACGAAACGATTCGTGTCAAAGAAATAAAATCTATGTGTACATGTTAAATTAATAAAGTTCTCTTCAATTAATTTAACATGTACACACAAATTTTATTTATTTTGATACGAATCGTTTTGTATAAATTGATCAGATTCAAGACTTTTACGTGTGATCACTAAAAAAATTAATAAAGTCTCTTCAAACTCTAAAAAGAAAAGTCTCTTCAAAAAGTAAATTAGTTCACAAATTGAATGATGTTTGATCCTATTAGTTCTATAAGTAGCTTTTAAGGATGCTTCATTCAGATATTTGAACTCATTATGTAACATAATGCTAGTAATTGAAAAGAAGAAGAAACTAATTTGACTATGCTTGGATGGTAATGTTTAAATGATTTAATCTGATAAATCTTCCTTAATTGAGGTATTGGATTGGATGGCAAGGAGATGGTCTATCAAGACTATTGGACCTACCTACTTACTACAAAAAAACAAGAAAATTTTGGACGGGCATACGATCAATCTATTTGAGCCAAAACACGAACTTTGCAAAAAATGGCTCGACCTACAAAGGAGTGGCTCTGTCGTTTATGTGTCCTTTGGAAGCAAAGCATCTCTAAAAAAGGAACAAATGGAGGAAGTGGCATATGGTCTAATAATGAGCAACTGCCCCTTTTTGTGGGTAGTAAGAGCTTCTGAGGTGGATAAACTTCCTCAGAGTTTCGTTTCCTTGGCCCCGGAGAAAGGCCTAATAGTCGAGTGGTGCCATCAGCCCGAAGTATTGAATCACCGTGCCTTGGCATGTTTCATGAGCCATTGTGGATGGAATTCTACGCTGGAGGCGCTGAGCCATGGCATGCCTCTCGTGGCCATGGGGCGATGGTATGATCAGACGACGAATGCTAAGTTCGTTGAGGATGTGTGGAGAATTGGGGTCAGAGTTAGAGCTGATGCAAATGGGATTATTGGAAGGGAAGAGATTGCAATGCGCATCAAACAAGTTGTTGAAGGGATAGAGCTCAAGATAAATTGTTGCAAGTGGAAGGAATTGGCTGATGAGGCAGTAGAAAAAGGTGGAACTTCTGCTAAAAATGTTGAGGAATTTGTTTCCAAGCTTATGAATAATTAATTTAGGTTTCTACTTTTGAAAAATATCACTACTATTTAAATTCATAACTTTTATGTACTTGCTACCTAGCGCGTAGTAAAGTCCATACAATTTCATGAAAGAGATTTATGTCCTCACTCAAAACATCAATAGTGTGACGTAATTCACAGCAGAACTCTCAAAATTTTGCTCTTAAAATTACTTTTAAAGTTTTCCTTATACGATATTTGATCTTATTTACAAATAATATACCAGATCTCCTATTTTCTACTAATTGTTTAATAAAATTGTAAGCCAACTCAAGTTGTAAAATATAAATAGATTTAAGGTGTAAATTTAAGGAAAATTTTTTAAGGTGTAAATATTTTTTGGAGTCTATTGGGATCTGCTCAATGTGCATCTTATCACACTTTTTATTCGTTTAACTTAAATTTAAAGTAAAAAATTATTCAATAAAACTATTCGGTCACATGGTGGCCAACCACATGCCTAAAAAAAAGGAAAGTTAACTATAATAATGGAAATAATCACATTCCCCCTAAGGTTTATGCTTCCCCAATTAGGGTATATTCTATTTTCAAAACATATATTACTATTTTTAATTTGTGTGGTCGGCCACAGTGTGTCTAAATAACACTACCCAAAGTTATTATAGGTGAACTATTGTGAGCTTTAAAATTATACTGCCTCCGACCCACTCATATTGTCATTCTTTCCTTATTTATGTATCTCATTCATAATGTCATCTTCCGAATAAAGAAAGTTTTAACCTTTCAAAATCCTTCAAAAGTAATGGACCTACCCACTATCTATTTTTTTACCTTTATTCTTGGTGCCGAAAAGTAACATGACAATTTGTTTAACTGTTTTTACATGAAAGTTCACTCGCAAGTCGCCATATCGGAGTAACTACTTTGGATTTTAAAATTTTATGAAATCAAATATAATGAAATTATTCTCTAAAAGTATTTTAGTTCTAACGAATGAAGCCCAAGTTTTAAAGTCAAATCTGAAAGTATAGCAAATACCCTAGTAGCACAGCAAGTGACGGCCAAAACCAACAACATTTGCTTGAATGAATCCTAGAACAGGAAACCTTAAACCCAATTGAATACTACTTAGTCATGAAAATATTAACTCAACAACAAAACCAATATCCAGCAAATATCAGAGAGCAGAAGTGCCTAGAAAAGATCTGTTATCCCCTATCAAGGCAACAAGATTTAAACCATTAAAGGTGTAATAATGGTTAAGAGTTGGTCGCAGAATGAATCTCAGATAAGAATTTAGTTCATCACCAACAGTCAACCAATTAATATTCAGTCGTAGATAAATCCAAAGCCAACAGATACCTCGCTAGTAACCAGCCTCAGGAACTCTTCACACTCCCTGCTCACAGACTGCAATAATAAAGCAAAACAATAAAAAATGGGGAAATAGACAATATATCTTCAAGAAACTCAAAACAAGAAATTTCATTATTACTGATGCAGAAGCCAAAACAGCTAATGCACGACTAGGTTCACAGAGCTGTTCTTGTTTATCCAGAGCTCTAGCTCTAGCTTGTTCTTGTGCTTCTCTTGCAGTCGGATTGCTCATCTCTTTCAAAGCCACATCAACTTCAGCTCCAGCAGGAACGGTAAAAAGGGCCCACGCATAGTTAACTGAATAACTATCAGTTTTAGGATTCATAGATTGATGATGACTTGCAAGTTACAACAGTCAAGAAGTTGCTGCAGCCACTATTACACATGGCCTTAGCCACTTTTCCTTGACGGCAATTCCTTAGGATTGGCAGAGCGTCCTGGATGCTCATTTTCGTCTCTATTATCTTGATGCCTTCCATCCATTACGAGACTACTCACCTCTTAACCATCACGAAGGATACACAAGACTCTTCCCGGAAGGTCTCATTACCAACTCAAGCAGAACGGATACTGCATGCATATGTCGCCTCTGGTGTCAGTCCGGGGTTGGGGTTGGCCGTAGTAGTTTCAAATACTACGAGCAATTTTGCACGAGCAATCAACTTGCCCTTGACCTACTTCTAATCTTCCTCTTCAAGTATTCCTCCAATCCAGCACCAGCATCCACTATTCTAGTATCTGACTTGATTTCAACCTTCACAACCTGTTTCACTGCTTCTCCAATTGCTTCTGCATCGTCCACCTCACATATCCTAGGTATAATTTCACCCCACGTGTCGCTATGTGGAATGTTTTCCTGCCTCAAAAACTCAATCAACACTTCACAAGCATCCTCGAGTTTACCAAGTTTACAAAAGCCTTTTATGAGCATATGTGCAACCGAAAAATGTGGATGAAACTCCTTGGACATCATTACATTGATATATTTCTTGGCCTCGTCGTACATGCCCTGATTGCATAACCCCCCAACTATATTTTGATATGATAACAAATTTGGGGAGCACCCGTTGGAAGACATGTCCTCAAGAACCTTACAGGCATCAGCAGCACAGCCTACCTTACAGTAACCCGAGATAACCGTATTATAATGGATAATATCAGGATTGCATCCCTTCATTTTCATCCGACAAAGAAGCTTGTAAGCCTCCTTTAGCTTTTTTTTCCTGCACAAGCTATTCAATAGAGTGGTGTAGCTTAAAGTGTCGGGTACAAACCCTTTGTTTAGCATATCCTCCAGTAAATCGACAGCTTTATTAACCTGACTCTTCCTGCACAGTGCTTGCATTAGAATCCGATAGGACTCCACATCAGGAAGAACATCACGCTTGAACATTAGATTGAATAAAGTGTATGCAATGCTCAAGTCATCATTAAGGCAAAAGGCGCGCATCATAATGTTGTACGAATTTGTGTCGGGGGTCACTCCATATCTATGGGCAGACCGGAAGAGGTCAAATGCAGGGCGGAGGAAGTTGTTATTAGCAACAAGGATTTCGAGGATGCAATTGAGGTGTTTCTGACGGGGCTTAATGTTGAATTCAAGAATTGTATAGAAAGTTTTGAGAGCTTTCTCAGGTAGATTTAATTCACCGTACATTTGGATGATGTGAGTAAAGAGAGATGGGGAAATGGAATAATCTAGGGACTTGAGGCTTGAGAGAACGGCGTTCATAAGAGAGAACTGGCGAGAGCGGCCAAGTTTGAGAATAAGGGTGTGGTAGGTAGCATAGGAATGCCGAAAATTGGGCTGACGTGAAGCCAAGTCAAAGATTTCCTTCGCCAGTAGGGCATCTGTTTGGGAAGCTATCAACTTTTGGATTCGAGCTGGAGAGCCAATAGAAGGTTTGGCTTTCTCCTTTGGTTCATGATCCTTTTGTCTATATCTATCCTCTTCTTTATGATTATGTGGTTCTGAACAGTATGAACAAGAAACTTTTGGAATTTTGACAATGAAGAACGAGGAGATGCTAGGTGCATTTCTCTGCAACTGCTTGATGCAATTGCAGAAAATGGCAATTGGCATTAGGCAAATATCACGTAAGGAATGCTTGCTGGTTTCTATCAATCAAGTTGATTCAGAATTAACACCCTGAAAAGTAGAAACCAAAGTTAAATTTTGTAAACAAGACAAACAATAATGCCTAACACCCAGCAAACATACATCTGCGATCTCGTTTCAAGCATACATACATGATCTCGTTTTTAACCAATTATACTGCTCCCTATATCTCACATATGTTATCTCCTAAGTAGTAAGGATGCAAGCATGTCTGACACCTACACCTACTAGAGACTTAGAGAAGGGGATCAATGATGCCAAAATTGCAAGAATACACTTGTGATTCATTATTATCACATTCTAGTCTCTTCTATTACTTACATCTATTACTTGTTGTTCCTCAAAAGCAAGCCCTTGTGCATAGGAAAAACTTGCAAATCAACTTTAAGAAATTTTCCAAGAAGCTTTGATATATGTACATCTCAGCCTATAACATCAAGATCAAGTAGCAAAATGAATGATGAATACAGATTTATGTTGCCCTCAATCAAAATAGCTCTTAAATCTACCAACCGGCAGTCACTATGGACTGAGAAAGATTGAAAAAGGGAGCTAAAACCTAACAGAGGATATGAATCTAATACAAAAACTTTAAGCGTAAATTGACAAAATCTTAATATGCAATGTCTGCTAGCTTCAAAGTTGATTGCAAATTATAACTAAAAAGCAGAAATTGTACAAATCACTGTGGATTTATTGTCATAAACCCAAGAGTAATCAACATATTTAATCAATGCAATATTACCAGAGTAACAATAAGAAATGAACTGATGGAAAAATCAGCATACAATCAAACTAATCTTGCACTTAGAAAAAGCGCAGTGTGCGAATTGCAAAAATGGGGTAATTAAATGTAGCATCAATAAACAGAATTGAAGCTTCAATAAACAGATTTACAATAATGTATACTTAGTTTAGAACCCAGCTCGATTAAAACATGTAAGATTAATGGAAAATTAATCGCAGCTCTTAACTTACAGCAACAACAATCGATCGAGAAATTCATTAAGGAAATCAGAAAAACAAATTAATTAATTAACTGACCTAATTGAAGGTGGTGCGAGGCTGAAGCACGTACGCGTCACTGTCACTTTCCGGCGTAGTTGAAGATTGGAGAGCGAGATTTTGTTGCTGGATGATAATGGAGAAGGGAGGAGATTGCAATGCGCATCAAACAAGTTGTTGAAGGGAAAGAGCTCAAGATAATTTGTTGCAAGTGGAAGGAATTGGCTGATGATGCAGTAGAAAAAGGTGGAACTTCTGCTAAAAATGTTGAGGAATTTGTTTCCAAGCTTATGAATAATTAATTTAGGGTTCTCCTTCTTGTTTTAAAAAATATTATTTAAATTCATAATTTTTAGGTCAAATTACAAAATAATTCTCAACCTATTCAAACTCTCAATGAATTTCTAGAACTATAGGTGGAATAGGGGTTGTAATTATTTTCACTTCTTGGGGTATAATGACATATCACGTCTTATACGTATGAAATATTAATATTCTGTTTGGTATGAAGTATTAAAATGTCTGCAAAAATAATAATTATTGTAAATTTGTGTTATAATTAGTTGCAGTATTATATATACCACCTTAGAAGTGGTATATACGTAACAACAAAAATGAGTATAATCCATATGGGCCCAAATTTTATAAAGTGCCGTATACTTTATAGTTTATACCAAACAACATATTAGCGTATCATAGATATATTATACACCCTAATCACGCCTACCAAATGAGCCCTTAATATCCAAATGAAATCCCAAACCTCTTTCTAACTAATAATTTTTCTTAATGTTCTCCTGTATCCAAATTATTCTCAAATTAAAGTTGAATTGGATGCTGGAAATACTTGCATAGCAAATTGTGAATTCTCAAACTATTTTTCCAATTTTTCAAATTACGGACGCCGGAAGGAAGAAAATGATGAGAAAATTATAGTATGTAATCAATTTGTGCCCTAATTGAATATATATATATATATAAGTGTTAATTTTCCATGTAAGTATTTTCGACGTCAAATTCAACTTCAATTTTGAAAATTTTGAATGCGGGAAAACATTAAGAAAAATTAAAAGGTCAAACTTTTTTTTTCGCAAAAATTAAAAATTTTGGAAACAAAAATTTGAAAAAGATTGAAATTATTTTGCAATTTGGCCTAACCGTTATATACTTGCTACCTGGTGCATAGTAAAATCCACACAATTTCACGACGAGTGACAATCCTGTGCAGATATCTGCATGGTGGAGATTGACCCGACTCGATCAACCCACCCCTTCGACTTTTTTTTTTCCAATTTTTTTTCGACTCCGATTTTACGGCTCCGCCTTCGCTCTGAATACTCTAATATAAAGATAATCGTAGCGGCAACAATTTAAATTGTTCGACTTGCTCTAAGGCCTCCGGCTCCCCTCGCTCGAATCTTGACCAAAGAAGAAACAACAAACCAAAAAAAAGGAGGGAAACAAATCTGAAAAAAAAAAAGAATTGGAAAATGAAAAAGTATTAAAAAAACTAATAGGCACATGGATCTCATTCACGGGTCATATAGGCGCGTCGGGTCGGGCCGAGTGCAAAATCTGCACCCAAGTTTTTGCCTTTCACAAAAGCGATCTATGTCCCCTCTCAAAACATCAATAGTATGCCGTAGTTAAGACTAGAAGCAAAACAAGTGATTTTCATCTCAACACCCAAAAAAAAATAAATAAAGAATTCAAAAGATATGATATATGTGTAATAGCTTTCTACCTGAGGTTCTGCACATGACTTTTGTACATGCTCTCTCTAATGAAGGTTTTTTTTTTTTTTTTTTTTACATTAGTAAGCAAATTCTCTTTAATTGCTACTCAAGCTCGTAGATCTCTTTTCCCGCTCAAACGCAGAAAAGGATCTTTCCTTACGGTACATATTTTCGGAGAATAATAAAAGAGAGAGCAATGAAAATAAGTGTTGGCATGGGATTAGAGCCTTTTCACCATCATATAGCCAAAGGCAAATTAATAGAGCTCCTTTCATCTATATATCATCAGATTCAGCCGAGTTGCCACCTTCTACACGGCTGCCCAATCTCACTATATCTTCGACAAGTATCTTTCCATCTGAAGAAGAAAATAACGGGAGAAATGAGAGACCCGACAAAAAACAACCCTAGTTCTCAGAGGATTTCAGGATGTAATAATATGTTTCATGGAAACCTGGGACAACTAACCTGCATCCTTAGAGAGATTGCTGATTAATTCTTCCACCCCCTCTCTGCCTAATGTGTTCTTTAAATATGTTGCAGCGGCTGCAACTTCCTCGGGAGTCACTTTACCGTCATAATCTCTGCAAGGATCAGCATGGGGAACTTCATCAATAAAACAAATATACCACAAAAGATTTACTCCTTTGGAGAGTATATATATACTATACAGTAAAACCCATTCAAACATAGACACTTGTACAATTAAGAAATAACAAATAAAAAGACATGAAAGAAACACCATGGATCAGAAAAGCTCGTGAAGACGAGTCTTTTAAATGTTTGTTTTTGGGAAGACAGGAACCCAGATGAACATTTGTCCTTGAGCCAATCGCATGAAAATAGTGAAATGAAACATTTGTCATTTTTGTGGTCAGATTGTAGCTTCAAATCACTGGTTCAGTCTAGATTTATATGGGCTGCAAATCAAAAAAGATTTTGGGAAATTTGACCTCTTTGAGTCTGTAAAAGTTTTGGTAAGAAGTTGGTTACATCATTACCAGAGATGTTTGTTAGATTAGCACATTCGAATTTTAAGAAATGCGACACTACATGTGAACATTCTAAAACAAGATGGAAGCTTCAATTTTGACCAAAGGAGGCAATATTTTCAAAAGGCTGAATAGCAAAAGTAATGGGTCATGCATAAAAAGCCATAGTTCGCACCGAAATCATGATCTAAGTGAAGGAAAAGAAAGCATAATAACAAAAAGGCACATGGATCTATCTACCTGTCAAGTATTCGCCACTGATCACCAATTTTTGCATCAACGTCATCAATTTCTTTCTCAAGTTTTTGAAGCATGTCCTCAACCTAGACAACATCAGCAAGTTAAGTTACATGCATTCCTTTCAGCTGCACGGATATCTAAGATTACTCTACTCACCCCAGTCTAGGTTGCTATGTTTACATTTTGTTCATTTGTCAGGCTAGGTGTGAAGCCCTTACTTCCTATGGACTACTAAGAAGAAGCATACCTTATCTACAAGAGCAGACGAAACCTTGTTCCGCTCAGGAACTTCAGCATCATCCTTGGTTTCATCCCGAGCAGCTTTGTATGCCTTCATTGCTTGCTCTTCACCATCTGTTCCATCTCTATCCACCATGCTATTGTATAGCTCAATCTGAGAAAATGAAGAAAAAAATAAAATTATGAGCAAGAACAGCTGTAGCTGTTTTACATGAAAGTTCAGTTAAAGTTGAAAATCACAAGTCGCTACATATCCGAGTAACTACTTTGGATTTTAAAATTTTATGAAATCAAATATAATGAAATAATTTTCTAAAAGTATTTTAGTTCTAACGAATGAAGCCCGAGTTTTAAAGTCAAATCTGAAATTATAGCAAATACCCTAGTAGCACAACAAGTGACAGCCAAAATCAACAATATTTTGCTTGAATGAATCCTAGAACAGGAAACCTTAAACCCAATTATCTTTGGGTTCATTTATCAGAATACTACTTAGTCATGAAAATATGAACTCCACAACTAAACCAATATCCAGCAAATATCGAGAGCAGAAGTGCCTAGAAAAGATCTGTTATCCCCTATCAAGGCAACAAGATTTAAACCATTAAAGGTGTAATAATGGTTAAGAGTTGGTCACAGAATGAATCTCAGATAAGAATTTTGTTCATCACCAACAGTCAACCAATTAATATTCAGTCGTAGATAAATCCAAAGCCAACAGATACCTCGCTAGTAACCAGCCTCAGGAACTCTTCACGCTCCCTGCTCACAGACTGCAATAATAAAGCAAAACAATAAAAAATGGAGAAATAGACAATATATCTTCAAGAAACTCAAAACAACAAATTTCATTATTACTGAGGCAGAAGCCAAAACAGCTAATGCGCGACTAAGTTCACAAAGCTGCTCTTGTTTATCCAGAGCTCTAGCTCTAGCTTGTTCTTGTGCTTCTCTTGCAGTCGGATTGCTCATCTCTTTCAAAGCCACATCAACTTCAGCACCAGCAGATTCATTTTTCCTGGCTAGTTCTTCTTCCTGTTTCTCTTCTTCCTCCTATAGTCAGATGAATAAAAGAAAACAAAGGAAACGTAAGATCAAGAAGAAAACAGTCTCTCTAGGAGCAAAAGTAAACAAATCATCAACCTTAATAAGTTCCTCCTGCATTTCTAGGAAGTCCAGCTTCCTCCTCCTTTCTGAAAGAGAATCTTCAGATGGCAGTGATGTGATACCTACAGTATCCACAACCTCATCTGGAAGCGAGGACAAAGTAGCTTGAACTGCTTCCTCTGGCCGCATTCTTCCTGATACTGTGAAGGCTCTGCGAATAGCATTAGCAAGAAATATCAACAGCTGTGTGAGAATGAGATAATGATTATTTAGATAACACCAAATTTAGATGAGAAACTTAACCTGGAAAGAATCATAAGTGAAGATGGAACAGAGTGATTCAGAGATAAATCTAGCCAATCTCGCAACTGAAAAGAAGGTGGTTAGTTGATGTACTTAAGACACCCAAAGACATGCCGGCTTACAAAACTTCCATGCAGGCAAAAAGAGAAGAGTAAAGCTTGGTTAAGTTAATGGACCTAACACCTATAAATGTCATATACCTCAGTGGTAAAAAAACTTTCATCAGCACACACATTTGTAATACAAAATTCACCAATTACACCAATTATAGAAGTTCAGTCTTGAGTTGTAAAGCCTTTGTTGAGCAGTTACATCCACCACAATGTCTCAGAGTACATGCTCGGCAACATAATTAACCATCTCATGTAATTATCAAGAAACATAAGCCTGCCTCCCAGAAACCCTACAACCCATAATCACTTTTAATGAATAATAAACTTTTGTTCTCATACAGACCTGTTGACGCATTTCGTCCACTGAAAATTCCCCAAGTATACCCCTCTCTCTACAATCTTCACGCAGCTCTGCCTCTGATAGAGATTCAATACCCTCTGCTTGAATCAATCTATCATCTTTTTTCAAGCTAAAAAGAGAGCCCAAATAGCCTCCAATTAGTACATATTCAATTATAAGAATTTGAATTAAATTTATTAAGGAAAATAACAGATAATAATATCATGGAGTAATGCCCATATTTGTTGCTTTTAGTCCAAGCCAGCATAAAGTTTATTTCATCCACAAATGGAAGAAAGAATACAAAAATCTTGGGAATATCTGGAATTATTTTTAGAGAACAATGGAAAATTTTCATCTAAAGGTGAATGTCAGTATCATAACAGAAATATCCTTCCGAAGGCAGAATAATTGCATAGTCAACTCAAGCTAGGCTCTACAAAATTCAACAGTAATAATATATTGGCCTAAGCTGTTATAAAATAGTTGAGAGACTCAGTTTCACACAAATCACTCAGGAAGGGGAAATAGCGCACCTCTGCAATCTCTTTCGGAGCATAAACCGCAAATAAGCATCAGTCCCAATAGGGCTTACTCCCATATACTTGCACATATTAACTAGACGGGGCCTGTCAGAAAAATTAATTTTTTTTAACAAATAGTTAAATATTAACATATGTAACAGAATGGAAATAAGACACATTTATTATCTCAAGAATGCAAACCTGCTGATATTATCTAGTGTCAGTTCATCATTGAACAACTTAGCAAATCCTAGAATTTCATCATTTGAAACACGAGCACCAGTTCTAACCTGTATCAAAAACATCAAAAAATTTATATAAACTAGCAACCCTGGAGGACTCTCTTTTACTAATGATAATTTTCACTGACCCTGTTGAGAAACCCATCAAGATCTTCAGCCGTTTTCTTAGTTTCTCCGCTCCTTGAAGTTTGAACTTCTTTTGCCATTTCTTTGACAGTATCTTGAAGAAACTTTGCATATTCAATTTTGGCTTTCAACCTCCTTTTCAATGCTTCCTGCAAGTATAAAATTCAACAAAGAGAAAGACAAGCATTCAGCAAACATCTGCAACATTATTCAAGTATTGTATGATTGAGCCTCATTTTAGGCCTAAAGGGTCTGGAATCTACCTACTAGCCTACCTGGACACATACTAGCGGAGATAATAATAACTTAAAACGTCACAGAATCAACTTTCATTAATGGCAACGGGCATAAGTAGCAATAAATAGCTAATAACATACAAATCATCATTTAACGCTGGCAAACATCTGAAGTGAAACAAACATTGTTGCCACCATTAACTGAAATATTTCAATTGGAAATAATTTGGCACGGCCTGTTTTTCAACAGAAGAATAGCATGTTTTTATGAACATTCCATGTAAGCCTCAGTAAAACAGTGCACACGACATGTACATTACAAAAGTTTGGACATCTTGAATCAAACAGCAATCATGTATTTGCTACAGCTACATGTTAATGATATATACAATTCTTCTTGCTATGGGAGGAACAGTAGATCTCGACAAACTCATGAATTATCTAATTTATGTTCTCACTTATAAGTTCATTATTTGTACAAGTTAATTACTACCTCCACTCCCCAAGTCTTTTCCTAGGAGGAAGTGGCACGGGTATTAAGGAAAAAGTTGTTGAGTTAGTTATGAGTAGATAAAAAGTGATTAAATTTGTTGTGAGTGGAGAAAGGGTCCACATTGAGGGTAGTATAGTATTAATTAATTGAGATAGTGGTGGGCCATATGTGGTATTTTAGGTAAATAAGTTGATAAAGTAAGGGTAAGAGATAATAATTTGTTGTGGAATAGTGTCCAAAAGTAGGTAGGAAGAAACTTGGGGACCATCCAAAAAAGAAAAGATAGGAAGAAACTTGGGGATCGGAGGTAGTATTTTCTTTTCGCAGATAAAACCATATTGAATGAATTCAATCCATTGTTAAACTAGTGTGTGATTTTTATACTACTCCCTCCGACCCCTAAGATTATGCATAGTTTCCTTTTTTCCTGTCCCCCAAGTTCATGAATAGTACATTTTAGGAAATAACTCTCACTTTAATCTGATACATATGGTCAGAAATATGTTGCAATATGGTCAGAAATATGTGCAATATGAATGAGTCTGTACAACAAAATAAAGAGGACATAGTAGCTTAATTCCCTGATGACGAAATATTTTTGAACTGACTATTTGTGTGTTTTGTATGATGAAATGTTGCTGCAAGAAGTAGAAATGAAAACACACAGTAACCGTGCATACATCCCCAAAGACACCAATAGACTTCTGACTCCATACCTTTTCTTTCATCTTATCTTGGAAGGTTGATGGCAGCATGTTTGGAAAGACCTTGAGGAAAACAGGCAACAAAAATTCCATGAATGGAACAATGATGAAAACTGCAACTGGGACTAGCCTAAAAACATCAGCTGTAGTTCTCGTAAGCTGTTGCCTCTCCCTTCTGGAGAGGCTCCTTCCACCAGCCAATTTCATCAATAATCTCGAACTGATCCTCACATCAGCCCATAGAAGCTTACAACCTAGCCAGTAATGTTGTAAGGTTGATACAAACTCATTTTTCCAGTGCACGAGTTTCTTGGCCCAGTCTTCCCTGCATGCATGAATAACAAGATTATAAACTGAAAGCCTTTCTTCATTAGAATAACAAATAAGTGGAGCAACTAGATAGATTAAAAAGAAATCAGACCTGCTCATGGAAGCCACAGCCCTCAGAGCTGGACCAATACCTAAAAATGTGGCCCTTAGTTTCTTTAAGATCGGCTTAACAGTACTCTGAGATTCTTGCAGCTTTTTAGCTTTTGCTTTAGCCTTTGCAGTACTTAGGCCCACAACAGCCTGATCACATTCTTCAGGGGAAGCTTCCTTTTTCCATTTTGTGGCCACTTCCTCAGAGTCCTCATCATCACGTCCCGGGTCAGGCTGCTTTGCAGTTGCTGTTGAAGCATAAAATCTAGATTGTGATATCATCCTAGCACCCATCATGCAGTTGAAATCCAACCTTCCATTTCCATATCTATGTGCTGTGATTTCAATAGCTTTATGCCTAAAGATTCCTAAGGCTACAGGATCCAGCGGCTTTTTGCACAGAGTTGAAGTTTTGTCATTTTTTCTCAATTCATCTGAGTTTTGAGATATGTGGTCTCTGATGGATTGGTAACCAGGAGAACAAGATTGACCACAACCCAATGTATGGGAATTTTGAATAGACCGAAGCGAGAGATTCAAGTAATCTGAAAGAGTCTTTCTCCTTCTCAAAATCACCCCAGATGCCATTATATCTTCTCTTCGTCAATAAGTCAAAGTCAAGACTTCACCAACCCAATGGCCAAGCTTTGGAACAAAGTATAATCAATAGAAAAACTAAATCAGAATATGATATAATTTAACAAGACAAGGATACATTTTGTACAAACATAGTTACTTTTATGTCTAAAAGACCTTAGACACTCAGCACTGGGTACCAAACACAAGCTTCTTACAACCCCTAAAAAGCACCCGTACTCAATAGCAGTCGCCACAATTTCCGAAAAACTGATATTACACAACCAAATTGAACTTAACCTACTTAATATATTTCATGAAGCACTTTTACAATAATTGATAAATCCAAGGTAGTTCCCTAATAGGGACCACATGTATCACATCATTCTAGGAAACTTAGTGGTCAATTGTTGTAGTTTTACAGGAGAGGCACTAGTCAAGGAAACTAAACGGTCAATTGTTCTAAAAGACAGAAAACATGACTGTTTTTAGTATCCGGCTGCCGTATGCACATGATAGCTATAAATTAAGATACTGCTATAAGCTAACTATAACTTACGAGAACCTAAATAGCACAAATTTGATAATCAGTAGAGCAAACCCAAAACTTAACAAATTGTTGTAATATGTCAAGCACTTTCTGTTTAATATTATATTAGTAATTAACTATTGAAAAAATCAAAAAAATAATCACGTACAGGTACCTTTATAAAGAAGTGGATTTGGTTAAGAAAGATCATGATAGATTAGACCAATAGAAGTTGTTAACCTTTTTTGTTAACGAGGTCATATTATGGGGTTAAAGCCAGTCAAACAAAAGGTCCTAGTTCGGATTCTAGTTCGGATTCCATTGCCATCCAATTATTAAGATTTTGCATGCAAGGTTTCAAAAGTAGTTCACTTGTACCCCAGAAGTGTACTGGAGTTGATTTAAATTATATCTTTCTCCTCTCCAGAAAATGAAGTTCTAATTGAGGAGGCTGTTCAGCAAAATTGACAGCACAAACTTAAGTTTCTGGTAAGACTCAATCAGCTCGCATAACATTTCTAAAATTATGTGTTTCTCCTCTCTAGAATAATGAAGTTCTAACTGAGGAGCCGTTCAACAAAAATGACTGCACAAACTTAAGTTGCTGATAAACTCATTCGCCTCGCATAACATTACTCAAGGCATGACAACCAGTCTCCATGTTAAGGCGCAATCAGATTAATCTTTTATAGATGTTGCAGGGGCATGACTAGAACCATCCCCACTCATGATATGGCATTTTATGAAATGAAACACTTAGCTGAAATTCATACAGCCTGTCGATCATCTATTAGATGTGGAACGAATTCCAACTTAGATTCATTAATATCATTAACTCTCCAATTCAAAAATTACATGAAAAGCTACTACATATTTTTCCTTCCCACCCTGTCTACAGCCATCACTTCTGCAGGTAAAAAATGAATTGCACCACACATAAACACTCCTGCTTGTTGTACATATCACCATAATCAAAGGTATAATGAGTGTGCCTAGATTTCCATTAGAAAAACGAAACATAACTCGTTGGCACATTCATATGAAAAAGCTAGAGTCCACAATAGGAATTTCCAAAAAAAAAAAAAAAAAATCCACTGATACAGAACCGCGATAATGGAGTTAGAAGATCAAACAGCTGGCAGTAAAAATCAGTAAATACGAACATTTTGTTGGTACAGAAACAGAAGAAATTAACTTAAATAAACTAATTAACCATATAACCTTCAGCGCAAGACAACCCCAATTTTAAGCAATCGAAAATCAAATTCCGAAAATCGAAAGAAGAAACGCACTAATCGAGAAGAAACCTAGTCATCCAGCTGCTTATGCACGTACTGTGTGTGAGAAAACGTGTGTGTAGAGAGAGAGAGAGAGAGATTACTTACAGTTGCTAACAAATGTGGAGAAGAAAATCGATAGCGTTGAGAATTATGTCCAATCGAAATGTGTGTGTGAGTGTGAGTGTGTGTGTGTGTGTGTGTGTGTGTGTGTTTTCTTGCGGAGGGGGGTGATCAGCAGCAGAGGGGTTAGGGGAGGTTTTGGAGTGACGAAGGCGCTGTGTTGAGTGGGAGTAGTTATTAGTTAAATCACATTTAGGTCATCTCATTATTTATATATATCATTTCCACCCCTTACTTTATGGTAAATTGAAAATAGCCCCAAGGTTCTTGGTTCGTTGACGGTTGAGGATTCCTCGGTTTTGAACCCTTGATTATGTGTGGTTCGATTTTTCTTCTTTCTTTCTTGAGCAAGGGGAAAGAAGACAAAAATTTGAGTGCAACATTTGCAGTGTACAACACCGGTCTATCTAATTCGATCCGACCCGATCCATTTGATTCGAGTTTGACTCGGGTGAATCCCTTTTGACCATTTTTTTTTATTTTCCAGTTTTTTTTTACGTTTCTTCTTTGGTCAAGATTCGAGTGAGAGGAGCCAAAAACTTTGGAGGGAGCCGAAAAAATCCAAATTGTTACCTGCCGATTATCCTTATTTTAATAATCGGGGCGAAGGCGGAGCCAGAAAAAAAAAACTGGAAAAAATATAATAATTAAAAAATAATAATAAATAAAACAGGGGCGCGTGAAACCCACGCGCGGCGCGTGGATCTCACGCGCAGGTAGGGGCAGGTACGTGGGCGGGTGGGGGGTCCGATCGAATTATGCACCATGCATGCTTATGCACGCAAGTGCAACTCGGGAAAGAAACGTGGGAGTGACGTTTTCATATCAAATTTCAAAAAACAAAAACAAAAAATTCATTGATTGTTAAAGATATTTTTTTATCCCTAAAGCTAAATTTTATGCTATAAAGGTCAAATGCACTTACATTTAATTTATTTTTAGTTTGTCCCCAAAGAAAAATGCACTTCCTTTTTAATAAAACATGACCACCCCACTAGTTAAACTTTTAACATTTACTAAATTTACATGTTCGCGTTGCGTTGGACATTGCATTAATCACTATTTGAATTTATAGTGTTAGAGAACTAATAATACTATAGTTATATTCTAAATAGTTCTTCAAAACATAGAAGTATTATTTTATCATTAATATTACTGATATAATTGTAATATATGTTACACTATTATTTAAATTGGATATATATTTAGAAAATTTTAAACAAACACGAATCCAATTGAATACTTTCTTTTATATAAATAATAAATGTATGTGTATAAATGTGCTTGCTTATTCCTTCACCTTCAAAAGAGATTGTGCTTGTTTTCTTTTCTTTTCTTTTTTTCTTCTTTAAGTTAGTTTTTGTGCTTGTTAAAAAACGTACCATTTAATTGAGCATGTGCATTGGTTCAAGAAGTAACACAGACTAAAGCGATGTATGATGAAAATTTGAGACGTTGCATGTGCTTTGAGCGGGAAATTACATGGACGACGTAATTTAAGCGAAAAAAATGGAAGGAATTATTCTGCCAACATATAATATTCGTAATGCAAACAAAATCCTACACGGTTATAACTGATGGAAATGATGGAACGACCCAAAAGAAATATTTGGAAGCAGAACCAGAAATGGGCAGAATAATAATAATAATAATAATAATAATAATAATAATAATAATAATAAAAAAAAAAAAAAAAAAAAAAAAAAACACTATGCAGAGATATGAAGCATGAGACCAGCAATCAACCCATTGAATGTGAAATTATGTAAACCTTTCACACCATCCATTCATCCATTCAAAAAATCAGAAGCAATATACTTTTAAATGTTGGAAACAATAGGATCAATCCCAGCATTTTGCACATCACCCTCACATAAATCACAACCACTATCTAGATTTGAATGGAGAAGCAATGACTGATCAATCTTTTTCTCCAGCCACTGCAATCTCCTCTCTAAACTCAAAACTGCAATATGCATGATCCTAGTTTCAACTAGAGCAACCTTAGCACAACAACGAAGCAGGATGTAATAATCAGCATGAACAGCGTAGATATACACATCTTCCCTTTTTCTAGCATAATGGAGATAGTCCCGTCTCTTCACCTGAGACCGTGGCGGTATATAGCAGAATTGGTTCTCTTCCATATCCAGCTTCAGTTGTCTCAATGCCTTCTCTACGAGGGACCCTATTGGAGTTCGACTGCTATCTGCTGAATCCTGATCATGGTGAGAACAGTCATAGCGATCTGTGCTGCATTTTGAGCAGCAGTCTCCATTGTGACTGTTGTCACTTTTTCTTGATGTACTGCACATACTTTGGTCTCCCCTGGTTTGAACTTCATCTTTTATTCTTCCCAAGTCATCACTAGATCTCTCATTCTCGTCTTGTGTTGTATCACCCTAAAATCGGAGGATGTTATAGTAACACATATAAGGACAATATGTGGATAACAAAGATGAAAAAACGTGTGTGTGTGTTAGCCTAGTGGTAGTGAGGTTAATGCCCGGGCCAAAGGTCACGGGTTCGAGTCCTCCATCATGCGGTATTTAAATTTCCTTGTAATATTGTTCAAAAAAAAAAAAAAAAAGATGAAAAAAGTTCAATGAACTACAAAGTACCTTGTTATTCTGATAAAATTCCCAGAGCTCATCTATTAGCTTTTCCTCTTCAACATCCTCATATGATGGTTTTAATCCAGAGAAAACCACATCCTTGCAATATTTAAGGTAAGTAGGCAAGTCGCGAAAATATTCTGTCAAAGGAGGCAAAATTCCAGCTTAGCTAGGTAATATGGAATCTGCTATAAAAAGAAACATCATATCAAAGCACTACTCTGCCGTTCAAGGAAAGATTGCCCGTTCATGAACTCTTACCATGTGAATCAGTAAGTTCATGATATTTTGCATCAAGAATCTGCAGAACTCTTATTGTGTGATCCTTAGATGAGTCATCTACGTTCCCACTCTTATTCAAATGGCTCCATGATTCATTATCTTCATTTTTATACCGGGATGATGAGCAGCTGGGACTGGACAAACTAGATTCCCACATTCCATAACCATTTAAGTCAAAGAGATTCCTTATAGCAACAATCAGTATGGACATGACACATGCACGAGTAGGAATTCGACGCTCATTAGTTGATAGATACAATTCAGAAGGCATAGACCATTCATATATGTGGCAGGCCGAAGGAAGTAATATCTCAGTAGGAAGCGATAACTGCCTCAGATAACGTGAAGCAATGGCATAAAAGTTCACAGGAGGCAATTTCAGACCTATTTTCTGAGCAATTTCAGCAGCCACTGATTCCAACTTCTGTGATGAAATGAGTTGCATAGGTCTGAACATACGACCGACACTGATTGGACATGCCCCAGTGCAAGATCCAAGCACCTTCTCTATTTCAACAAAAGCAGAAAAATATGGAAGCTTACCTTCAAGAGCCCACTTCAATATGTCAGTAGGCAAAATCGGCTCCCTAGCCACATGACAAACCAATAAGGAGATAGCTAAAGAACAAGACACTGGCAACGCACTTCCCAGAGATCTATACCACACATATGATATGCGTTTCCCATGAATATTAACAGGTTCCTTCCGAAAGTTAGCACTGGGCTTAAATTCTTCTGCATCCCCTGGTATATGAGATAGGAAAATGGTAAGCATGAAATTCAATTATTCAAGTTCATGTTATAGACAAAACACAATGCCAAAAAGTAGAAGAAGAATAAGATATTACACACACGCACACCCATGCATATATATATATATATATATATATATATATATAGATGTCCTTTTGCCTTGTTTGTCCTCGATGTGACCATATGAATTTCCATCACCCAGAATATCTTTCAGCTTCCAAATTTACCCCGTTTAGTGGGAATCAACATGTGATGCAACAACAAAATCCAATCGACTCATTTACTCATTATATCTAAGTATATACCATCCCTTCAGGTAACATACTGGTACATAGAAAAACTGAAAACGTTCAAGAACTTTTTCTTTTAAACCACATCAAACGTAAACTCTTCATTATAACCAGCAAAATATGCATATGGTTTTCCAATCACTATGCACGAGCATGGTAAATAGATGAAATAATGGTTTTCAGCTAATGTATCTAATTCAATAATATACACAACAAGATTGATTAAAATTACGTAACATAAAGACCACAAGCTGCACCTTGCGTCTGCGTCTCAGAATCATGAACAACCTTGTCTGCCCATTGATCAGCCAAAACTTCAGTTGAAGCCAAATATCTCAACCATAGAGGCCCAACAATCCCAATAATCAAAGGGCTAACATTAAACTTCTCAACCAAAGCCTGGGACTGCATTTGGATCATTAACTGAAGCCCCGTGACATATCTAGACCTAATCTCAGTATAATATTCTTCATAGCTATAAGTTTTCTGGGAAGAGGCAAAGTCACTTGGCTCAGTAGGCCCAACTCCATCATTCATAGCATCTTCCATACCGGGATGATCCAAAATATCAGGATGGTCAAGAAGCTGAGACGCGTCGAGTTTTACCTGAGAGGTAGGTTCTTCACTAGGAATAAGGCCAGTTCCATTGGTTGGGCGGACTCGCTTCGAAGTGGGATTGTATTGAGTGAAAATATCCTCCTCATCACGTTCAATATGAAAGATATCATCTGCTTGTGAGTTGCAGTAACCACAGTAGTAAAAACCATCATCACCAATGCTGAAGCCGAAATTGCTACCGCAAACTGAGCATATTTTCTCTAATCTCCCTGCCATTCTACCTATTTCAATGTACTAGGAAAAAGGCTTAGGACAAAATTACCAAACATCATTAACATATGCAAAGAGTGGCATTACACTTACACACACTACCTACCTTCATAAATATCTTCCCCCACCCACCCACCCACCCACAAAAATCTCAAATCTAAATTCTAAAGCTGAAATTAAGCTGACAGATTATTCTTTTGAAATTTCTTGGTTACAGGATTGAATATATTTTTTCTCTTTTAAATTTGATGGGTTGGGTATAATTAAGCAGCAGAAGACTGAAACATTTAGTCTAACGTGGTAAAAGTCGCACTTCAAAATTCCTAAACCAGCTCAATTTTCTTGAATGCTAACGTGGGTGGTGCTGAGAAAGAGGCACGGTTCTAGCTTCCAAACAATGTAATTTCTACTTCAATCAGAAAAAGGTCACCCCACAATTTGACATATGCACCGAGGTTATTGATCACTAAAATTGCCACCACAATTATCATCCAAAATTGAGAAATTCCCACATGTCCAGACCTTAATTATTGCTTATTACTCATAGAAAAGAAAGAAAAAGAATATGCATCAATTTCAGAATGTATTCAGAATGTTGAAGAACAATTAGAAATTGTAAGAAATATTAGAAATTGTACCTACAAATCAACACAAGAAATTGTACCTATATTCTCCTCGCACAAACCAACACAAGAAAACCCATAGCTACAGGCAGAAATTAAAGAACAATTAGAAATTGTACATTTGTACCTATTTTCCAAAGCGAAAAAAATGTGGGAGAAAACAAAACAGCGGCAGCAGCAAATCCGTTTCTTCAAATGCAGCTCCAAATTCAGAATCTTCCCTTCGAAATAGCCGAAATGGAGTAGAAAAAATGGAACCTCTTCACCGATATCGTTCTAGAAGTAGAGTTTTTGGGAGTTAAGAGAGAGAAAATAGAGGAGAGTGAGAGAAGGGGTTCTGGAAGTAGAGTTTTGGGCTCGACGGCGGCGTTCAGCAGCGACGCTCGACGGTGGCGGCGAGATGCGGTGGTTGAAACTTGAAAGCGGCAGTGTTTTGTTTTGGTTGAAACTTGAAAGTGAGTAGTAGCCACCAGCCAGAATTGGTTTTGTTTGTGAAAATTACGGTTCCTTATCACACCCATGGGTAATGAACTGGAACCGCTCAATACCATCTTTTCATTTCCGGTCCGGTTTGGATCCGGTTCTAAATAGTAATGGGCCGGTTCTGAAATCAAAATCGGTGTTATTTTAATGGGTCTGGGCCGGATAGAACCGGTCCATTGACAAGCCATGCCAACCTAACTTAGTAAAATAATCAGAGTAATTCAAGACGAAGATGAAAATCATGGGAAACCAAACATTTCAACAGTAACGAAAAAGGAAATAGAAATAAAAAATTGAAGTTGTCAAACAAGAAGATTACCTACTAAAGAAAAGATGGGTTTTGTTGCGATGGAGTAGAAATTTGGGCTGCGGAGTCGGCTCACCGAAACGACGCAGTAGTGCTTCTTCTTCTTCTTCTTCCCTGCAAACTATGACAACATCAGCAACAAAGCAACCACAGTTATACACAATTGATCCATATTTTACTCAATTTTAGCATGAATCGAGAATTTTAGTTAACTATATTAAATAATAAATTACTGATTACGAATAAAATTGTGATACAACACGAGCTATGCGATGAGTAGTACTCATTATGTTTTCTTTTTTTTTTTTAATAGTGTGGGAAACCCGCAGCCGCTACCTTCGGTGCGCATTGGTAAACTCCGTCCCTTGTATTCTTTATGTTTATATTTATATATACTATTGATTGCAGAGAGTAAGAATAAAGAAAGGATAGGAAATATAGATAAGATCAAACTTAGATAAAATGGGTGTGATGTTTATTTAAGAAAAAAGTAGATAAAATGAGTAGTATGAAGGGAGTATAATATGGGTGTGACGTTTATTTAAGAAAAAAAGTTGATAAAATGAGTAGTATGAAGGGAGTATTTAAACTCATCAGTTTGAATAAAATTATAGTAAGATATAATGATGGATCCAGCTATTACATGTCGCATGATACGATCAATGAGTTGGTAATGGGGTAAATTGCAACTATAAAAATGTTTGATGAAGTGTAGTACTACTTCCGTTCACAAGTAAATGTTCATTTTGTGCTGTACACGAAGTTTAAGAAAGTTGATAAAATAAAATTTAGTGGGATAAAAGTTAATTCCTTCGTATTAGTTATAAAGTCCCAATTTAAATGGGCACGAGCATTAAGAAAATTGGTAAAGTGTTTTTGAGTGAGATAAAAGTTAGAAAGTAGGAGTAGTGGTATTGACAAAAGGTAGTGATAAAATTGTTGGGAGGTGGGCCCATCAATGATAAATGAGTGTAAATAAAAGAGATTCTTGAGGGTGCATGAGTCCATAAAGTGAAATGAGACTTTTTAAAAAATACATGGAAAATGTGTGAAATAAGACTTTATATGTAATACGGAGGGAGTAGGATGTAGGGGTAGTGAGATAATGACAAAAAAACAGTGGTAATGACAAAAAAGAGGTGGTATAAACTAAAAAGTAAGAAGAAAGTTATTGGGATAATAAAAAAAGTAGAAATAAAGTTGATGTGGGGTGGGGTCCTAAATGACAAAAAGGTAGTTATTTTTGTAAAGTAAAGAGGGTAGTGTTGTACGAAAAGGTAAACTGGACATTTACTTGCGAACACGTGTACTGTAGCAAACTGGACATTTACTTGTAAATGGAGGAAATATAATAATATTCCCTCAATCCACCAAAATTAAAAAAAAAAATTATGGCACGAGTTTTAATAAAAATATGATAAATGTTAAGTGACTGGAAAAAAGAAACTATTATTGTAAATAGACAAAGAGATAACATATGATATACAATAATGTGATCATCTACACCTATATTCTTGAAGTTTATAATCAAAAATCAATAATATTACGATTTTATTTCTCATATTAATGTATCTCTCTCTCCGTCCACGATACCGTTGCAACATCATGGATGACACGAGATTTAAGAGTTGAATAGCAGTTAGTATTGTTGTAAATGGAGTAAATTTCACTATAAATATGAGAAGAGTAGGGAAATATAAAAATTAATTATAATGTATATTATGTAGACGCTATTATTATATATATAAGTGACAATCATATTGTGGACAGACTTGAGTGACAAAAGTGACAAAAATATTGCGAACAAAATGAGCACAATTTATAATACATCGAACTGAGAAATTTACGTGCAATGCACGTGTATTTTCGCTAGTAATATTACTATAAGAGTAAATAAAACATTACTCTTTCAGTTTCGCTCATTTTGTCTTACTTTTCTCAAATGGATGTCAACTCAATTTGTCATATACCAAATAAAGAAAGAATTAATCCTTCAAAAGTAGTGAAAACAACTTATTTTTAATTTTTTTATTCTTATTTTTAATTGTTGTGCCGAATAGTAAGGTGATAAATTGAGTGAGAGAGAATGAGTTATAATTTACAGATTCAATTCTCTATTGCTACTCTATTTGACATCTCATATTGCTTAAATAAGGAAGTGACACGTGGCGTAATTAATGATATAAGATTTGAAAATATATAAGAATAATATATACACTTAGGGATGACAATGGATCGGATTTTTGTGGGTACCCGCACTTCCCAAATCCTAATAGGACGGATACATACGTTGCACGTATTTTCTTTTTTTTTTTCATAGAGAAAAAATTACAATCATATCCATTTTAGTTTTGTACAGGTATATTATCAAATTTACATTTGAAATGATATTAATTTATTCACGTAACCATAAATCAAGAAAATATAATCATTGGACAAAAAACAAGTAAGTATACTACGACATTTAAGTTAAATTAAACAAAAGAGAAAAAACCCAAACCAACTATGTCATCGTTAATTGCATCTCATACTAAAACTAATTATAGTTTTAAAACTAAAATAAATTAAAGTTTGAATGTTATTCACATTAAATCTTTTCTTGTTTGATCTTGATAGGCAGAGAGCATTCTTTCTTCTTTTTGCTTTTCGAGATTAGTTTATCCAATAATAGATCATTATCGCTATCGTTTGGAATGTCAATGCAATCTTCAATCTTTGCTTCGTAATCTTGAAACTTTTTTGAGAATCTTCTTTTCCTCTTTCCTTACACTTCATGAAGCTACAACTTCCTATTTGACATGGTATTTTCTTCCACTTGTATTGGCTTGACACTATTTTTTTCTTATTCGCCACTTTAGCTAGATCGATCCCTTTGTTTGATTTTTTCTTTTCATTTCCCTTCTATGTTTGCGATTCTTGAATTGACGCAAGGTAGTTTCTGCATTGATTGGACTGAATTGTATTTTTTTGAATTGTATTGGCTATAAGAGTGAGGTTTCTATTTCGATCAAATGTTACATATTTGATTAACATCATGAAGTGTACTTCTATCATATTTTGTAAGACCAAGTCCTCTATAATATGGAGAATCATTTTCACCCTGTTGAAAAATATTTATTAAAATAAAACAAAATAGAAAAAAATTATATTATGCCATAACTAAATTAGTTAGTCTAAAAAAACAATGATTTATATTAAAAACTCACCTCATTTCTTGATGAAATACAATGATCCAATGAACCTCCTACATATACTGTTGCAACTTCATTAAACATTGTAATACGTGCATTGAGATTCCCTTGTTTAATTTTTAATACGTGTATCTTTAATCTTTGTATAATTTTTTTTTATGCATGAATATATATGTGTATTGATTACCTCGATGTTGTTTGAGTAATTTCCTCCTTGCATTTTTTGCATATTGTAATTTTAGCATTCTTTGTACACAATATTGCATGAATGATATATTCTCAACATCATCAACACTTCCGAAAAAATAATAGTAAGATTCATAAAATATGAAAAGAAAAATTCGGATAAATATAAGTATTGTATAATTGGATCTAATTTTTAAGAATCAAATAAGAACATGTCTAAATTACAAATCAGGGTGATTACTGCATACGCATAACAAAAGACGGGTTCCATCATTGGCTCCAACAATGTTAAATCTGTATATTATTACTCCAATTCTTCCCCAATTCTATAAAACCCCAGAAATTGAATTTTATCTCAACATGTTGTATAATAGTTTTATAATAATATAAGAATAATAATTCTATTAATTTTAACATGACGATTTTATGATGCATCTATATCATTAATCATAAGCACTCGAAGCTCCATATTTTCAATTCACTATATCCTTATAACCCATGTTCATAAATTTAATTTTCTTTCCTGAATCTTTTTAATTTCTTCTTATTATTTAATTGAATTATTTTTGTTAGTTATTGTGCTTTGTCCAATATAAAAAGAAAAAAAATAGTTATAGTGAGAGAGAGAGATAGAGATAGTACCTTAGATAGTGTATGTAGTTCATCTTTAAAGTCGTCAAACGGCACTTCCTTCGGGCTCGCTAATTTTTGGATAATTTTTTGCCTCTGCAATTCTTAATGATAATATCTAAAATAAAATAAAAGAAAACATTACCGAGTCGGTGTTATTTTTCGATTTATTTTATTTTATTTTTCTGAAATTACCGATGAAATTATTTCCGTCGGTGATTCCGTTTGTGTTTCCCTAGTTTAGTATTCCACATCGAAAATTTACAACAAAAATGGCTTCTATATAATGCACGTTGTTGCTTAACTCTTGAAAAAATAAGTGAACAAGCTTGATTGAGCCATGGTGCACCCGTCCAAATTTGTGATCGAGTGTAACAGCACCCATGTGGCTCCGTTGTAAAACAAAATAAAAAAAAATAATAAAAAAAAAGCACTAAAAAAATGATAAAAAAAATCACCGACGGAATTTTCCGAGCTTACTGCCCGACAAATTTCCGGCTAAAATATTGACAGAAATTCCGTCGGTGAACATTTTTTCCGTCATCACCGACGCGCGTTTTACCGACTGAATCTTTCCGTCGGTGATTCCGTCAGCAATCCGATTACCGAAAGAATTCATGGGTTTACAGACGGATTTTTCAGTCGGTGATTCAACATTTTTTTGTAGTGTTTTGATTCGATATCTTTGAACTAAACAAAATTGTAATTTATCTTGAGATCAATACTATCCATTGTTTCATTCATAACAATGTACTTCTTGAAAATCAATTATTTTTCTCGATGTTTGATGGGATACATTTCATCAACCTTCCTAACCTCTGCATTAGGGATCATGTATGTTTTGTCTACCTATTTGTAAAGTAATATATTGATATTGTTGAATCACCCAACATAATATACAAAAAATAAATCAAAGAATTACGGCATAAAAAGGAATTTTTACTACAACGTATATATAGACAATGAATTTACACTCAAGTTACAAATATTTTTTATTCCGAAATTATGAAAGAAGATAAAAATTAAAACATAATTAAATTTAAACAAACATTAAACTACAAGCTAAATATTGGAAAACGATTGCAAATCCATGATAATATAATTAATAAAAAAAACCAACACGAAAGATAATTTTCAGAAGAGATGTCCGGAATCCTAACATTTTGCTTTTCAATCTTGGTGCTTTTGTTTTTCAATTTGTTCGGTGGGTATTATAGCTGATTAATTCTATCGAAGATGATGATAATAGTATTTTATTAGAAGAAGAATTAGAATAACTACTGATTAATAAATTTGTAAGTGTAACGTGTTATACATCTTATAGGTTTTAATTGATCAATTTTTTTTAAGCAGAAACTAAATCTATTTTTTTTGGTATGTGTTGAGATATAATAATCAGCAATTAAAAATTAGCATTTGTAGTGACACGTGTATTCTTTGTTGATATACAATTTTATTTTAATAATTGAATTATTATATTATTATTTTTTTTGGTAAATAAAATCATTTATTACCAAGTATGCAAAGACAGTACACAAACAAACAAATCACAAAACAAAGAAACAACGACCTAATGTTATTTTATTATCATTATTATCCATTAAAAAGAGTCTCGGCATTTTGGAAAAGCCCAATCATCAATTCGGTGCTTTGTCCAATAAAGAAAATATTTGGAGTTAAACCTTGCTTAGAATTATGACAAGAATGAAATTCTTGAAATTTAATAATAACAATAATATAATATTATTAATAATAATAATGATAATGATTATATTACATTATTGTACTTAAATTAGATGTATAATAAGGGTATAATAGGTAATCCAAATTTTGTAAACAAGGCTCTTTTATAATAAGTATAGATTGGCAACATATAAATCATTTGCCGGAAAGGAGCAAAAATAGGTTTCACACCTAATTTAAGCATAGTTTAGGAAGATAAAATTCAACGATTAATTCAGAAACTTATCAATGGAACTCCAACATATCAACACCTAACGCTAATCCTCTGCCCCCTTATCACGACATTTAAGTTATACTAGGATGCTTATTCCACCAACAAAGTGAAGCTAATATTCCTAATTTTCCAGTATTGTACATAGTATTTTCTAGGACTAACCTCCGTCAACGAATCAACGATGGAGAGTGGAGGGGGAGACGGCTGACGGCGACAGGCGACGGACAAACGGAGACGGAGGAAGCGTCGGTTGAGATGAGAGATTGAGGATTCAAATGAGAGAGACGGCGGCACGGCGAGACTGATTTTAATTGTTGGGTCAATACCACATTTATTTATGTGTAAATACAGTAAATTGCATATAAATTCTCGAATTCTTCCACCAATATCACTTGTATTAAAGTACCCATCCACAAAATAGCACTCCCTCCGTCCATGAAATGATTGTCACGTTCTGAACGATACGGATTTTAAGAAAATAATATGTAATAATGAATTATAGTGAATATTAAACTGCCCGCAGCGGAGTATCTCGACGGGGGCTTGAGACACCCGTTGCGACGAGACAAGACGGTGCAGGGCGGGGAGGGCGGCGACGAGACAGTCTCGAAATGGCGCGTGACCGCCACGCGATGCAGATTTTTTTTTAAATAGGCGCGTGCATTGCACGCGCCACAAGTAAAAAAAAATTCGAACAACGGCTATAAGCATCCAACGACTAATAACAACGGCTATTCAGCCGATTTTTTTTTTTTGTAATTCATCCCTATAAATACCTCACTTCATACCACAATTTTTTTCATACCAAATTCATCTTCCTCCTTTTATTTTCTCTCAAATATTTTGCAAAAGAAATGTCTTCGTCGTCCGACTCCTCAACCGGCTACTCTTCCCATGGCACCGATGACGAGATTATATCGATGGTGACGAACCTCCAAGCTGTTGCCGCTCGAATCTTCAGCAAAAAGAAAAAAAAAAGGTGAAAAGGACAATTTTACACCGCGATCGGGAGGCGGCCCTGCAGCAGTTGATGGTCGACTACTTCAACGACAACCCGATGTACGATCCAATATTTTTCCGCCGGCGTTTTCGGATGCACAAGCATCTGTTCTTGAGAATTTGTGAGGCGTTGGAGCATAATGTGCGATACTTCCAGCAGAAGCAAGATGCAATTGGCAAATGGGGCCTCACGTTGGTGCAAAAGTGCACAATGGCCATTCGTCAACTAGCCACCGGTGGAGCGCCGGATACATTCGATGAATACTTGAAGATCGGCGATAGCACTGGCCGTCTTTGCCTCTGGAAGTTCTGCAAATGTGTCATCGAGCTATTCAGTGATGTGTATTTGAGGAGGCCAAATGCACAAGACACAACGAGGCCGCTGCAGATGCACGAGGAGAGGCACGGCTTTCCGGGGATGCACGGTAGCCTGGACTGCATGCACTGAGCGTGGAGGAATTGTCTGAAGGCATGGTCGGCTGCCTACACTCGAGGAGATATAGGCGTGCCTTCGTTGATTCTTGAGGCTGTGACGTCTCAAGACTTATGGATCTGGCATGCCTTTTTTGGAGTAGCCGGCTCCAACAACGATATCAACGTCCTCAATCAGTCGCCCTTATTTGAAGACGTGCTTGAAGAACGGGCTCCGCTGTGCCAGTACGTGGTGAACGGAAAGTACTACGATGGCGGTTACTACTTAACCGATGGGATCTATCCGGATTGGGCGGCTCTGATCAAGGCTCCTCCGCTTGCAACGGACCAGAAGACGGCGCGGTTCAAAAAGATACAGGAGGCGGCGAGGAAGGATATCGAACGGGCATTCGGTGTTCTTCAAGCCCGATGGGAAATTATCCGGAACCCGGCGCGCAACTGGTACACACAGCACCTCCGCAACATCATGTTTACGTGCATTATTTTGCACAACATGATCATTGAAGACGATAGGGAGGATGAGGAGAACTGAAGAGAGACATAGAAATAATGATGGGTAGTAATGTAGACCGAGTCTCCGCTCCGCTCTCGTGGAGGAATTTCCTCAAACGGGACGCCGCATTGAGAGATGCAAGGAAACATCATTGGCTCACAAATGATTTGATCGAGCATATTTGGAGCCGATTTGTTTTATTTCAATTAATGTATTGTACTAGTTATTTGTTTAAATTAATGAAAATTTCAATTTTTCTTATTAAAATTAATGCAAAATACAAATTCAAAAATTCCTTAGAGACAACCCCTTAGAGACAACCCCACTGCAGCTCACTGTCTCTATCTCCAAAAAATCCTTAGAGACACCCCTTAGAGACAGCACCACTGCAAACAGTCTTAGTGTGAGTGGAGGAAGGATCCTACAATAAATATGAGTGGAGTAATAAAAGTGACAATCATTTCGTGGACAAACTTAAAACCAAAAGTGACAACCATTTTGTGAAAGGAGGAAGTATTACTATACTAGTGTTTTGTTTGTCTTTGAAGAAATATTACATTTTGTGTTTTTAAAATTAAGTCGTTAGTAACAATTATAAGTGTTTGTATTTTAGGAAAAAAATGATGTTTTGTATTTTAAAATTACGTTGTTTGTTTTTCAGCCGTTTTGCCATGTAAGTACATTCAAAATTTATATCAACATTGATTTTAGTGGGAAGTTATCAAATTGTGCAAACTTAAAAAGTGGAGAATATGTACCTAATTTAGAAAGGTAGGAATATAAACGAAAAATTAAGGGTGAGAATACGGGTTATGATTTACTGGTATACTCGTCCCGTACCCGATACCTGGCGGGTAAATGGGTACCACAAACCCGAATTTTGTGGGTACGGGTCGGGTGGTGAATAAATTTAGTTTGTTTGTGCGGGTATTGGGTATACCCGACCCATATTCGGGTACTCATCTAATTACCCACCTAAATTAAAATAAGGTAGAATTAATATTAATATAATAAGTATTTAATATTTTAAGTTCTCTTAGAATTAGTCCAAACGTAACAAATAAGAAAATAGACTTATATATAGAGTTCATTTATTGCACTAAGTCATATCCTAGCCTATGTAGTACAACATGATGAGTTTTGAACTTAACTCTTTTTTTGTTGATGACTTATTATTGGTTATTTTGATACTTTTATTTCAATATTTGAATGTTATATGAATTCAATTGTTTCAATGCGTGCTATTTGAATGTTTATTAGAGTTCACATCTTCCAATTTTTCATTTCAATTAATGCTGGTAACTTATTAGTGATCAATTTGTGTGCTATGTGGATAAGTGCTAAAAATATAATTATTTTTTTTTAATTTTATTTTTTGAAATTGAGTTCAGGAATAAAATTGATAGTCTGACTGAATGTAAAATCAAATCTGAGTTAAGTTTAAAAATATTGGGGCAATTTGGCCTTAAAATTAAATTTATTTGGTGAAAAACTACATTATTAAACTTTTGGCGTGTGGTGTCATTTTTTTTCAGTAAATAAAAAATACGATGGATATTTGTCTCATTTTCATTAATCCATCATATTTTATTTAAATATTAAGATAAAACAATCATATTTTTTACATATTGGAGTATATAAATATACCAAATTCGTAGTAATTTTTTCATTTCTCTATAAATAACATGAATATTTATATATGCACAAATGAGGAGATACGGCACAACATTGCAATACACAGAAAAATAAATAAAAAGAAAACAAAGGAATGGCATGAACATACAAGTATGACAACAAAAATTATGTATATATAAATAAAATCTGTATACATACAAATCACTCTTCAGCTTTTTTTTGTCCCTTCCCTGCAGATTTCATCTTCCACAGTCGAAAATTACTGGTGTGACAAAAGCTTCTAGGTCTCTCACTCGGGTTAACCTGGATCGTCCGTATTCTTCTTCTGTTCGTTCGTGCTGTACAAGATCCATTCTAAGCTTAGGTGCTGAAAAATAATGGATTCTCCTTCCTGTCTGATATTCATTTCCTGCACGAAGACACAAACAGCACGTATAATTCACAGACGATAGAAGCTTTGAAAGGATAAATGTAAGTTATGATCGTTGCAGACATGGCACACAAGCTAAAAAAAGGTAATGTAAGTTTTGAAAATGGAAATATACCCTAATTGGAGAATCATAAATCCTAGAGGGAATGTGATTATTTCCATTTTTATAATTAACATTCCTTTTTTTTACGCGTGTGGTCAGCTATAGTGTGACCGAAGAGATTTATTGTAAACTATGTTCTGCATATTTCAAAGATATAGTAACATATATTGCAGCATTATTAGTTTAGCTGCTACTAAAGCTGCAGTTCATACCCGACTTATTAACGAGCATCCGTTTAGATTCGAGGAGGACTATACGATACACATCTATGAATGTTTGTGATTACTGAAGCAAGAGACGGAAAAGAAAGGAAGCATACCAGGGGAGTTTAAAAGTGTCTTTCCACCATCCTTGTTTGGAACAGGTCGTGATAATCTTATCCAACCGCGTTATGATCTGAGAAAATGTTGGCCTCACAATGGAACTCGAATGCCAGCATTCCTCGATCAACCTGGGGTATAATTATTATACCACCATCAGTCGAGAAAAACAGCAGCAGATGCATTTTGTATAACAATTCTAAGCAACTCACTCTTTTAGTTCTGGAGGAAAAGATTTGGATTTTGATTTGAATGGCGGTCTCTTTGCTTCTAAACACATCATCCTAGCAGCCTCTTCTGGAGACTTTGAAGAAAACGGCGGGGACCCCTCCATCATCTGATGTACGAAGTTCGATCAATAAGATAAGATGTAGTCATATATTCCCTCCGACCCACTCATATTGTCATCTTTTCCTTATTTAGGTATTGCACTCATATTGTCATCTTCCAAATAAGGAAAGTTTTAACGCTTCAAATTCTTTCAAAAGTGATGGGACTTACCCATTTTCTATCTTTTTACCCTTATTCTTAATTTCCGTGCCGAACATTAACATGACAATTTCAATGGGGCGGAGGGAGTATTAAAACTCTTGAAATATGCAAACTGAAAGTGCTTCAACATGTATCATCAAGTCGGAGTATAAGACTACCTCAAATAGCATGATACCGAAAGAGTACACATCCACACTTTTGTCGAATGATTCGTCCTTATACACCTCCGGTGCCATGTAGACATCTACATACAGCGCAGAAACAAAAGAGTGAGATCGTAACTTGAATTAAAGAAACAATTCAGTCTTTATGTGTGAAGACTCACTTGAACGATCTGTGGCTGCAGGCTGCAGTAGTTTTACTGTATCGGATGAGGGTGTTGATGACCTAATAACACCGAACCCTGCAACCTTCAGCTGCCCTCCAAAATCCAGCAAAATATTTCTGGCACCTTACGAAAGTTGTATATGTTAAAAAATGGCGTATTGGAAGGAAACACTCGGTGTAAGAGGCGAGAAATCAGATATTCTGACCAACTTAAGCATTATGTTGCCTTACTTTGGCTTTAAATCGCAGTGTATGATCGGTTCAGGCTTGCACTCGTGAAGGCAATTCATTCCCCTGCATGAAAAGACGAATGACATCTGAACAAAGAGCTACACGACAAAAATAATGCAGCAAGTAGCATAGAGCAATAAAAGAACCAAAATAGATAAGAAAAACAGCATAACACCACATTTTTGGAGCAGTAAACAACAAAGATGGACTATGTATTTGTAAATCGGCAAAAGTGGGAGTACCTCGCAATTTCAACAGCAAATCTTAATGCCTTAGAAGTGGATATACGCCCTTTCTTTTGAAGGTAACTTGCAAGGTCACCCTGAAATTTTAAAGCAAAAATAAGCAAAATGTATATTAGCGAAGCTATACATAATCTCTCATATTTGTCCACTCCACATAAGATTATAAAAATTAAATAAACCAAAGAATATTATTCTGTCCACATCCATTATCAATTACATATGATGGGCATGCCATAATATGATTAAGAAAAGTAACATTAAAGATATAATGAAACATAACTGTCCCAGAGTGCAGAACATTTGTATCTGCAGTAATATATTTGCATGAAAGAATGGTAGAGAGAGAGAGAGAGGTTTACTTTCGAATGGTACTCCAAAACAATCATCATGGGTATATTTTGGGTGACAGCACCAATAAACTGAACCACGTTAGGATGCCGAACCTTTTCTAACAAGGTCAACTCATGCCTGAACACATTTCTGCAGCGTATTGCATAATAATCAGTCCAGTTCATGAAGTAGAACACGAATACGTACTAGTATAACAAAGAAAGATGACGTGATTAATAAAATACTATCAGATTTCATGGCACAAATACTGCACAGCTTTTTCAGCATACTTTTCAATTGCAGCTCGTGATCACATCAAAGTATGCTAATCGGTAAGAAAACTGATGTCAAATTTACAAGATTTTGGAATTATTACTCATCTCTCAGTCACAAAGCAGAGCCCCTCTAAAAGCATGCAAAACCCCTTTTGCATGACAATGAATACGAGAAAAGCTTAAGAGTTATTTACAACTTTATTGTGATGGGATATTCTATTAAACTCGATGGATAACGATAGTGAAATAGATAAAGATATTCTAGTAAATCATATATAAGACACCCCAAAACTTCCATTCAATATATGACCAGAAAATTCTACCAAAAAAAAGATTTCCATTCTTAGCAAAACAAAGATATGCTAATTATGCAAGATAAGAATCCGCAATGAAACATGACTTCTCTAAGAAACCAAAAGAATGAAAAAGGAAAAATAAGAAGCTAGAAGTAAAACTGAAAGAAAGCAGCATATACATCAATTCATGGTCTGCATGGCCATCCTTGCCGAGTATCTTTACTGAAACTTTAGTGCCATTCCATTTAGCAACTTGATAAGATCCCTGTCCAAAAATACCGCGCACAAATATCAGCCTCAAATTAATTGAGGTAAAAGAAGCAGTAAAATGACTAAGTAGATATGTAATATCACGTAATCAATTTTTCCATGCATTTCACGATCAACAACCTAGATAGGCCAGAATAACTTCTTGTGCTCAATTATCAGTTAAATTCACGCAATATGTGACACGTACAACATATTCACACGGCGTTAGATATCTAGTTGTTGGAATACAATGCTCTGGAATATCCATACCTTATATATGCCATCACCTCTCCGTATTTGAATGTCCAATGGATTGAGCTCGTATTCAGGAACTTCACGAGGATTTGTAACCGTCATTGGTGTCTTTTTGGTTTTCTATGCATACGAAACAAAATTTCATTAGTGGCAGTAAAAAGGAAATAACCTTCTCCACAAAGTGATATCAAACTTACTGGAACTTTAGCCCCACGAGCTTTCAATAGATTATAAACTTCCACATTTCCATAATATTTGGCATCAGCAGCTGCCTGTCATGATCAATAAATCAATCAACATTAGCACAGAAGCAACCTTATCAAGTTTCATAAGAATGAAGACGATACTCAATTGCTACATTTGAGGATAAATCTTGCCACAAAAACAAAGCAAAACAAGGAAGCATTACATATCACTGGCATCCTTAAAATAGTCTAAATAATTCTTTTCGTGGCATAATGCCTCATTTGTCGAAGAAACCACTATTTATCTTAAAGAAAACACTCTTCAAATATTCAATACAGATAACAAAACGCAAATATATGAATCCATTTCAAGAAGGAGTTAATGCTCTACAAAATCAAAAACACAAAATAACACTACTAGAACAAAGAACGCCAATATCAGATACTAATTGAAGAATGCAACAAAAAATGCAACAAAAACTAACACGGGCAAGATCAAAAATAGAAAAAAAAAATGCAGAAAACAACAAATAAACCAAAAACCAAAGCAAAACAAGGAAGCATTACATATCACTCGCATCCTTAAAATGGTCAATATAATTATTTTCTTGGCATGATACCTCATTTGTCGAAGAAACAACTATTTACTTAAAGCAGACGCTCTTCAAATATTCAATACAGATAACAAAACGCAAATATATGAATCCATTTCATGAAGGAGCTACAAAATCAAAACACAAAATAATAGTACTGGAACAAAGAAAGCCACCTTCAACACCAAAATCAGATACTAACTGCAAAATGCAACATAAACTAACACAGGCAAGATAAAAAAAAATACTAAAAAAGCAGAAAACAACAAATAAACCAAGAAACACAACCCCAAATAAATACTCCCTCCGTCTCTTACTCTACTTTATATACAATCATACCCTTCATTCATCTATTTATTTACTAAATTTTACCTTAATCCCACCCACAACAACTCTATCTCACTACCCCTCGAATTCTACTTTTTCACGGTTCACAACACGTTTATCAGTTTTTCTTAAAACTCGTGCCACACGTACAATCAGACACATTTTCGTCGATGAATGGAGGAATAAAAAGGAAATTGCAAGAAGAGACTACCGTGCTGCCCCATCGATCCCGAGCATCAATATTGGCCTTCCTACTCAAGAGAAGCTTAGCGACCTCCACGTGTCCCTCACAGGCGGCGATGTGCAGCGCCGTCCGGCCGTCCAAATCAATGCTATTCACATCAATCCCTTCATCCAGCAGCTCCTGCACCCCCGCCACGTCGCCCTTGCACGCCATGAACAGCAGCTGCATTGTGCTGTCGAGATTCCCCGGCACCGCCAGCCTCTCGTCGTCGCCGTCGTCCTCCGCCGGGGTCCGCCGTATGGGGTCCATCGACGACTGCCGCCCGAAGCTGAACCGGAAATTGTTCCGCCGCGGGTCGAGCGAGTTCTGCCGCTGGAAACTGAATCGCCGGCTCATCTTCAACGACCCCGTCGAGAACTGGCGCGAGATCCCACGCTTCAATTGAGACGCAATATCCATCACTCACGAAAAATTGATCTCCTACAGTTTCTCAATCCTACCCCACAAATACCATAACCCCCTTGAATTAATTGTTGCTTGTACGTCAATCAATTTTTTGGCGTTATACGTTTTCTCAAATCAATAGTAATTTCTCCGAATTTGGAAAAGGGCCTCGGCTTAAAATAAAACCCCGAAATGCTGATGTGAAATAATCTGTTTCTGTAAAAAGAAAATTGTGAATTCGGGGCCGGAAAGGGGGATAATTTTAATATAGTTCCGTTGATAAATTTCAACGTGTTTGCTGCAAAAAAGGGAGAAGGGATATGGAAAAAAGTTTTGATCTTTTGAAATTGTTTAGGACTATTTTGGTGCGAATTTTGGAGAGTCGATCGTTAGAGAGCTGGAGAAGAGAAAACCCTCAAACGAAAAGGAAAGAAATGAGGGAAAGAAAAAGGAATGGATCTGACATGTGAGTGAGAGTGGCCAGACACATGGAGGATCAAGAAATTAGAGAGAGAGAGAGAGAGAAATGTGAAACCGAGAGACGATGGATAATTTGCATGTATTTTATTCCACTCGATCCACCGGGAAATTCGTTATTACAATTTGTGCGCCAATACTTTTTTTGTCAATAATTTATCTTTTAGAAGCTCCCCACTGCGACGCGTCGCAAGTACACTGCACGCACGTGCTCAGAAGCGCGTGTGCACGTTGTGCAATGTCCTTTTTTCGATTTTCTTTCCGATTTTATTTTAATTTTGAATTTCTTTTTTTCGATTTTGTGGTGGTCTCCAATTTTAATATATAGATAATCGTATTAACAATAATTTCGATCTTTTGACTCATTTCGATGGCAAAAAAAAGAGACAAAAAATTTGAAAATTAAAAATATAATAAAAAAAACTGAAAAACAAATCGAAAAATTAAAAAAATAAAACAATTAAACAGGCGCGTAAACCGACGCGCGGTCGCATGGGGTGCCATGCGTCGCACAGAAGTGTTTGTCTTTATTTTTTATAATTGTAAGAATAATGTTATTCGGACACACTATGATCACCCACAAGAGCTAAAAATGGTAATATAGGTTTTGAAAATGGAAATATACCCTAATTGGGAAGCATGAATTTTAGGGGGGAAATGTGATTATTTCCATTTTTACAATCAACTTTCCTTTTTTACACGCGTGTGGCTGGCCATAGTGTGTCCGAATATCATTACTCTAATTGTAATTGGGAAAGTTCCTCTGCATTTGGTTTTGATGGTCCAAATTTCTTCCACATGTTAGACTATTGACAGCGGGTGTCTCGTCGGGGGTCTCGAGACACCCACGGTAACGAGACACCCCGTTGCAAGGTCAGGGGGCTCGAGCCGTCTCGCTGGAACGAGACTGTCTCGATCCTTATTAAAAAAAATGAAAAGTTTATGTATAAATCAATAAAGAGATTATATAGTGAAATCTCCACTATGGGGATTACAACCCAATATATAGCCCACCTTTTTAATTTATACAAATTATACCCACTTTTTATAATTTGAGACCTAAATACCCTTATTCTTTTTGACTCATCTCATATGCCGGATCTATTCTCATCCCTCACAGTACTGCGTGGATGCCTCACCTTTTTTATAGTGCCCTGTAATAGTGAATCTTCAATCCCAAATTCTGAAGATTTTCATGTTTGCATCTGAATTTTGAAGTTTCTGCTGATTTGATTTCGCATTTTTCCAATCCTTTCCCCCCCCCCTCTCTCTCTCTCTCTCTTTGAAAACATCGCAAGCTGTTTAATGTTAAAATCCTGGATAAGTCGTGGTTTGAATTCGGGAGGGGATGAAGAGATGGTCCTTGGCGTGGTCGCCGACGCCAAGGAGACGATGTCGCCAGCGTCGAGCTTCTTCTCCTTGACGAATCGGCTCCAGCCCTTGGTCATGACGTAACTCTGGCTGTTGTTCCAGTAGGAGTAGCGGAAGCGCCACGGCTTGCCGTTCCTGTCCTTGAAATTCAGCAGCAAACCCTTCTCGTTGGTCGACGAATCCAGCGAGAAGTATTTCTCGGCGTGCTGCTTCGGTATCACCAGCCGATTCAGCTTCCCCACGTCGCTCGACGTCACCACCTTGTCGAACATGTGCTTCCTCTGCACCGCCACGCCGGAGCTGCTCCCCTCTCCGCCTCTCCGCATCGCCTCCTGATCCTCCGATTCCTCGCCATTGTTGGCTTGGGACGCCTCATGCTGCTGGTTGTTGTATGCCTTCTGATGATGATGGAAAGCCGACATGATTAATTAATTGATTCCACCTTTTCCGATTCAAATTCAGCCCAGCTCATTCTTCAGCTCCGCCACCAACACCAGCGGGGAGAAGAAGAAGATGATGAAGAAGGATTGGAAATTTGCAGCGGCAACATCAATTTGATACGTATTTGGAGCTAGCTAGTGTTTCTGGTTTTGTAAATTGGAGAGTTAGAGAGAGAGGAATTGAGATGGAATTGGTGGAAGAAGTCGGTGGAGCCAAGTATGTTTGGTACTTTGGCACTAATTGGCGCATCTTAGTGCCAAAGTACCAACATAATTCAAAATCTTGCCAAGTATGTTTGGTACTTTGGCACTAATTGGTGCATTTTAGTGCCAAAGTACCAACAAAATTCAAAATCTTGTCAAGTATGTTTGGTACTTTCGCACTAAGATGCGCCAATTAGTGCCAAAGTACCACCCATGAGTAGCATATCATACATGAACATCATACATGAGTGTAACCCATGAGTAGCCTATCATACATGAACAACATACATGAGTGTCACCCATGAGTAGACAATCATACATGAACAGCCTACATAAGTGTCACCCATGAATAGCCTATCATACATGAACAACATACATGAGTGCCATCCATGAGTAGTCAATCATACATGAACAGCCTACATGAGTGCCACCCATGAGTAGTTATTCATACATGAACAGCCTACATGAGTGCCACCTATGAGTCATTCATACATGAACAACCTACATGAGTGCCACCTATGAGTAGAAAATCATACAGAAAGCACAAATGACCATATTAGTGCCAAAGTACTAACAGAAAGCACAAAAAAAAAACACTACGTAACTTGGTACTTTGGCACTAATGACCATATTAGTGCCAAAGTACCAACAGAAAACACAAAAAAAAACTACGTCACTTGGTACTTTGGCACTAATGATCATATTAGTGCCAAAGTACCAACAGAAAGCACAAAAAAAGAAAACTACGTCACTTGGTACTTTGACACTAATGACCATATTAGTGACAAAGTGCCAAAGTGTCAAAGTAACTTTGACACTTTCGCACTAATTAGTGTCAAAAGTGTCCGACTTCTTGTACCCGAATCCGATCCGACCCACGCTCTAACCAGACCTGCGCGCCCTTCATTAAGGGTATTTTTGTCCCAAATTCAAAAAAATGGCTAAAATTTATATTTTTTTTAAAAGTGGCTGTATATTGGGTTTTTATCCTTATTATGGATATTTCATAAGTTGTCTCATCAATAAATGTGTTAATATTTGCCACTAATGGACTTTGACCTAGTGTGTAAAGTGTATCTATTCAACAAGAAGGGAACGGGTTCGATCCCCTTTGGACCATTTTTTTTTCTTTTCAATTTTTAGTTTCATTTTTTTTTCCTTTTTCAGTTTTTTGTTTCATTTTGTTTCTTCTCTGATTTTTTTTATTTTCATTTTTCTTCTTTGATTTTTCTTTTCTAATGTAATTTGTTTTTTTTCCTTTTCAGTTTTTTGTATCATTTTTTTTCCTTTTCAGTTTTTTGTTTCATTTTGTTACTTCTTTGATTTTTTTTTCTCATATTTCTTCTTTGATTTTTCTTTTCTAATGTAATTTATTTTTATTTCTAGTAATGTATTTTTTTATGTTTAGTAATGAAATTTTTGAATTTATTTATTAAAATTAATGTAAATACATATTCAAAATTTAGATAGAGACACCCCATAGAAACAGTCTCTATCTCCAAAAAACTTAAAGAGACACCCCTTAAAGACACTACCACTGCAAATAGTCTTATAAATTTTGTTAAAGTACAATAATATGATTCATCATTTATAATCTACTTGTATATATGTAAGTTAAATTTAGAGTTCAAATTTACAAAAGTTACAAGTTTCCTTAAAAAAAATGATTATACAACTCGGCATTCTCGTATTTAAATTAACAAAAGTTGTAATCTAATTAAGTAATTTCAAAGATGAACTTTTTAAGTTTTGCACATGAATGATGGATTCACAAATCAAATATTTGAATAGAGAAATGTCAACACTTATATTGAATGCCTCATAACTTAAGTGTTGGTTTATGGAGTCTGAAAAAGATTTCTTAACTCACAAGATTTCTTTTTTCTTGGCCTACAAGTTTTTTTTTTCTTTTTATCTAAGGCTATGATTCAATTTGTACTATTATAAATAGGTATTCTTCCATTGTAATTTGTATCCAAAAAAATATACTAGTGAAATCTCTTATGGGCATCGCCCCCGGACGTAGATATACTTTGTATCGAATTGGATAAACAATACTCGTGTTCTTTTCGTGTCTTCATGATTGTGTGTGTTGTTATTATTTCCTAAGATTAAGTTGGTAGAATATTGGACATCTAGTTGTGAATAAGTTTGTATCCCTCCGTCCTTGATATATGTTCTTAGGAGAAAGTGACATGGGGATTAAGAAAAATGTTGTTGAATTGGTTGTGAGTGGAAGAAAAGTGGTTGAATTTATTGTGTATGGAGAAAACGTCTCACGTTAAAGGTAGTGATATACTTACTTCCTTCGTTATTTGTTGCTCACCTAATTGAAATAGTAGTGGACCATATATGACATTTTAGATAAAATATTGATAAAATAAAGGTAAGGTGAAAATATTTTTGTGAGTAAAGTCTAAAAGTAGCTAAGATGATTTTCAAAAGGCACCCCAAAAATGAAAAATGAGAAGTTATATGAAGAAAGAAGATATTTTATTCATCTAAAAAATTGTACTCTCTCTCCCCACAAGAAAGTTGTGCAGTTTGCCATTTTCGTTTGCCTACACAAAAGATGTACATCTATATTTTTAGTAAGTTGTTCCTTAACATTTGACCCACATCTACAATTTATTCACCATATTGTCATTATTGGGCCCACAATTAAAAACTAATCTAACTTACTTAACAATAAAATAAAGCCCAATTAAAAGTGGGATTTTTACTCCACTCGCTACAAGTGAGACCCTTACTCCACTCGCTACACATTTTACCAATTTTCTTAATCTTCGTGTCAATCTCAAATGACAAAAACTGTGCAACATTTACACCGTGCAACACCCGCCCACCCGACCTGCCCCGTTTGACCCGAGTCAACCCTCTTTGACCAGTTATTTTTTTTTGTCACTTCTTCTTTGATCAAGATTCGAGCGAGGGGAGTCGAAAGCTTCGGAGCAAGTCGAAAAAATCCAAATTATTGTTCACCGATTATCCTTATTTTAATAATCGGAATGCATGAGACCCACATGTAGGTGGAGAGAGGGGTATTAATATTTTATAATTTTATAGTGATCATTTGTAATTGCAATAAATTGGTGAAATCGCATAAGTAGATGGTTGACCGTTAAATATACCAGTGGCATTGAAATGCGTGAAGGGTATTTGTTGGGAAATGGACAATATTACTAAAAGGTATGGGACAAAGTTAACTACTATACCAGCTAGATATGGTTTAATGCCAACTTGGCGAAGATTAAAACATGCTGGAAGTTTGACTATTTCAATTTAATTTATATCCACAATTAAATTATACTTCTAAATCTGAATCAATTTAAAATCATGCAAGTTGGCTAATATTTAACTAGCTCAACGACGACTTTTTTTAATAACTTTTACAATGTTACGAGTAAATGTCTATTTGAAAAAAAATGAAAGGGGATGAGTTATTTAATATCATTTCTCCTCCATTAGTTGATATTTCAAGGGGGCTTTACCTGGAATGAAAGAACAAAAATGGATTCATGAAGGTTTAATCACTGAATTGCTTCCCAATGGCATGTTTCGGGTTCGATTAGATAATGAGGATCTGATTCTAGGTTATGTTTCGGGAAAGATCCGGCGCAGTTTTATACGGATACTACCCGAAGATAAAATCAAAATTGAAGTAAGTCGTTATGATTGAACCAGAGGACGTATAATTTATCGACTCCGAAACAAGGATTCGTGTCACTAGGATATAAATGGATAAGTAGCATGGTTGTTTAATACATGCATGCTTACATATCTATACCTTTTCTAGATTTGTTTTGAAGTGTCTTTCTTTAGATATTACTATATAGTATTTTCTTAGATGTTTAATATCAAGGATAATTAATTGATAACGATGTATTTCATGATTTTCTTTGCCCCATCATTTCAAAGGGCAATTTGTAAAGAGTGAGTAGTGCACTTGCAAGTTGACTCAGTCAAGTAGACACGACAACTATATTCTATTAATCATTAACTAAAACAATCAATAATCTAGAAAATTCAATAATGAATGAGAGCTAACTGTTTTAATTGTGGATAAGGTTACTTCTCGGGAATAATGGATTTTTTTTAAGGGAAAAATTATAACAAGGTATATATGTTTATTATCAAATAAATTGATACATCACTATAAAGGTGAGACCTCTACATCACATAAAGGTGGGACCACTACACCACCAATAAGGTGAGGATTGAACTCACAACCTCTCAATAAGGAGAGACTTATGGTACCTCAGCCAGCCACATGAGCTAGACCTCATCGACGGAATAATGAAATTTTAGTTTCGCATAACTTTTTTTTTTTTTTTTTTTTAGAGAGATAGAACTTCATGTAACTTTAGAAACATTTCAAATACAACACAATATTTCTTTTCCAATTATAATATTCTCTAACTCATTTTTTAACAGATGATGTGGTTTTTTTACTATAAATTTTGAGGATGTTTGTAGTAATTGATTTTTGTTAAATGTAATGTTATGATTGCAACGTTTTCAAATTCATACAATTAATTGATCACGTAGAAAAATACTAAATGAAAGCCATGTCGGCAGCGGAGGTGCTTAATCATATTTTCTTTGACATGAGATTAGGATTTTATTAATAGTTGACTAACTTATTCCAATTACTTCAAAACGAATCTTTACACTTTAATATTGTTTGACTTCCTTCGTTTAACTGTAAATCTAACCTAGTTTGCGTATGTACATAATTTATTAGACGACATAGGCCGAATCTGTCACATTTGTATTTGGAAAGTGTGATTTACCTGTCTTGTGTGGTTTGCAGGCCACTGTACAAGGGATGAGGGTTTATCCAGTGCACACCGAAAGTAGCGGCTGTTGATTCTCACGACATAAAAAAAAAAAATTAGACGAATTATTACTATAAATTCGTTTATTATGTTATTATGTGACCAATTAAGTTCAGAGATAAAGTGATAAACGTACATGACATATATTTAGCAGTTTACTTTTAAATATTATGGTCATCTATCGTGTTTTCATATGTAATAATATATAGAAACAGACAACTCTAAAATTAAATCATGGTAGAAATATTAATAAGCCAAAGTCGTTGGACAAGTAGTCCCACATGTCACATATATTAGTATTACGTGTAAATATTATAAAAATAATAACATTTGAGGTGATGTAGTAGTTCCACATTCGTGCAGTGTAGAGGTCTCAGTTATATAGTGGTGCTTTATTTAGTAGAAACTCATATTTATATGAGTCTGTAGGAACCAACATAAATATCATTTAAGTGATGCATAAAATACAATACGTTAATGCATGAACATGTTAATGCACAAATTAACTAACTTGATGCACAAATTATTCAACACACTTTTAATGCACAAACAACAATAATCTAATGCATCAATCAATCTGGACGTTGATTATATATATATATATATATGGTGGTCGGGGCTGAAGCTCCCTGGTGCCCACCTTTAGGTCCACCCTTATATATACTTCCTCCGTCTCACGAAAAATGTCCTATTTGTGTTCGGCATGAGAATTAAGGAGAAATGATAAAGAATGTAAAAGTAGTGTGAATAAATAATAAAGAATGTAAAAGTGGTGTCGATAAATAATAAAGAATGTAAAAGCAGTGTGAATTCAAATGTAAAAGTAGTATGAATGCATTTAATTATTTTCCAATAAGAAAATGAGACATTTTCGTGAGACATTTTCGTGAGACAGAGGGAATATATGGTTATACGAATAATTATCATACTCCCTCCATTATGAAATGGTTGCCACTTTTGCTACTTAAATTTGTCTACGAAATGGTTGTCACTTTTATTACTCCACTTACATTTATTGTGGGACTCTTACTCAATTCACAATAATACTCACTATAATTCAATGTTCCACTCGAAGTGGACATGTTTTGGTGAACTGTGTTACTGTTCAAAAGTGGACAACTTTTGACGAACGGAGAGAGTACTATTTTCTTAAAACCCGTGTCGTCCATAATGTGACAACCATTTCGTGGACGGAGGGAATACTATTTATTATTTATACCAAAATATATTATTTCATAGAGTATAATCTCAAATCAAAATATCCAAAAATTTGTATCAGTAGTATTTGTGAAGTTCTGAACCCTGTCACGCTGACGATGTCTCTAATTCTCTATCCACTTTGTGCAAATTGCATTAGGAAATTTGTAATAGTATGATTGGCCTCCATGTACAACCTACTTTAATTGTCGGTGGATTTTGAAACCTTGCTGTCTTTGCAAGAGAAGCTTATAACTAGATATTATTTTAAAAATATCAGTCCTTGCTTACTAGATATTAAACACGATTACACATTATAAAAATATGATGATATGATTTGGACTTTGATTAATTTAACTAAATTGAATCGGACAAAGTCTACATAAAAATATCAAGCTATTGGATTTTGATTAGTTCTGTCAGTTCACTCTAACCACTAGTCTCAAACTAAATTTATTTAATTCGAGTACAACTCAAATATAGACCGATGTTGAAGTTCGAAAAACAAATCGAACCTTGAAAATTAGCTTCTCCAAATTTTATTTCATGAGTATAAAACAAAAAAGGCCATCGTTTAATCCAATTTTAAAATTAAATGGGATTTGCAAAAGAGTGAACAACTAGCAACTTCGTCGTCCAATTTTTTTGCATATGTAGGTTTGGCGTGTGGGAGTATTATACTACTCCCTCCGTCTGATTTACAATGGTCAGTGTTTCTTTTCGGGACGTTCCACATAAGTTGGCCAGTTTTCTTTTTTGGCCAAACAATTTTCCTTAATACACTATTACGCTACTTCACTGTTACACCAACATCCGAAAAGCAAAACAATTTTATTACACTATTACGATAATATTATATTCAATAAAACTCCACCCAACACACCTTTTATCCCTAATTCCATTTTTCTTAATACTCGCACCGAAGAAAAAGTGGCTATTATAAATGGAACGGAGGGAGTACTAAACTTAGCTTAGGTATGATTAGATGTAATTAGGAGGTAACCAAGAAAGATTAGGGTGTAATTAATAAAGGAGTAGCTAGAATTTTTAATTTCAATTAGGATATTTATGAATCCTAAATTAGAATTTATTAATTCTAATTAAATTTTGTTAATCTTAAATCAAAATTAATTAAATACTATTGACAAATTAAACACATATATAAACTGAAAAACATGGTATGCCGTAAAATGGAGTTTTCTCAGATCAATAGAAGTGGGCCGAATTGATTCTGGGCTGATACATAGTTGGGCCAAATAACCCAAATTGAGTGAATAAAAGCAAATACTTAAGCAAAAATTCGTGTGAATGTGATGACATTTTATACAGATGATGGATTTAAAATTAAAGGATTTATCAAACATAAATTAGAGTTAATCAAACTCCACTAAAATTTAATCAAGTATTAATTAATAAAAAATAAAATATCATATCTAACTTTTAGACTAAATTGTAGAAAAATACCTCACCTTTAATTCTATTATGGTAATTCACGACATTTTATTTTTTGCAAAAATAATACCCACCTTTTTTTTCGCAATTTTCTCCCGCATACTTTTTTACCCCAAATTATAGCCCAGCTGGAAGCTGGAAATGGTGAGTTGGCAATCAGCGCCGACTAGACAGATGACGTCATTTAACAACCGCGAAAATGACGTCGTTTTTTGTGCATCAAACACTTATCTTGATTGGATTTATGGCATAAATCGAATCTGAGCAACAAACACTTTCATTTTTCTCATGCCACGAAATCAAGTAATATTTGCTACGTCAGAGCCATGGGAAATCAATTATACCACGTAAGCAGATTAAATTAACACATCAACTAAATTTTCACTGGAATACGCCAGCGGGAGAAAATTGCAAAAAAAACAAAAGGTAAGTATTATTTTTGTAAAAATTAAACACTCAGGAATTAAACCAAAATAGAACTAAAGGTGAGATATTTTTCTGCAATTTAGCCTAATTTTAAAAAAAAAAAATACTACTATAATTCTTTTATTTTCTCTCCCTTCTCTCATCTCAAAAACCCTAAAGAAACCTTTCATTTCACAACTCATCTTCTTCACATGGCGGCTCCAATTCTTCACCGACTCTTCTCTCTCTTCTCTCCGCCAACAACCGCTGCTCCCATTTCTCTCTCTCTCTCCACCTCTCCACCGACACCTCAAAACCACCCTTGGACACCTCCGAATTCCTGATCAAGGAGCACCATTTCTCCCCAGCCGCTGCCAAGCAGATCGCCGCCGTCGCCCACCTCAAAACCCTAGAAAACGCCCATTCAATCCTCCAATTCCTCGGAGAAATCAGCGTCTCCGCCGCTCAATTGGAAACAATCCTCAAAACCTCGCACCGCCTCCTCTCCTCCTACCTCGACTCCAACATCAAACCTAAGGGGGGTGTATTCAATCCTGACTTCCATTGAATTTTAAAGATTCAGAAGTCTGGGTGTATTCAATCCAGACTTCTGTTGGATTTCTGAAATCCGGGTGTATTCAATCTAGATTTCTATTAGACTTCTGAAATCTAGGTGTATTCAATTACGATTTCATTTGGATTTTTCAACTCTCGGTGTATTTAACATTCCATGGATTTTAAACACGATGACCTTCTTTGAATTTTTGTTGGAGTTTGAGGGAAAAAAGACACTCGCCGAAATCTGATCGATATCGATGAGATTTCAATTCCAATGCACCCCCAACGCCGGGTGAGGACGAGCGATCACTGAGGCATCCCAGCTGGCGCTGAGAATGCAGCCGCAAACTACGGCCACCGTGAGCTGCCATAAACCAACTTTCAATCATGGAGAAGGGCAGCGGTGGTTTCTGAAGGGCGAAGTCGATTACAGAACGAAGGCCGGAACGACATGGTCTCACTCTTTTATCAACCAGAAGCCATGTCACCAGCTCTCCTACCCCAACCAGCGCCGCAAATGGATCGTCGTCTTCCTCTTTCTTTCCTGAAAACATCTTGTTGGAATTTTGGTACCTTATAGCATTAAATCCATAAGAAGTATGTGGAAACTAATGGTAGAAACGAAATCTACGTTTCAAGCACTATGATTTAATGTATTTATTTGTTCAATTCCATTAAGGAATGAATGAGCAATTAATACATAAACATGGCTACTTGAAACTAAAATTGTGTGTATTCTATCTTTGTTTGTCCCACATCGAAAATTCAAGGATGTTTTGTGTTATATATAAGGAACAACACTATAAGGGAGTATATCCAAGTGTGCTACCTATGGTGCACCTTAGTGGCTTAAGTGTTGACACCTTTTGTGCTTGACCATGATTCCTACAAGAACGGTGCGAAGCACCGTCCGAGTTCGAGTCCGACGCCGACGGCAACGAGCACGTGCACGTCGCACTTGTTGCAATGGGCGCTTTGAGGCTCACTTTGCACTTCGCTCAGTTGATTGACGCCTCCAACCGCACCGTAGGCACCCGTTCGGAACGGGCACTTCACGCCTATATAAGGCCCACAGAATTCGACATTGAAATATACGAAATATACCATTCGAACTCAGAACAACGAGTTTGCATACATACATCTCATACATAGTACAGTCTAGAATCAAATACTCATCCCGAGTATCGAGTTGTTTGCCAGAACTGTGACACGTCGTGCAACGTCTCAAAGTCCATTAGAACCGTTGTATCTTGAGGGCAATTGCTGTAGACCGCGTGCATGAGAGCGGAGCAATATTGTCTTACGGAGATAGAGTCTAACTCTAGCCTCGATTCATTTCATTTCTGTCTTTCATTTTTCGTACACATATCACACACGCTTATATATTTTCCAACACATCTCTCTCTCTCTACAATCCCCTACCAGAATTCACGATCAAAACTTATTTCGGTGCATTGATTAATCCCTCACAGAAGGAATTGAATAAAGTCACGCCGTTACAGATTACGTTCTCGTTGCTATGTTGATGTCCGATTCTGATACTTCGTCGCAGGGGAGCGAGTACAAGAATTTTCGTCAAATTAGCCGCGATAGTAAGTCAATTTTGCATCTCTGTGCCGCATTTCTGCGACCTTTATGCTTTTTCAGATAGCCTTTGTTGAAATTAGTTGGTTTGGGAGTGTGATTAGATTGAGTGAGAGCGTCGCGTTCTTCGTTTGAGATTGATTTGTGTTATGTGAAAAGCTCTTGTGATTGGATTGGTAGCTTAAATTTTGCTGTCAAGAATTAAGGATTTATGAGGAATTTTGGTTTCAGAGCTGAGAGGGATGAGAGTGAAGATAGAAGAAGACATGTGAGAGTAATAGATGTTTGCGAATGATCGTGCGAGGATCTGTTGTGTGTTTTTGAGAGAGAGAGAGGGGTCCCAGCCATCCTCACTGGCTACCGGCGCCCGCTCGGTACATTGAGCGTTTGCTGGAGTGCAGCGAACGCTGGGGTAATGGAATTCAACTCTAACAGAAGTCGATGCGAAATCAATTATAACTCCAATAAAACTCCATCTAAAATCCACGAGTATTTCAAAACTCCATCAGAAATCCATGGACTTTCCAACTACAATGAATTACAAACTCCAACAGAAATCCAGATTCAATACACCTCCCTAAATTCAAAATCCTCTCAGCGATCACGGCTTCTCCTCCGACAAAATCATCGACGTCATCACGAAGCACTCTAGGGTTTTCAACCACAGCGCGCCGCGAATTCAATCCACTGTATCCGTTTTGAAAACCGCGCTGGGTCCACCGCCGCCGCGACGAAGTTTCTCAAGGCGTCGGGAGCTTTCCCCTGCGACAATGTGGAAACCACATTTCTCCCCAATGTCTAGTTTTTGAAGAGCTGCGATGTGCAAATGGAGCAGATTGCTCAGCTCGCGACTTCGCCGCAGCTGTTTCTGCATAAGCCGGAAAAAATTTAGGAGATTCGTCGAAAAGGCTGATGAATTGGGGTCGGACCGGAGTTTGAGAAGCTTCATTTATGGAGTTTGAGCGGTTAGTTCGATGAGTAGTGAGACCTTGGAGCTGAAATTGCAGATGCTACGCGATTTGGGATTCTCCGAAAAGGATATAGTCAAGGCGTTTAGGAACTCGCCACAGGTGTTTAATGCTTCGACGGAGAAGTTGAGGAGGGTGGGGAGATGTTGCTTGCGACGGGGAAGTATGAAATGGCGGATATCGCGGGGAATCCGTGTGTGTTTCATTACAGCATTGAGAGGAGGATTAGGCCGAGGTTGGAAGTGTTGAGAGTGTTGGAGAAGAAGAGTTTGATCAAGAATTGGCCGAGGCTTACTTCGATGGTGCTTATCACGGATAAAGATTTCTTTGGGAAGTTTGTGAAGCCCAATTTGGATAAAGTTGGTGATTTGTGGAGTGAAAGATTGAAGAAATGTTGATTATCGAGTATGGTAAATCGGCTTAACTTTGATCTGGTTCTATTTTTGTGATATAACTAGATGAAGTTGGTTGTGATCAATTCAATTATAGTGATATAAGTGGAAAAAGTTGGTTTTCTAATTGTTTGTGATTTGAGATTGAATACAATTGTAATTTGAAGTAGTCTTGTGTATGATTACCTTTGATCAAATCAATTTTTGTGATATAGGATCAAAGTTGGTATCTTATTGGTTTTTTCTTCTCCTTTTTCTTTGTCTCTTCATTTTTTTGTTTGCCGCTTTTTCTTTGGTCAAAATTCGAGCGAGGGGAGCCGAAGGCTTCGGAGCGAGTTGTAAAAATTCAAATTATTGTCCGACGATTATCTTTATATTAGTAATCGGAGCGACGGCGGAATCGTAAAATCGGAGCCGAAGGCGGAGCCGTAAAATTGAAACCGAAGGCGGATAAAAAAAAACTGGTCAACAGGTTTGACTCGGGTTTGACCGGGTCAACCAACGTTAGGTGAATTGTTGTCTCCTAACGTGATTCATCGCTGCTCTGCTGCTTCTTCTTCTTCTTCTTTGGTCTCTTTTTTTCTTCCTTTGGCGATCAACTATCTTTTGAATAACCTCATCTACTTTCCCGAAATACCCTTCTCTAAAACTCCGGCAAAACAGAAGCACCCAGATCGTGCTTCCCAACCCCACAGCATATCCAACCTCAACAGATATAAAATTCATCTCCATCTCCGACTTTCCACGTGGCTGCATGTTTACAGTTTCTGTAGAATCATCGTTGCTGCAGCTTATGTCGAGAGGGAAACCGCATAAGCCCGCGTTTCCTTCATACGAACGAGGGTCAAAAGTTGCAAGTTGCGAACTATACGGGATCCTTCCGACCAGCCTATTGCAGGACAGGTTCAAGACTTGAAGAAATCCGAGCCGTCCGATCTCTACCGGAATCTTCTCCGTCAGCTTGTTTACGGAGAGATCGAGCGCTTCAAGCGACGCCACGTCACCCAACGATTTCGGGATTGGGCCAGCGAGAGCGTTGTGGGATAAGTTGAGAAGATAAAGCGAACTAAGACCGCCTATCGCTTCTGGGATCCCTCCATTGAATTTATTGCATGAGAAATCAACAGATGTGAACTCTGTCCAAATCTTGGCAAGCTTCAACTGCGATCCTTTGATTGTTAACGTCACCTCGTCCTGGTAGTAGAGGTTTTTCAGATTGAGAAAGTTGAAGTGGAGCTGCTCACGCCTCGGCTGCCCGTTGCTCTCGAGCATCATTCGTCTCCAACCCGAGAAGCCGGCCTGATACAGAGAGCCGGTGAAGCCGTTGGAAGATATGTCGATGATTTGGAGATCGGACCACTGCTGATTATTGCATCTCATCTCTCCGTGGAATCTGTTGGAGCGTAGCACCAGCACGCGCAAGCTAGGCGGTAGCATGCACGGGAAAGTGTCGTTAATATTGTTAATCGCAACATTCAACACACTTAACGAACTGCAATTCTCCAACGACTTTGGAATTCTCCCGCCTAAATGGTTGCTACTCAGATCCAATGTCTCTAGGCCACAGTTTTGGGGGAAATTATCCGGGATGTCACCGCTGATGTTGTTTCTCCTCAGGTTGAACACCCCGAGATTCTCGATGCTCTCAAACAGGCACGGAGGTATGTTGCCGCTCAGGTTATTGAAAGATAGGTCAAGAACTTGAAGGTACGTCGCGTGGCAGAGGGAGGTTGGTATTGATCCACTCACACTATTATTTGAAACAGAGAAGAAAATGAGATTTGAAAGGTAGTTTCCGATGTTGATAGGAATTGGCTTATCGAACTCATTGTTCGAGTAATCTACGTACAGAGCTCGTTCTTGGGGCAGGGGCAGCTCCCCCCGGAGCTGATTCGAGTGCAAGTCTAGAACTTGAAGAGAATCAGGAATTCTGTAAGGCTTCTGTAGATCAACTAAATGATTGTTGGAAACATTAAGTTGCCAAAATTCTCCACTCCCAATTCCCCAAATCCAATTGGGGATTTCCCCTTTGATTTTGTTGTGTGAGAGGTCCAAGAATCTCAACTTGGATTGGTTTCTGAGATCGGGGAAGCTGGCAAGGTTGCAAGAAACCAGACTTAAATGGTAAAGTTGGGGAAATGAAGAAAAGGAGGTGCTTGCATCAACAGACAAGTTATTGTGGGAAAGATAAAGAGCTGTGAGATTTTGAAGCTTCCTAATCTTGTCGAGTTGGAAAGTGCCATTGAAGAAATTGTTTGAGAGTGAGAGGAGTTGAAGCCTTTCGAGTTTGAAGAGAGAGTCGGGAATAGGCCCTTGGAGACGGTTGCTGCTCAAATCTAGCTCCTCAATGTGAGAGAAAGTTGGAGAGAGAAGAAACTCATCAACCTGGCCACTGAAATTGTTGTTGGAAAGTTGAAGTTGCACTAGTGAGGGAAGAAGGAAGAGATTTCGAGGGATGCTACCGTTGAGTGAATTGTAAGCTAAATTTAGCTTCTCTAGATAGGTAAGGCTTGAAAGAGAAGATAGATTCTCAATGGTACCTGAAATGTTAGTTGAATTGTTGTCTCCTAACGTGATTCATCGCTGCTCTGCTTCTTCTTCTTCTTTGGTCTCTTTTTTTCTTCCGTTGGCGATCAACTATCTTTTGAATAACCTCATCTACTTTCCCAAAATACCCTTCTCTCAAACTCCGGCAAAACAGAAGCACCCAAATCGTGATTCCCAACCCCACAGCATATCCAACCTCAACAGATATAAAATTCATCTCCATCTCGGACTTTCCACGTGGCTGCATGTTTACAGTTTCTGTAGAATCATCGTTGCTGCAGCTTATGTCGAGAGGGAAACCGCATAAGCCCGCGTTTCCTTCATACGAACGAGGGCCAAAAGTTGCAAGTTGCGAACTATACGGGATCCTTCCGACCAGCCTATTGCAGGACAGGTTCAAGACTTGAAGAAATCCGAGCCGTCCGATCTCTACCGGAATCTTCTCCGTCAGCTTGTTTACGGAGAGATCGAGCGCTTCGAGACGGCTCATGTTACCAATTGATTTTGGGATTTTGCCTGTGAGGGCGTTTCTGGATAAGTTGAGATAGGAAAGTTTGGTGAGATCACCTATTGCCTCTGGTATCTCTCCTCCGAAATTATTATACGACAAATCAACGATTGCAAAATCGTTCCAAATTTTGGAGAATGAAAGCTTCAATCCTTTTACGGTTAAAGTAATATTACTGCTGGAGTAAAAGAAATCGGGACGCACAACGTTAACGTCCAAGCTGCTGTGTTTCTTCCTTTCATGGTTAAAGTAATCTGCTGCTGTGTTCAATCCAACACTGTTGAACATCATTTTCTTCCAGCTTTTGAAGCTTATCTGATGTAAATCTCCATAAAAATTATTGGAAGATATGTCCATGATCTGCAGATTTGGCCAGCTTTCACCACACTTGACCTCTCCCTCAAATCTGTTGGAATGCAATCTTAAGACGTTCAGTCTTGATGGCAACATGCAAGGGAAGCTACCTCCGATATAGTTCTCCCCAACATTCAGGAACTCTAGTGACGTGCAATTTCCTAACGACTTTGGAAGATTCCCTGTCAAGTTGTTACTGCTGACATCCAAGATCCTCATGCCACAGCTGGTCGAAAACTTATCTGGGATTTCACCACTTATGTTGTTTCCCCAAAGATTTAACATTTGAAGACTAGACAGCCTTTCCACCAGACATGGAGGTATACTACCACTCAAATTATTGACAGACAAGTCGAGAACTTGAATGGTGTCAGCGCTACAAATAGACGTTGGAATTGATCCACTTACGGTGTTGTTTTTAATAGATAAAAAAATTAGAAAGAAATTGAAGCTTACAAAGTTGAGGGGAATGGGCTTGTCAAAGTTGTTCGAAGAAAAATCTACGTATGAGGCGCCTCGTGGCAGTTGGGGCAACTCACCACGGAGCTGGTTTGAATGTAAATCCAGCTCAGCAAGAAAGCTGGGAATGTGGTAAGGCTTTTGCAGATCGACGAAGAGATTGGAAGAAAGATTCAAATGATAAAGATCTCCATTCCCAATTTCCCAAATCCAACTAGGAATTTCCCCTGTAATCTGGTTACTTGAGAGGTCCAAAAAGTTCAAGTTGGATTGTTTGATAAAATCAGGAATTTTGTGCAAATTGCATGAAGCTAGGCTCAGCTTCTTAAGTTTGGAAAGTGTGGACAAATTTGAATTAGTAGTTGTTGCATCAAGGGACAAGTTGTTGTGAGAGAGATAGAGAGTTGTAAGATTGTGAAGACTTTGAATATTTCCTAGTTGAAAAGTGGCATTGAACCAATTATCAGATAGGTAGAGAACCTCAAGGCTTTCAAGATTGATAAAAGAGTCAGAAATAGTGCCTCTGAGTTGGTTACTACTCAAATCTAATTCAACCAAGTTAGATAGATTTAGAGTGGGAATTGTCCCGGAAAGTGAATTGTGTGCTAAGTTCAATTTCTCAAGATACTCGAGACTTACAAGACTTGATGAATTCTCAACTCCACCTGAAATGCCTTCGTAGTCGAGTTGCAGGCTCATAACATGGCCTGCAGCGTCGCATCCCACACCTTTCCACTTGCAACAATCATCGGTTTGATTCCATCGCACCAGTTTTGTCGAAACAGAAGAATTGAATGTCAAGTGGTGCTTCAGCTCAAGTAAGAGTGTTTTCTGTTCATCTTGGCATTGGTTGTATGATGCATGGCCAAAATTTGCAAGGCTTATTATTGTTGAAATTAAAGAGATGAAACAAAACTGTAGAATCAAAGAAATTGGCATTTCGAAGATTGAGAATGCTACACAACAAATTAAATTTGAGGATGGGTGGCCGTGGCTATAAATCTGCAAATGCAATTGGGAAGACTTGCATGTCTCAAGTCTTGTCTTGAGTTTACTTGTCTTGCTTGACTTGTAATCATATTTTAAGTCGTTTAAAATCTTTTTTTTTTGTGAATTCCACAAGTGGACCACGGTGATAAAACATTTTTCGTTCAAACTTTTCAAACATTGGAAAATTGAACCAATTTTGAATGACATTGGCGAATGTTGATTTTGATATTTATTGCGAGTGATATAATTTAGGAATGATAGTGGTCGGGTATCCATTCATTAAGCATTTCTCAACCTTAAATCCATCAAATTTTCTTTTACTCAAATTTATTGGATAATATCCGCTAATTATCCGATCAACAATCTGAATATTAAAAGGTAAACATCAATATTAAAATCCAACTTTTGAAATATCCACAATGAGAATTAAAACCCAAATTTTGGCCCACCATCTTTGTAAACACAAATTTCGACTATTATTTACAATTTATTAGTTAAGATAATGTAACTGGATCTTAATTATTTATGTAAAGGAAAGCAAATCTTATCTTGGGTTCGAGCACTTCCAACCACATAACAGCCCAATAGCTTAGCAAATTGGCCCACATCTCCAGAGGCAACAAAAATAAATACATTTTCCCATTCTTTTGGATGATATCTATACTTATCTTAATAACGCAGTTGTAGCATTATTTACCACAATTACCATCACACATTTTCCAAACATATATGGCGGAAGTGGTGCTCTTCTAAAGTTTAATAAATTATTTGGGATAACAAGGTTGAATACTGATAAAAAAAAAACATTATTCAAAGCACTTTAGTCGTAATAACTTCCAGGTAATCTATGTTAGGGATAATCAGAATAAATCTAATGTTAGCCAAGTTCATATATTTTTTGGATAATGATATTCGGACACACTGTGGCCAGCCACACGAGCTAAAAATGGTAATATATATTTTTAAAATGGAAATATACCCTAATTGGGAAGCATAAACCCTAAAGGGGAAATGTGATTATTTCCATTTTTATAGTCAACTTTCCTTTTTTTAAGCGTGTGGCTGGCCACAGTATGGCCGGATATCTTTATTCATATTCTTTATAGGGGGAAAATTTTAAATGCACCATATGAAAGGTGCAAAATGAGAAATACACCACTTCTTCAAACACAATGAAATATACACCTTGGGTACAAAAACTGAAAAGGTGTCATACACGAGTCAAATCGTGTTGACTCTAATGGGCCTTTTTTTAGTTTTTAGTTGTCTTTCTCTCTCCCAAGTCACGAGAATACTGTTTTTTTAGACCTACTTTAATTCTCTCGCCTCCCACCTCTCATTTAACACATCCCACACTCCTTCCTCCCGCTCACTTACTTCTTCATCCCGCTGCACTCTCTTCCCTCTCTCTAAGTTAATCCCGCTTCCACTCTCTTCCCTGAAATCCCGCTCACTCTCTTCTTTTTGTTAATAAAAAATTTCCGACCTCAATACCGTGCAGTCGACGGCGTGAAGTCACTTGTTAGTTTCCACAATATGGCTCATTATGGAGAGATTAGTATTTTTTTATTTCATGCGTTTGAATTTGAATCTGAAATTTCAACTGTGAATTGCAAAAATTATTTAGGATCTATGTATATGAAATCCCGCTCGAGAAACCTTAGTTATAGGTATATCCCGCTCGAGCGGGATCTGTCTTCTACGAGTGGGAAATGCTTTGTTCTGTTATTTAATTAATAATAATAGTGTATACTTACCTCACCTAGATCCTTAATTTGCTAAATTGTTCATATTTCGTTTATTTGATGTTTAATGTATACTAATAATTGTAATTTGGATGACTGTTGAATTGATCGCATGCGTAATTGACTGTGAATTGCAAAAATTATTTAGGATCTACGTATATGAAATCCCGCTCGAGAAACCTGAGATATAGGTATATCCCGCTCGAGCGGGATCTGTCTTCTACGAGCGGGAAATGCTTTGTTCTGTTATTTAATTAATAATAATAGTGTATAACCTCACCTAGATTCCTAATTTGCTAAATTGTTCATATTTCGTTTGTTTGATGTTTAATGTATACGAATAATTGTGATTTGGAAGACTGTTGAATTGATCGCATGCGTAATGTACTCGTAAATATCCTTAATTTTCACATGTCAATGGCATTAAATCCCGCTCGATTAATAGGCATAAATCCCGCTCGAGCGGGATATGTTTTAACCGAGCGAGATATTCTTATTTAATTTGATAATTATTGTGTATGCTTTGTATGTCATATCCCGCTCGTTGTTGTCATATGTGGCATGATATCCCGCTCGAGCGGGATTTGCTAATCTCGAGCGGGAAATATTTAGTGAACTTGTTTAATACCGTGTATATTTTGATTTTATTATTTGTAGTTTAATTCAAATATTTAATCGTGCAAATTAATTTTAAGAGGCCTGAGACTATTGACCGGAAGTTCACGGTTAGCACGTCCTACATGCACAGTGTTTTAGAAGACGTGCAGTCTACATTGATGGCGGTTGGGGGACAGGATCTCCTGGAGAGGTGGTTTGAAGGTTGTTTTGGCCACTTTACTTATTGGCAGCCGGGGCAGAAGTGCGGTATGGGCGTGCATCACGTATTGTCCCGGCAGGTTTCGATTCCATGGGGCGAGCCACTTTACATGTGGTTTCATATCAACGGGACGAACCTTCGGTTTTCTTCTGCGGAGTATGCCCTGGTTACCGGATTATCATTCGGCTCGTCTGATTTCCGACCGTCAGACGACCACGACTTACGGGGTGTGCAAGTGTATCGGCGGTTTGCCAACGGCGTGCCGATTAGTGTGGGGGACCTCCTCGATCGGTTTTCTCTGAGGCAACTGACAGATCAGAGTGGAGAGTTGTACCTGCACGTCGCGCACGTGTTAGTGCTGTATATGTTGTTGTTTGGTCTTGAGCAGAAGAAGTTTGTTGCGGATTGAGTGTGGAAGCTGGTGGACGATATGTACGCATTTTCTGGGTTTCCTTGGGGCGCATACACGTATTTGCATATGAAGCACTACATGGACAATATGCAGCAGACGAGAAAGTACCACTTCTACGGTGGAGCCTGGGCTTTCCACATTTGGTCGTTGGAGGCACTGCCAGACTTAGCCGCTGCAGTTGCGGTCCTTGATAACCCGGATGTGCGGCCCAAATGTCTAAAATGGAAGTTTAAAAAGTTAAGTGGAATAGAGCTGCAGCCATTATTTTCCTTGCAGGTAAATTTTAATTTTTGCACTGTATATATTTTTAAGTATTTTTTTCATAATTCTATTTGTGTTTGATAAAATGTTTTGCGCTGCAGGTTGGTTGATTCAACCCTTTTGTACCGGATGACGCTGAAATGGAGGCTTTCTATTTTCGGTCCAGTCAGTATCTAAATGCACTTGGAGTGGGCTATGTAGTGCCGCGCAATCTGTTACGTGCAGGGGAATAGTTCCCCCGTCAGCCACGCCAGTCCATAGTAATTGAAGATGAAGAGTAGGAAGAGAGACCTCCTCGAAGGAGAGCACAGAGACAGCGGGGTCAACAGAGGCAGCCTGTTAGAAATGACCAGTGAGAGGCCGAGGTAGAGGTAGAGGGAGAGGCAGAGGAAGAGGCAGAGGCAGAGGATCATGATCCTGAGTACCGAGAGCCACCCAGCCGTCCAGAACACGGGAAGCGTGTTCGTCAGGCAGGATCTTCATCCTCCAGTGGTGGGGCCGATCACGTCCTACGGTCCAGTGATCGACGCTGGATTCGATAAGAGATTGCTTTAGCAGAGGATCACATTGTAGAGAAAGTGGAGCGGAGACTGTTCCCCAAGCTGAAATGTTAGATTGAGGGCTTGTTTGACAAAGCCCGATGTGGATCTACACGCCGATCCCCTAGACGTCAACCCACCCCGTGGTCCATGCCTATACAGTCACCACGGCCCTCAGTGCGAGACCCTGCACAGGGCCAGGGCCAGGATCACCAGCGCCGCTCCTCAGTGTGAGAGGCACAGGGCCAGGGCCAGGAACACCAGCGCCGCTTAGTGGGAGACCCTGCACAGGGGCAGAGCCAGGAAGGCCAGCGCACCCCCTTTTGTCCAGCTCGTCATTCCTTGCAAGCATAACATTTTTTGTCGCCCTCTTGTCCAGCTCGTCATTCCATGTACGAGCCTGGTTACCAGCCTGGACCATCGAGTGCAATGTTCGATCAGTTCGGTTCGTTTATGCAAGAGAGAAGTGCCAATTTTAATGCATTGTGGGACTCTCTTACTACGATATGTAATTATGTTACATATATTAGATTATGCATTGTTCTGTTTTACGTAAGATATTGATATTTATTTTGTTTGTGCAGAGCCAGGGACAGAGTTTTGAGGCACGTTTAAACGAGGTGGCGTCGCCAATTCGTGCAGTCCCAATTAATCAGATGCCGTTTGTGGAAGAGCAACAGCAGGAGCAGCAGCAACAACAACAACGAAGAGGAAAAAGAATTCGGAGAGCTGTTGCAGCAATACAGACGCCCATGCTTGCCCAAAGAGAACCACATCCACTTCCGCCGGGATTGACGCAATCGTTTCAACTATTTATGAGCGGTGATGGGGATGGATTCATGGTCATTCCTGAAAGCGGGGGATTTGTAGGCAAGCACTGTGGAGGCAAATTATGCAGACTAACGCCGACATTAACTGTGAGGTAAAGACAACATTGTCAGCTCGATTATGTCAGATTTAAATTTAATTAACAACCTTATTTTTTTGCCTTGTAGGTCGTAGATTTGTTCATCTCCTACTTGAGAAAATGACTAATGGACCGAGTGCATGTGAAGCCCGATGTGACAAGCACAAACACTGTGTTATTGGAAACCGATGTCTTTGTAAGTTCAATTTCAATGAATAACAGAAATTATTTAATAGTGTGACTTATGAGTGTGTCTCGTGTTTATTGCAGCTTCAGCTCAGAGGTGATTGGTGCAATAATATTTTGACCATAGATATCGAGCGGGAACTTAGGGGAACCTGGGCCACTTATGCTGATTATGAGCCTCCAGTTAGTCTACTATATGGAGCGCATGGAGCAACGGGAGGTGGACGACCGAGCTTCTTTGGTGCAAACCACGTAAGTGAACGCACAGGGACATTTACTTGATAATTCTTCTCCGAGTTCTTATATTAATCGTTCCTTTGATGCAGATAATTGTTTTGTGCAATATTGACTTGCATTATGTCGTCCTCCGAATTGATTGCAAGAAGTGGGAGGCTGAGCTCTACGACTCCATGTATCATTATATTGACCGACAGGCACAAGCGCGCCGACGTAGGAGCTTGGAGCCAATTCTGAAGCTTTGGAGTCGAGTTCTTATATGCTCGTTTTACTGGAGGCACAACACAATTGGAGCGGAGTTTGATGAAAGGCCCCTGTCCCTCACAATCATTCCAGCTGTAGATCAATTCAAGCAGAAGGACAATGTCAGCAGTGGTGTATTTGCAATGATGACGATTGAACGTTTAATTAGTGGTTCACCATCTATTCCATGGGGAAACACACACATAAAGGAATATCGGAAGAGGGTTGCCGCAGCTATATTTAGTATTTGTCGTGCACCGGATGGAGCGGATAGGTACAAATATGATTTAGAGCAAATGCGTAGACCATCTGCTGGGTGATTGCTTATTTTTTATCTTGTGTTGTATGAATATTGAATATTTAATTTCAAGCTTTTTAAAACAATTTGAGTAGTACTTTTTATTAATTCAGTAATATTTGTTTGTTTCTAATATTTCTTCAACAGTCTCACGAAACATACATTCATCCTACATGTCGATTATGCATTGCACGAGTATGTCCATATTCATGACACACACTACATCTCCTACGTGGTTGGCTTTCTGTGTGAGCTCAACGACGGCTCAATCTCGGGCGACCCGGTAGAGGCGTGATTTTTGGAGGCAAGACCAATATGTTATCCACAGCAGTAAGAACAGTCCAATCTTCAATATGAGGAACAAAATTTATAGAATTTTGATAAACTTCACTCCAAGCTTCTCGTGTATAGTAATACTGAACATAATCGTATATGCTTTCACCATTTTTCCTGCAATTTTACATTTAAAAAACAATCGTATGAAAACATTAGTATTTTCAAATAAATAAAGGATAGATGAATGCATGTGAGGAATACTTACAGTATTGCAGCAATGGCATGAGAACAAGGGAGCCCATCAGCTTGAAATTCCATGCATGTGCATGTCCTTGTGGCAAGGTCCACTTGATGCGGTCTTCTAGAATCACGGACATTGAAGATCGACCCCATGGCCTTTTGTGCAGTATACGTCAAACCCTTATTCATTTCTGCCGTCAATTTGGCTGCCGCGTTAGCAGTCAGTACAGTGTCATCGCCGTGAGGGACATTTCGTCTCTCCTTGAACCACTCCTCGATGACATGTCTAATTGCATCAAGCATTGAACATATTGGTAGCCGTCGTGCCCATTCCAACCGCTCATTCCAATTCTCGGCTGCATTAGATGTTAGCTGACTGTAATGCGGTAAAGAACAGTGAACTCGAGACCACTTCTCGGGCCCGACACTCATCAATTTTTCGTAAGCAGCTTCGCTCTCTCGACGGATCATGTCCATTGCTTTATCAAAAATTGCTGGGCGATATGCAAATGCAGCTTCGAACGCATCAGTATCGGTTTGCAGCTCATAGTCTCCATCCTAAGGACCAACTGCCTCTTGATCTTCGTCATCACCATCGGCCTCTTCATCATCGTCAGCATCGTCAGCATCTTCAGCACCATCTGCATCTTCATCATTGCCATAACCCTCTGCTGTCTCTGCAACTTGAGTCGACGTGGATCCGAAATAATGTGTGGATGTCGATGCATAATTACCACCAGCGGGGTATGCATCAACACTAAAAGTGGAGGAAAGCATCTGTGTTTGGATATGATCCATTTCTTCATAATATTCAGCATCGAACTCAGGCACGTATACGTTCGTGTATTGGTGAGTCACGTACACAGTCGCTTCTGGCTGCGTGGCACACAAACGATAAAGTTCAACGTCGGTGCTTAATGGGCACTTTACAGTACGTCCCCTCTCATTCTTCGACAGATAATGCAACTCGTACTGTGTGCTGAAGGAGTTTGCACTCAATTGACAATCAATGCTGTACCTTAGGCCGGAGAGACAGTGATCGACATCTACAAATTCATATCCACCCAAGTACGTACAACCAGACCATGTTCCTCCGTATTTGATAATAAAATAGTGATCCATCTACACATAAGTACAAACACATAACAATTAATAAAAATAACACAAAAATACGAAATCCCGCTCGTCAACCACATAATTTCCCGCTCGAGCGGGATCTAACCTCACGAGCAGGAAGTAATTTTTTCGAGTGGGAAATTATACATATAGATACTAGATTTTTTTGGAGTCCTAATATACAAAATCCCTCTCGCAAGGCCTAAAATCCCGCTCGAGCGGGATTTAAATTCACGAGCGGAAATTTTCAATTTCGAGTGGGAAATGATAAAATTCACTTGCTATGCAAACTATACAGCATTAATATAAATTTCAAAGTTTTGATTATTAAGTGGATACTACTGGAAAAATACAAGAGAGAGAAAATACCTAAAATAATGAATTTGAATGGATGTTACTTGAAATATTGATGCCCACTATAGAATGTTATGAATTTCGAGTGGATGTTACTTCAAAGATTGCTGCCCACTATACAATGTGATGAATTTGGAAGAATGATATTGTGGGTGTGTAAAAGAGCAATGTGAATGGTAAAATATATAGAGTTGTCAATGCTATACAGATTTTTTTTCCGCATTTCACGTGAAAATGTACTGTCTCATATCTGCACAAGCAAATAAATCCATGCCATGCACCAATCAGCCATCATTCTGTACATTGACCAGCTTTCTGACATATCCCGCTCGGATACTCTAATTTCACGCTCGACACGTGTCAAATCCCGCTCGAGCGGGATCATTGCATTTAGGTTCGTTTAGTGCTTTTTAAAAAAATTTCGACTTAAATTTGTCCCTAATTAATCACGGATAGTGATACATAAAATAATTAACTTATATAATTATTGGCTAATGATTGACAAATAATGACATAATTATCATTAAATCATTGCAATGTCATATACTTTATATCACATCTCTTACACATGTGTAAGAGATGTGATATAAAGAGGTTGACAAGATGGCATATTATATTACAAATATTCAAAGTGGTGTATTTTTCATTGTTTTTGATAGGGTGGTGTATTTTTCATTTTTGCATTCTGAAAAGGTGTATTTCAATGGATTACCACTTCTTTATATATCTGAACAAACAAAAAATACATGCCAATTTACTACCAAAATACCTAGGATAATGAAAATTTTGGATATTTAGGATGCTTTGTACAAAGAACTTTGGCTCTAAAAGAAAGATCCAAATTTTGAAATTGGAAATTCTAACAAGATTTCTGCCTATATACAGATTACTTGTCTTGACTTGTAATCATATTTTTAAGTCGTTTAAAATCTTTTATTTTGTGAATTCCACAAGTGGACCAAGGTGATAAAACATTTTTCGTTCAAACTTTTCAAACATTGGAAAATTGAACCAATTTTGAATGAAAATGTTGATTTTGATATTTAGTGCGAGTGATATATTTTAGGAATAACAGTGGTCGGGTATCCATCCATTAAGCGTTTCTCAAACTTAAATCTGTCAAATTATCCACTAAAAAATCTGAATACTAAAAGGTGAACATCATTATTAAAATCCAACTTTTGAAATAGCCATAATGAGAATTAAAACTCAAATTTTGGCCACCCTCTTCGTAAATACAAAATTTGGTCATTATTTGCAATTTTGGACGGATTTAACCTTAATGAAAGGCGGATCTGCTTCGGTATGACGCGGGTTGAGGGTTCGGATAAAAATGCGGGTCAAGCTTTGGGTTCGGGTGTTGGACCAGGTTAAGTCAATTTTTACACTTTTCTTTTTATTTTTCTATATTACATTTTCTTAAGCAATTGTTTCTTGAGATTGCATATGCTTGATGAGTTGTTTGTTAGGTTTTTTTAGATTTTGGATTGCATTATTTAATAAGCAATTGTTTCTTGTGATTGCTTATGGCCTTTCATTATCTGAGCCGATTTGATAAATTACATGTAATTGGCTTAACTGCTGAAATTGGAGAGGTGAAACATGAGCTACATATTGAGACTTTTTTGTTAGACTTTGGCTTTTGTGAAAGTTGCAGTCATGGTTCGTATCAACGCCTTCGATTTGTGTATGTCTTGTTTTGTTCCTATTCCTTGAAATATTTTGTTGGTGTGAAAAGGATGCACTACTAGAAATTCGCTCATACATAACACATCATACATTGAAACACCGTTATATGTGTGCGTCTTCTTGTCAGAGATAATGGTTCCCCCGACAACCGTTATGCATGAGACTGCCCTTATCCGCAATAATAACGGGTATTAACCAACCATTATGTAACCGATATATGAGTGCCCCTATCAGCAATAATAACGATATATGCCAACCGTTATATAGGTGTGTTACGTTTTTGTGTAGTACATAACGTTTTGTGTTTGACCGATAAGATTGCTGATTTTAATTAATATTTTATTTTTACTTTATTTTAGAGTCATTTTTATATTTTTTATACTTTTTTTTTGCTTATATATTTTTTTAGAATTTTCTTTAATATTTTTTGAGAAATTTTTAATAATTTTTTTGGAGAATTCTCAACTCCACCTGAAATGCCTTCATAGTCGAGTTGCAGGCTCATAATATGGCCTGCAGCGTGGCATCCCACACCTTCCTACTTGCAACAATCATGGGTTTGATTCCATGGCACTAGTTTTGTCGAAACAGAAGAATTGAATGTCAAGTGGTGCTTCAGCTCAAGTAACAATGTTTTCTGTTCATCTTGGCATTGGTTGTATGATGCATGGCCAAAATTTGCAAGGCTTATTATTGTTGAAATTAAAGAGATGAAAGAAAACTGTTGAAGCAAAGAAATTGGCATTTCGAAAATTGAGAATGCTACACAACAAATTAATTTTGAGGATGGGTGGCCATGGCTATATAAATCTGCAAATGCAATTTGGAAGACTTGCGAAGTTGACTCTGTCTTGAGTTTACTTGTCTTGACTTGTAATCATGTTTTTAGTCTTTTAAAATCTTTTATTTTGTGAATTCCACAAGTGGACCATGGTGATAAAACATTTTTCGTTCAAACTTTTCAAACATTGGAAATTGAACCAATTTTGAATGAAATTGGCGAATATTGATTTTGATATTTAGTGCGACTGATATAATTTAGGAATGGCAATGATTGGGTATCCATCCATTAAGCGTTTCTCAAACCTAAATCCGTCAAATTATTGGCTAAAAAAATCTTAATACTAAAAGGTGAACATCAATATTAAAATCCAACTTCTTAAATAGCAATAATGGGAATTAAAACTCAAATTCTGGCCCACCCTCTTCGTAAATACAAATTTCGGCCGTTACAATTTCGGACGGATGTAACCTTAATGAAAGGCGGATCAGTATGACACGGGTTGAGGGTTCGGATAAAAATGCGGGTCAAGCTTTGGATTCGGGTGTTGGACCTGGTTAAGTCAGTTTTTACACTTTTCTTTATATTTTTCGGTATTACATTTTCTTCAGCAATTGTTTCTTGAGATTGCATATGCTTGATGAGTTGTTTGTTAGGTTTTTTTAGATTTTGGATTGCATTATTTAATAAGCAATTGTTTCTTGTGATTGCATATGGCCTTTCATTATTTGAGACGATTTGATAAATTACATGTAATTGGCTTAGCTACTGAAATTGGAGAGTTGAAACATGTGCCACATATTGAGACTTTTTTGTTAGCCTTTGATTTTTGTGAAAGTTGCAGTCATGGTTCGTATCAACGCCTTTCGATTTGTGTATGTCTTGTTTTGTTCCTATTCCTTGAAATATTTTGTTGGTGTGAAAAGGATGCACTACTAGCAATTCGCTCATACATAACACATCATACAATGAAACACCGTTATATGTGTGCATCTTCTTGTCAGAGATAACGGTTCCTCCGACAACCGTTATGTATGAGAGTGCCCTCTGCAATAATAACAGGTATTAACCAACCGTTATGTAACCGATATGTATGAGTGCCCCTATCAACAATAATAACGATATATGCCAACCGTTATACAGGTGTGTTACGATTTTTTGTAGTACATAACGTTTTGTGTTTGACCGATAAGATTGCTGATTTTAATTAATATTTTATTTTTACTTTGTTTTAGAATCTTTTTTATATTTTTTATATTTTTTGTTTTGCTTATATTTTTTTTTTGAGAATTTTTTTTATAATTTTTGAGAAATTTTAAATAATTTTTTTGGAGAATTCTCAACTCCACCTGAAATGCCTTCGTAGTCGAGTTGCAGGCTCATAATATGGCCTGCAGCGTCGCATCCCACACCTTCCCACTTGCAACAATCATGGGTTTGATTCCATGGCACCAATTTTGTCGAAACATAAGAATTGAATGACAAGTGGTGCTTCAGCTCAAGTAACAATGTTTTCTGTTCATCTTGGCATTGGTTGTATGATGCATATTATTGTTGAAATTAAAGAGATGAAAGAAAACTGTTGAAGCAAAGAATTTGGCATTTCGAAGATTGAGAATGCTACACAACAATTTAATTTTGAGGATGGGTGGCCGTGGCTATATAAATCCACAAATGCAAGTTGGAAGACATGCGAAGTTGACTCTGTAGATATCGAAAATTTAAAGAAATATTTTATTAATTTTAATATTTTATTTTATCATGGAATCTTATGATATCCATATTAAATAAGTTATTTAATTGATAAATATATCTTTATATGGTGATAAATATCTATTTCTTTGGGAACAAGTAAAGGATATACATCAATATTTAAGAGCCAGTGATATCGCGCCACCTCATCTCTCAAGCCCATGATGGAGCCTAAAAGCCCACCAAGTCCACCATATTTTTCCCTATAAATAGGGGGTCTCTACACAACTTCAAGACACACCTAAAAATCATCTTCAAGAGCTCAAGAATTGAAGAGAGAAATTCTCCAAGATTTCTCTCTCAATACTCAAGGTGTCCCAGCGAGATTCAAGGCGTTCTTCCTAGGAATCAACACGTTCTTCGGCGGAATCATATCAAGTAGTGTTTGATCCAGAAACAAGGCGGAAGTCCTCCACATCAACGTTATAAAGCTCAACTCTCAACGTTTACTTCGGAAACAAGGCGAACGTCCTCCGCATCAATGCCATCAACCCCAAAGCTCAAGTCAACGCCATCAACCCCAAAACTCAAGTCAACGCCATCAACCTCAAAGATCAAGTCAACATCATCAAGCACAAAGATCAAAGCTCAACGTTTACTTCGGAAGCAAGACGAAAGTCATCCATATCAACGTTACAAAGCTTGAAGATCAAGTCCAAGGAGATCTAGGAGGCATACTTCTACAAAAAATCTCAAAAGCTGCTTGAAGACCGTTCGAGGGTCAAACTTGAAGAGAAGAATCAGAGGATCAAATAGAGATTGAACCCGCATATATTCGAAATTCGTACATTTGTATTCATATTGAATAAATACATATTTTGTGTTTACAGATTTTGGCACGCCCAGTGGGACAATCTCTACCTCTCATCTCTTCTCTTCGCCAAATCCAAAGAAGATGTCTGCAAGTCTTGAGGAGCAAATCGCGAAGTTGACAAAGCTTGCAGAAGGACTTGCCAAACGCTTAGAAGAACGAGATGTTCAACTCGCAAAGCTGGAAAATGCAAATACTTTGGATACGAGAAGCCAACAAGCAAAGGACGATCAAGAAGCTGAGCTTTTCATGGAGCCAAAAGATGGTGACAAATCTCCGACTAAGGAGCTTGAAGTCTCTTCCAATGGATCGATGCATGCCAATCAACTCAAAGCATTCATCAAGAAAACAATCAAGGATAAGTTTGAAGGGACCTCCAAATCATCATGGACTTATAGCAAGCCATATACTCAAAGGATTGAAAGCTTGAAGATGCCGATCGGCTATCAGCCTCCAAAGTTTCAACAATTTGATGGCAAAGGAAATCCAAAGCAACATATAGCCAACTTCGTGGAGACTTGCAACGACGCTGGAACATATGGAGATCACATGGTGAAACAGTTCGTGCGTTCCTTGAAGGACAATGCCTTTGATTGGTATGCTGACTTGCAGCCAAATTCAATTGATAGTTGGGGGCAATTGGAGCAAGAATTCCTCAATCGCTTCTATAGCACTCGAAGGACGGTGAGCATGGTGGAGCTTACAAAGTCAAGTCAATGTAAAGACGAGCCCGTCACCGACTACATCAATCGTTGGAGGGATTTAAGCTTAAATTGCAAAGATTGCTTGTCTGAAATTTCTGCAATTGAGATGTGCACTCAAGGCATGCATTGGAGTCTTCAATATATCTTAAAAGGAATTCAGCCAAAGACCTTTGAAGAATTGGCTACAAGAGCTCATGACATGGAGTTGAGCATAATCGCAAATGGAGTTGAAGATCTTTCAATTGAAGATGATCACAACTTTGAAGAAAATCAAGAAGCGACCTATGGGGGCAAATCTCCTAAAGAAAGTTCAAGTGATGAAGAAGCTATAAGTGAAGATGAAGAAGATGCTACAAATCAATCTTCTGATACTTGGTAGAATCTATGAAGTCAATGCTCCTTGATAAGAGCTTAAATTGTCTAAAATGCTCCTAGATGCGAGCAAAAACCGTCTAAACTTTTCAATCAAATAACTTCAAACGCTCCTTGATAAGAGCATAAACTGTCTACAACGCTCCATGATGCATGAGCCTAAACTGCATGTTACTCCTGGCCCACATGAGTATAAACTATGTACGGCGCCCCTCCTTAAAACTATGATCAAATTCTTTGAAGAAAGTCCAAGACTCTTTAACACGAGTATAAAATGTTTACAAATTCAAATCAAGTGAAGACTCATTGACACGAGTATAAAAGGTCTACAAGTGAAATCAAATGGATGCTCCTTGATACGAGCATAAACTATCTAAAATCAAGTCCAAATTCAAGACTCCTTGAAACGAGTTTAAACTTTCTAACATATTCAAGAACTCTTTGAAACGAGTATAAACTTTCTTTCAAATTAAAAGAACTCCTTGAAACGAGTTCAAACTTTCTAGCAAATTTAAGAACTCTTGAATATGAGTATAAACTTTCACAAGTTAAAGTTCAAGAACTCCTTGGTATGAGTATAAACTATCTAACAAATTTAAATTTTATCGAGACTCATTCATTTTCACGACAAGTCGTCCATGAACAAGTCTCGAGGGGGCATTTGTAGATATCAAAAATTTAAAGAAATATTTTATTAATTTTAATATTTTATTTTATCATGAAATCTTATGATATCCATATTAAATAAGTTATTTAATTGATAAATATATCTTTATATGGTGATATATATCTATTTCTTTGGGAACAAGTAAAGGATATACATCAATATTTAAGAGCCAGTGAGATCGCGCCACCTCATCCCTCAAGCCCATGATGGAGCCTAAAAGCCCACCAAGTCCACCATATTTTTCCCTATAAATAGGGGGTCTCTACACAACTTCAAGACACACCTAAAAATCATCTTCAAGAGCTCAAGAATTGAAAAGAGAAATTCTCCAAGATTTCTCTCTCAATACTCAAGGTGTCCCAACGAGATTCAAGGCGTTCTTCATAGGAATCAACGCGTTCTTCGACGGAATCATATCAAGTGGTGTTTGATCCAGAAACAAGGCGGAAGTCCTCCACGTCAACGTTATAAAGCTCGACTCTCAACGTTTACTTCGGAAACAAGGCGAACGTCCTCCGCATCAACGCCATGAACCCCAAAGCTCAAGTCAACGCCATCAACCCCAAAACTCATGTCAACGCCATCAACCTCAAAGATAAAGTCAACATCATCAAGCACAAAGATCAAAGCTCAACGTTTACTTCGGAAGCAAGACGAAAGTCATCCGTATCAACGTTACAAAGCTTGAAGATCAAGTCCAAGGAGATCTAGGAGGCATACTTCTACAAAAAATCTCAAAGGCTGCTTGAAGACCGTTCGAGGGTCAAACTTGAAGAGAAGAATCAGAGGATCAAATAGAGATTGAACCCGCATATATTCGAAATTCGTACATTTGTATTCATATTGAATTAATACATATTTTGTGTTTATAGACTTTGTCTTGAGTTTACTTGTCTTGATTTGTAATCATATTTTTGGTCTTTTAAAATCTTTTATTTTGTGAATTACACATGTGGACCATTGTGATAAAACATTTTTCATTCAAACTTTTCAAACAATGGAAAATTGAACCAATTTTGAATGAAATTGGCGAATGTTGATTTTGATATTTAGTGCGAGTGATATAGTTTAGGAATGGCAATGGTTGGGTATCCATCCATTAAGCATTTCTCAAACCTAAATCCGTCAAATTTTCTTTTACTCAAATTTATTGGACAATATCCGCTAATTATCCGATCAACAATCTGAATATTAAAAGGTAAACATCAATATTAAAATCCAACTATTGAAATATCCACAATAAGAATTAAAACCCAAAATTTGGCCCACCATCTTTGTAAACACAAATTTCGACTATTATTTACAATTTATTAGTTAAGATAATGTAACTTGATCTTAATTATTTATGAAAAGAAGAGCAAACCTTATCTTGGGTTCGAGCACTTCCAACCACATAACAGCCCAATAGCTTAGCAAATTGGCCCACAGCTCCAGAAGCAACAGAAATAAACGCATTTTCCCCTTCTTTTGGAGATGATATCTATACTTATCTTAATAACGCACTTGTAGCATTATTTACCAGAATTTACCATCACACATTTTCCAAGCATATATGGCGGAAGTGGTGCTCTTCTAGTTGTTTTTTTTTTCCCTAATAAAATTGGTCCTTGTGTGTGAAGAAAGTAAAATTCATCTTATTCAGTTAAGTATACCACTTGACTGCATGTTTCCTTCAGATAATGATAACAACTTATCATATTCATTAATATCTAAAGTTTAATAAATTATTTGGGATAACAAGGTTGAATATTTATAAGAAAACATTATTCAAAGCACTTTAGTCGTAATAACTTCCGGATAATCTATGTTAGGGATAATTAGAATAAATCTATTGTTAGCCAAGTTCATATATTATTTAGTATCTGAACAAACAAAAAATACATACCAGTTTACTACTAAAATACCTAGGTGTAACGCCCCAAATTCTCTTAATAAAATAAATTAAAATACTCATTTATTTAATAAATAAAATAATCCTCAAGTCCATAATAAGCAGCGGAAAAATAGAAACTGGAATAAAGTCAACAATCCTCCTAGTAATAAATGTAAACATAACATAAACTCCATGCTCGCAATCATTTATTTATTTATTTTCCCTTAATACACCATCTTCACACGCCCCGCCGATCATCGCCCAAGTCATTTCCTGAAAGAAAAATTATAAAATTTGGGGTGAGTACTTTAGACTCAGTGGGGTGCATTTATCCAAATTATATAATTCGCAACAATAATAAACATGGAGACACTCGCATATAAAATAACATCGTAGCCCGAAGGCCATAACCTCATAACCTCGAATAGCCCGAAGGCTTAACCTCGAATAGCCCGTAGGCTTAACCTCGAATAGCCCGTAGGCTTAACCTCGTGTACCTTGATTAGCCCGTAGGCCATGCTGTATATCACATGAATATATATGGTGCAAAACATATAATAAGGATAAATGATAACTGCAACATTGAAAACAAACCCCACCTTAACCTTTCTTGACTCGACTGGAAAATCTGCAATTTAATTAGTCAAGTCTTGCGCGCTAATCCTAATTAATAATCATGATATGTCAAATGCATGTTTCGACAAATCATTATGAATCACAAGTAAATGGAAACAAAACTCAATCTAAATCGACGAACACAATACTACTGCTTTAGTTAATAATCTTAAGTTATAAGGATATAAAGGTTTAGCACACATAGGAACACCATCCAAACTTATATAACCAAAAATTGATCAAGGCTCATTTACTTATTTTACGAAAATCCTTATGTATATTACCTCATTTATATACACACCCAACGACCCTCCACATATATATACATATCACACATACACACATACACACCTGCATAAACATATATATATATATATATATATATATATATATATATATATAATTAATGCTTAATCAAAACTAGCTAATCAGAACCATACAAAAATAATACATAAGTACACATGAATAGGACCCACAAACATTTATTTACGAAAATTCTTATATACCGTTAATCAAATATAACATTACCCATAATTCACCTAACCCTTTTTATAACCCTCAATCATAGCAACAAAAATTCTTACTTTGTAACTAATATTTTACACAGGCACATACTCGCATATACCTCTAATCCTAAAATAAGAATTGTAAATTAATTATTTACTTTCGCTAGCAACTTGTAGAATCCATTCCCCTTAATTAAACATACATGCTTGGTAATTAACCTTTATATATATAAACTCGTATCCCCCTATAAAAGCAAATCTGACAACTTTTTAACTAGGACCCAAAAGTTAAAACAACTAATTAAAAGAGGTGTGCAGAAAAAAATTAATTCCTACTGATAATGATCGGCAAAACATAGAATAAACAAAGATACAAAAGAAATCTGACTTACAACTATGTGAATAATGAAGAAGGGATATGAAAATCTGTGCAACGGTCTCCAATATGAGTAATTTGAGGTTGTGCAGAAAAATGAATTAAAAGAAACCTATTTATAATAGCAAGCGAAAAAAAAAAAAAGATAACTATGAATTTTTCGATAGTCTTATCCCCAAACAACTCTAAAATCTAAGCAAAATAAATAAGTTAATAAAATGAAAGAAATTTGATTATCTTCACTTCTTAATAAAATAATAACATACAATCAAATAAATTAGAAATATATGCAATTAACCTCTTAGCTTTATACGTACAAGAACTACAAAGAAAATTAAATAATAAAATTACTTAATCATTAATCTATTAAATCAAAGAAACCCATTTAACTTAATCATAGATAGTCATCAAAAAAATAAATAAAAAGTCAAGTAAATAAATAAATGCCATGTCATGCTCATGCCCGTGAATTACTTCTAGACGCGATTTATAAGACTCAAATAATTAATTGCATAAAATTATAAAATAAACGTTTTAAAAGCAAAAATAAATTTCGGGTCGTTACATCCTCCCCTACTAAAAAAAAAATTTCGTCCTCGAAATTACTTACTTTGATCTAGGAATCTGGGGTACCTAGCTCTAATGTCCTCTTCTTTCTCCCACGTTGCCTCGTTTCTACCATGTCTACTCCATTGGACTTTAACTAGGGGAATCTCCTTATTCCTAAGCACGTGGACCTTTCTATCCAAAATAGAAATAGGATGCTTCTCATAAGACAAATCCTTATCTAACTCTAGCTCAACAAGGTTCACAATGTGGCTCGGGTCATGAATGTATTTCCTCAAAGATGAAACGTGGAACACTTTATGTATCGAAGTCAAACTCGGTGGTAACGCCACACGATAAGCCAACTCTCCAACTCTATCAAGTATTTCAAAAGGACCAATATCACGAGATCGCAATTTGCTGCCCTTGCCTACTCGACAAACTCCTTTCATCGGCGACAATCTCAAAAACACCTTGTCACCCACATCGAAGTGGAAATCCCTCCTCTTTAAATCAGCATAAGACTTTTGTCGATCTTGAGCTATCTTTAAACGATCACGAATCTTGCTAATCACCCCTGTTGGGAAATTTATTAGTATGAGTTTTGATGAATTCCAAAACCGACTGACCCCAACCGAGTAGATGTTGCCAGAACCTAATGTTAGAATTTAGGCTCGCTGTTTGAGCAAAGTTGAGATTTTATCTTTATAGGTCTCCAGCTAAAGATGGCAACAAGGCATCACTCAGACAGAACATCAGTTATGATGAAGGACAACTGAGAGTTCATATGTTCAGATGGAATGAGGGGGAAGTCTTCAGAACATCAGTTGTGAAAGAAACCAACTGAGCGTTCATCAGATGAGAAACAGTAGAAAGAAAGAGAACATCAGATGAAAAGGATGAAAAAGAAAGTCATGTGAGGGTTCAAACCCAACTGAGTAAATACAAGGAAGACAACTGAGTGTTCAGTTTCAGAACCTCAGTTGTAGAACTCGACCTAGAAGATCAACTGCTTGAAGTTCAAAGTCAGCTGAGAGTCCAACAGTTCAGAACATCAGCTGAAGACCACTCAGATGAAGATCAAGACTTTCAACCGACGAACCGAAGTTGACTGCCAGAAAGGTTAAGATTTGAATTTCAAAAGGAAGTCACATGAGGGTTTGACCGTTCAGTCATTACCCCATCTGGCCCAACACAAGGCTGTCTCAGATGGAAAGCAGAAGAGCATAGATGCCATATCGGGAAAGTCTGCAGAGATGAGAGACAAGCCATCGCTATCAACCGATCAGAGATCAACTGCTCCTCCAACGGCTAGTTGATTCTCTCTGCCTATAAATAGAGGCATTCTCTCATTCGAGAGATACATACACGAGACAGACTGAAGCAAGAAAGAAAAGTGCAAGAGAATCAAGTGAAAGAAAAATCTGCTAAACTAATATTCTAAGAACATCAGCAGCTGAGAGTTCAAGAGTGATAGAACATTAGTAGCTGAGGGTTCATAGAGGGAAAATCTGTCTTAGATCTTAGTTTGAGTGTTTATTCGTTCAAGCCTTAGATCCAACTCTCATTCGTGATCGAGCTGTAGTTGGAAATCCCACCCTTTCTCACACCCTAAAAAGTGTGCTAGGACCTTACTCTTCCTGTAATTGAGTAGTCAGGTCGTCAAGTACCCGCAAACTTGACATAGGCTGTTTAGTGCCCGGAAACTAAACTGTAAGGTCGGTAAGTACCCGCAAACTTATCCTTAACGGTTGCTCAGCCCGCGTAAGCTGAGTGGTTCTGTCCAGAAGAACTTGGACTGAGGTGTGAGGATTCACATCTCCCCGTGGACGTAGGAGGGTTATCTCCAAACCACGTTAAATCCTGTGTGTCCGTGTTTGTTTTTATTCAGTTGCATCTGCATTTTTTTCTGATCAATCTAACCGACATACAAACCACATTTGCACATTTTCAACCGAGTTGTTTTGGTTCTTGACCAACCGAGCTGTTTTGCGTGAGTTGCTTTTAACGAGTTTATTTTTTCCACCACATTCCGCACAACCTCACTCTTCCAGCTGAGGTCGCTTACTCAGCTGTGAATTTCCAACTGAGTCATCTTTTACTCAGTTGAAGTGATTTTTCAGGTTTAAGTTTTTAAATCCTAACTGGTGTATTCCCCCCCCCCCATACACCAGTAACTCGTTTCGGGACTATCAAGTGGTATCAGAGCAGTGGTTCAAAAGACTGCTGACTCTGTTTCACGAGGTGTGAATTCGAGAATTTTTTTCTTTAGTGGTCAACTGAACAGATCTTTTCACGCTAGTGCATACTTGCTCGCATTTTTTTGTCCTGTTTTTGTTTGTGCAGATGGACGTCAAGGACAAGATCGTAGTCATGTTCTCTGTAGTCAATTATACATCATGGAGAACTCGTATGAAGAAGATTCTCCTGTCAAAGCATCATAGGATGCACCAATTTCTCACTTCTAGATCAATCGTCATACGAGACAGAATACTTCGCACTCCCACAAATCCCAACGATGGAGATGCAGTGGTGGAGTATGTGGAGAAACAGCCAGAAGACTACACTCCGGAGGAGGCAAAGGTGAGCCAGCTGGATATCTGGGCTCAGAGCACAATAATGTCCATGGTTAGACAAGATTATCTGCCCTGGATAGAGGAGTGTGAGACTGCAAAAGAAATGTGGGACATCTTGGCTTCGCTAAGTGAAGGAAGCGACGAGACGAAGGAAAACAAGTTCTCGCATGCATGTCAAGATTTTGACAATTTCAGTCTGCGACCTGATGAGACTATCGATCAGCTAGAGCTCCGGTTTATGGACATCATCAGAAGAATCCAGTCCATCCGGAAAGGAAAATACACTCTAAGAGAAATAAACCTCAAAGTGTTGCAAGCTCTACCGGCTGAGTGGGATACTTTCACAAATATCCACGAGAGCCAAGCTGACCTTGGTGAAATGGGAACTGAAAGATTGTTCTCAATCTTGAAAGGAAATGAGTATAAGGTCAACAGAAGGAGATCGCAGCCCTCAAGTCAGACAAATAGAATTGAGGATGTTGGCTCGGCATCAAAGTCAGTTGCCCTCCGAGCTGACTACTCAAAGTCGAGATCGTCAAGGCCAACCAGATCGGCTGACACGACTGCAAAGGAGCCGAGCAGAGAGGAACTACAACAGAATATTGCAGCGTTGTCAAAGAAGCTAGCCGATATGGATACTCGGTTCGGCAAATATAAACGTTTCTATAAATCAAACCGAACTCGAGACAGTCCGAAGCCAGTCACCAATGGTTGCTTCGAATGCGGCAAGGAAGGACACTTCAAAGCTGACTGCCCAGACCTCTCAAAGAAGGAAAGAGAAGCACTGAGGGCCAAACAAACTGCAAAGAACAAGGCCATGGTAGCTGAAGAGGAAGCTGATGATATGGACATCTTCACAGACACTGAAGATGAGGATGAACTGACCTCTACCAACAAAGTCATCAGTCCGGATCAATGCCTCATGGCACTTGGAACCGACCAAGATGATATTGAGGTACAATCTAATCCTACTCGCTTAAATTCTTCCCATACTTCTAACCTGCAGGAATCTCTGAGCGATGAGTTGGAACCCTCCTGGAATGATTTTCAAGAACTCAGTGAGGAACTACATCAGCAGTCGGTTGAGTTTAAGAGTCTTCAAGCTCAGTTCGTCAAGCTTGAAGATTCCTTAACCAAAAAGGAGGATCTGATTACGAGCCAAACTCAGGAGATTGAGAATCTCAAGAGTCAACTGATCGAGGCTAAGGCTCCAGCTGATGAGGAGTTGACAAAGCTAAACAAAGAACAACAAGATCAGTTGAAAAATCAAGATGCTCAGCTCGAACAACTGATAAAGAAGTCAGATGGACAAACCGAGCAGATAGCTGTACTCGTCAAGGAGTTGCAAACTGAGAAGGACAACCTAATCAAGCTGTATCAGTCATCCAAGATCATCGAAAACCTTTTAAGTTACAGCAGACAGATGGATGACGTGTCAGGACTCGGTTATGTTGTTGTCAAGGATACTGGGATTCCACCAGCAACTTTCATCAAACCTGTAGAAGTTACAGCTGTAGAGCCAGACACAGCTGAGTCTCCAGAAGCTAATTCAACTTCCACCTCTCAACAAGCTCAAACGACCAATGAAATTACAACTGAGAAGGGAAAAGGAGTAGCTGATGTAGGACAGAATATTCCATCGGTTGAGGTATCAACCGAGGGGGAATGTTCCAAGAGTCAGAAGAGGAATCAGAGGCGTCGGAAGCACAACCGCAACCGATCTCAGAACCAGAACCGACCTCTGCATCAACCTCAAAGTCAACGTCAGAAGGAATGAAACCGACCTCAGAACAAGCAAGGGTTCAATCATCTGAATCAGCAGCGGTTCCAACATCAGTTCGACCAAAGGTTCCAACATAGTCGACCAATGAGGAACTGGTCAAACAACTGGAGATATTCATGCCATAATATTAATCATCAACAAGGCATGAACAGCTACAGACAACCCTTAGGAAGTTGGAATCATAATCAGCCACAAAGATTCCAACAGGGCGTCCGACCTCACAGACAAACTCAACAGGATAAGAATCGCCATCAAAACAGGGGGAAAGCCTCACCTCCTAAAGCTCAACATAGGAGAAATCCAACTCCTCCCAAGAAACAGAACATCACTACTAACAACAAGCCTAAGGATAACCGAGGTGTTGTTATAGTTGATGATGAAGGAAAAGTAATTTGGAATGATAAATCCATCCGAGTTTACAGGGAAAAGCTGGAACTGGTTCTAACCCTCCAGGACCCAACTGAAATTGGGGACCTAAGCAAGTTTCTCTTTGCAGGTACAGGAGAAACAGCTAAGGAAGAAGAAGGCGTCTGCAACAATGTGGGTGATGGATAGTGGATGCTCGAAACACATGACGAATCTAAAGGATTTGCTTAGAAGTTTCGTGGAAAAAGAAGGTCCATCAGTTACTTTTGGTGATAACTCAAAAGGTTATACCAGAGGTTACGGTACCCTTGAAACCAATCATGTTTCAATTTCTAATGTCTCTTATGTTGATGGATTGAAGCATAACCTGCTCTGCATCAGCCAATTCTGTGATAATGGTTTCTCTGTCAAGTTTGATGCACAGGGTTGCAGAGTTAAAGATGTCGGATCAAAGCAGGTGATATTGTTGGGAAATCGATCTCCAACAGGGAATGTATACTACGCTGACTGGAACAGCAGCCTCCCTGACACTTGCCTGTTATCCAAGAGCAGTTCGGATGTGAGCTGGCTATGGCACAAGAGGCTCAACCATCTGAATTTCAAGACGATGAACCGACTCGCCAGACAAGAACATGCAAGAGGCATACCTAACCGAGTGTTTTCAACAACACACATCTGCAGTGCATGCCAGCTGGGAAAGCTCGCTAGAACCTCCTTCCGGTTGAAGTCAACTCCCTCAACCGATCGAGTGTTACAGCTGATCCATATGGATCTCTTCGGGCCAGTTACACCAAAAAGCATTAATGGAAACGAATATACATTGGTTGTAACTGATGACTACTCAAGATATACGTGGACCATCTTCATGCGCCACAAGAGTGAAACCCGAGATGAGCTGCCCAAGCTGATGGATCGGATATCGAACCAACAAGAGATAAAAATCATATCTATCCGATCAGATCGTGGAACGGAGTTTCTAAATGAAACCATTATTGAGTATTGCGAAAAGAATGGCATAACTCATCAGACATCAGCCGCGCGTACTCCACAACAGAATGGCGTAGCTGAGCGAAGAAATAGAACTCTGAAGGATGCAGCCACATCCATGTTAGCTAGCTCAGCACTGCCAAAGAGATTTTGGGCTGAAGCGATCAACACAGCATGCTACACTCAGAATCGATCTCTTCTCACCAAGCGGTTGGGAAAGACGCCCTACGAGCTGTGGAGACGCAGAAAGCCAGATATTTCTTATTTTCGTGTTTTTGGATCTAAGTGTTATATTCACAACAATGGGAAGACTCAGTTGAAAACTTTTGATGCCAAAGCTTCGAAGGGCATATTTCTTGGATATGCAGCTCGGATCAAGGCATATAGAGTTTTCAACAACAGCTCTCGTGTTGTGGAAATAACACCTCATGTTAGTTTTGATGAATCTACCTTTGAGTGCAGGGAACAGGTAAAGGAACAACACGCGGATCCAGCTGTTCTACCAGTTCTCACCAGATCGCAAGCACTTCGAGAAAAGAACCGAGCTGAACCTCTGATATGGGCAACTGAGGATGAGGATCCATACTCCTCTGAAGATGAATGCGAAGACCTCAGCTTGTCCCAAGGGGGAACTTCAACTGATGCCCCTCTAACTACATCAACATCTGAAGCAGAACCAAACTCAGCTCGAACTATTGTAAATGTTGAGGATCCAGACTCAACAGCTGATAAATCACCAGCTCTGAAGACTCCAACTCAGAATTTTGAACAGCCACAGTTGGAAGAAGAAGGAAGACGCAACCGAAGATGGTATGAAGTTCATTCCACCGACGACATCATCGGAGATCCAACCGAGGGTGTGCGCACACAGAGCAGGGTTGCAAATCCAGAATCAACCGAGGAAGATTCCAACTCTTATGCCCAATATGCTGAGGAATTGGCAGTTCTAGAGGAGTTCGAGCAAGCTGGAGATGTTGCCATGATTTCTTGCTTTGTAGCTGATGTTCCAGAACCGAAGAATGTTGGGGAAGCTCTCAACTGTGTCCACTGGACAACAGCAATGCAAGAAGAACTAAATGAGTTTCTACGCAACTGTGTATGGGAGTTGGTAGAAAGACCAAATGGTGTCAAGGTGATTGGATTGAAATGGATCTTCAAAAACAAGAGAGACGTCATTGGATTCATTGTGAGGAATAAAGCAAGGTTGGTAGCTCTAGGATACTGCCAACAAGAAGGAATTGACTTTGAAGATTCCTTCGCACCAGTTGCAAGGCTGAAAGCCATCCGGATCTTTCTAGCTTATGCCGCACATCACAAGTTCAAAGTATATCAGATGGATGTGAAGTGTGCATTCCTCAATGGAGATATCAAAGAAGATGTATATGTTGAACAGCCTCCTGGTTTTGAGACTGGAGATGGAAGAGTGTACAAGCTGAAGAAAGCTATCTATGGTCTAAAGCAAGCGCCAAGGGCATGGTATGACACTCTTTGTGGATTTCTTCTGAACTCGGGGTTCAAACGCGGTTCAGTTGATAAAACTCTATTCACCATCAAAGTTGGAGAAGAAATACTTGTTGTGCAAATTTATGTCGATGACATCATTTTCGGCTCCAAGTCGGAGGAGCTGTGCAAGAAATTCTCCGATCTTATGAAGGAGAAGTTCGAGATGTCAATGATGGGCGAGATGAATTATTTCCTTGGATTACAAGTGAAGCAGTCATCTGAAGGGATTTTCATCAACCTGTCCAAGTATACAAAGGAGCTCATCATCAAGTTCGGATTGCAGACAAGTAAGACAACTAAGATCCCTATGAATACGAACTGGAAGATCGAACCAGGAGCTGAGGGAAAGCTCGTTGATGCCAGCCAGTATAGAGGGATCATCGGTTCGCTGCTCTATCTAACTGCCAGCCGACCAGACATTTCATACGCAGTTGGAGTGTGTGCTCGTTTTCAAGTCCAACCAAGAGAAGCACACATGTTGGCAGCAAAGAACATCATTAAGTATCTGAAAGGAACTGTCAATGTTGGGTTGTGGTACCCAACTGATGACAATATCCAGCTGACTGGATACTCAGATGCCGACCTAGCAGGAGATCGGTTGGACAGGAAGTCTACTTCTGGACACTGTCAGTTCATGGGAAGCAAGCTGGTTTCATGGTTCTCCAAGAAACAAGCGTGTGTTGCTACTTCGACAACCGAGTCGGAGTATATGGCTGCCGGAAGCTGTTGCATGCAAGTATTGTGGCTGAAGCAGCAGCTGAGAGATTATGAAGTCTCAACTGGACAGGTTCCCATTCATTGTGATAGCTCGAGTGCTATAGCTATCTCTCTGAACCCTGTTCACCACTCTCGGACTAAGCATATCGATATTCGTCATCATTTCATCCGAGATCATATTGAGAAGAAGGATGTGTCCATGGAGAAGATCCCAACTGAGATTCAGAGAGCTGACATTTTCACCAAACCTCTTCCTGAAGCCCGGTTCAAGATGCTATGTGATCTTCTAGGACTCTTAGATCCGAGCTAAAAACTCATCCGAGCTAAAGAGTCATCCGAGATGAAGAGTCATCCGAGCTGATAAGAATCCATCCGAGCTGAAGAATCGGATATCCATTTAAGGGGGAAGCTCAGATGAAAAGGGAAGCTCAGATGAAGGGGGAATCTCAGATGCGAATTACCAACTGACGACATCAAACGTCAGCTGAAGAGACGAACTCGAGTTAGCTGATGGTATGCGGCAACTGAGGAGCACAACTGAGGTATACAGCTGATATCGACATCAGCTGCCAGGTATCATTTATGACTGAAGGTGTTATGTTCTTAAATGAGAATGTTTGAAATAAATTCAAACATTCCTGAGCTAGTCAGTTACATTAAAATAGCCATCATGTCGCATTAAATGTAAAGTACGGCTGAGCATCTATAGCCTACTTTATAGTGTGACTGGGCTGACATGAAACTGTACACCTTCTCACGCGCTAGTTGGAACTCGGATCAAAACGTCAAGTCAAAGATAGTCAACAGTCGCGAAATCCCAGCCGTTGATGGATTCGCGCCATTTAACCCCAACCGTTGATCTCATCCGAGTCAAAGACCTATATAAGGCGAAAAATCAGGAAGATATCTCCTACTTTCCTCATTCCTGCTTATCAGTTATAACTATTCATCGTCTTCCAGTTTTTCTGCCTAACCCGTTTCTGCAAATAGATTTCTTTCCTTTCCTATATATATTACCTTTGCAGTGATTTAATGGCACCCAAAAGCGAGAGAATGGCATCGGGACCTTCCCTCGTGCCTACCACGTATGAAGAGTCATTCGATATGTTAGTATCGAAGATTCACTTCGAGTAGATCCTCTCCGACGAGGATCTAGAGTCGCCGGTCTTAGCCCCTCTCGCCAACACTCTCCGAGAGAACGGATTACTGGAATGGGCCAAGCTCTGCCCCTCCCACTTGCTCAGGCGCCAAGTCGGAGAATTCTGCGTCAATCTCGTTCGCCCTCTTGACTGTTTGGAGGGAGTTTCCACGGTAGTGTCGTGTTGACAAAGAGATGTTCCAGCAAGGACGATACGTCGTGTCTCCTTCCCCATCGACGTGTCCGATGTCCTCCGGTACATCATACCAATCAACCACACCGCCACCGAGTTCCTGGAAAATATTACCGACGAACAAGCTGATGAATTTCTTCAAGATGCTCTGATCAAGCCAGAGCGGTTGAGGAGCAACATGCAAAGGACTAAGTTGAAGCCGGAACACCGCCTGTTGTTTGACGCCGTGTCGAAGGTCGTGTTCGGATACAGTGGCGCGTTCGGCGACATCAGCCGACCCAAATTGAAGCAGCTGGTGGCCCTGGAGCACCAACACCAAATCAACTGGTTCCAATATTTTCTGAACCAGTTGATGGTGGAGAAGTCGAAGATCTCTGAGACTACGACCGAGTCTGGAGAGAAGCTGCTGAGTGTGAAGGGCACGCTCAATTTCGGCTGCAAAATCTCCGCCTTCATCCTCCTCGCAACAAAGGACCGCAACATGGTCTGGGCTGACTGCGAGGAGACGCCTCTGAAGAAGCTGTTGCTGTTCCCGACGGTCAAGAAAGCACAGGAGGTGCTGAGGAGTGTCTACACTCCTAAGGACAAAAGGGAGTCGGGAAAGCCAGCTGAGTCAACAGCTGAGGGGGAACAAGCTGCTGCACGCCCCACAAAATCCAAAGCCTCACGTCGCCGAGCTGACGCTGAGAAGGAGTCGACTGACGAACCTGCCCAGAAAAAGTTAAGGGTAAGGTTCAAGAAGGCGATCAAGAAGGCAGCTGAGGTGCCAGCTGATGAGCCAACTGATGTTCCAGCTGACGTCAGCTGATGAGCCAGTTGAGTTTTCAGCTGAGGAGCCAGCTGAGGAACAAGCTCCAGACGAGGAGGGAGCGCAGGTCGAGTCCACACCTGCTGAGGAACGCTCCGAATCCAGCCGCTCAGCTGAAGCCGCATCGCTCGAGATTGTCCCTCGAGGCCCCGGAGCTGATGAGGCTGAGGGCATAGAGACGTCGGTTGCATCCTCCTCATCTTAGGACCTCGAAGATGTTACCACCTCCCCCACAGCTGGAGTGAATGCTGTACCGCCCCCAGAGCCTCTTGCTCTATCTACCCAAATCGAGCTAGAAATTCCGAGCTCTCAGCTCGATGCCAACATCGTGACCGCTCCTTCGGCCGATGTTGAGGAAACCATTGCACCCTCTTCCCCAACTGAATCCCAAATTCCGAGCTCTCAGCTCGATGCCGATGTTGTGACCGACTCTATGGCCAACATCGATGAACCTCTTGAACCCGAACCATACAATCTCACCCCTCCCCGATCAACGAAGCGGAGGACCTGCAGGCTGTTGCTGACGAGCACGAAGGCAGGGTGGCCTACTGCTTTCAAAAGCTGTTGGGTCTGTTCCCTGCGGCTCGCGACATGCCCATCTTCGCCACACTAGGAACCGAGCTACTGTACCAGTTCCACCTGATCTTTAGCCAGTGGTATGTCAAGGAGGACATGATCAGGGTACTGAGCTGGGACAGGCTGAAGTCTGATGAATCCCGCATCCGAGCCTACTTCAACTACTCCAACTTGGAGGTGGCATACAACAACCGGATCGCGCTGCTCACTAGACGGATGGACCAGAGTCTGGTTGAAGGGAAGGACACAAGGGAGGAAGCTGGAAATGAGTGTGTCGACTTCCTTGACAGCATGTTGGTGAAATCAGCTGACTTCCTTGAAGATGTCGATGCAGCAGCTGCCGCCGCAAAGGAAGAAGAGGAAAACTTGAAGCTGTACCTAGCAAACCGTCAAGCCATGGTCACAGCTGAGCCTCTAGCTCAGTCTGCTCAAGCCCTTCCAGCTGCCCAGCTCGCTCCTTCAACAGAACAAATCTGCGAGCTAGTGGCTGAGAGGGTCAACCAGTTGAGGACTGAGCTGCTCGCCAACCTCAAGCACCAACAAGATGACCAGCTGAGGGAGTTGGCAGCTCAAGAAGTGAAGTACCAACAACTGGTGGAGGAGAATGCCGAGCTGAAGATGAAGCTGAATGATCTCTCCTCCTCCACCAGTCAGGACGTGTCGGAGCTGAAATCCACTCTGTTGGGTTTGAAGTCGGAAGTGAATGTCTTCAAGTGCTTGGCTGACTCAAATCTGGCCAAGTCCCAACAGATGCAGGATGCTGAATGGGAGTCCCGGTTTGAGTCGCGTTGGGCTGAGTTCGTTGCCTTTCAGACAGAGGTCAACGACAACCTCTCTGTCTTGAAGAAGGCAGAACAAGAGCGCCAGGACTCCGAACTGGCGAAGAAGATCGAGCTGGAGTGTGCGGTCGATGAACTCTTCAACCGTGTTCAATCCACCGAGACCAAACTCAACTCTCTGGACGGTTCAGTAGCAAGCCTTGTTGCTGATGCCAAAAAGGGGGAAGAGAAGGAGACAGAGGGTGAAGCATAGGAAGAAGAAGAGACCTAAGAAGAAGGAGTGCCAGCTGCTCAACCATCCAAATCTCAGCTGAGGAGGAGGAAGTCTGCTGCTGCCAAGTCAACCGAAGTCGGTGGAGCCGAAATGACTAAGGACTTGGAGCAGGCAAAGAAGATTGGAGTTTCCTACAGCTCCATAGCCGAGATCGCAGCCGAGCTGGATTCTGAACTCGACGGGATAACAACCGAAGAGTGCATTGCAGCGGCCAAGGCTATGGATTTAGAGGAGAAGGACTACATGAACCCGAGCTGGATCAGAAAGTTTGCCGCCAGCCAGGCGAGGAGGGTGAACCAGTTCGAGGTTGAGCTGAAGAAGGTTTCTCAGAACCTGGACCGCAACGTTGCCTCCCGCAGCCGACGCCGCATCAATAAAATTCAATCAAAGGCGGAGGCTCGGTTGAAGCAACAAAGGTTGCCTCTAAAGTCCAAGGTTGAGAGGTGATGAGTGGGAGCTGTTCAAGCAGGAGTTCGTGAACGACTTCTATTACAGGAAGGTTTACGCAACTGACGACCCAACGAGAGCGTTCAAGGAGGCGCTGACCGAGTTGCACTCAGGTGACCCGGGCATGTTCAGTCAATTTAGGAGGGCCATGATTGACGCCAACCTGGACTTGAACACTGTTCCAGTTCCCAAGAGGGTTACTTATCGGCCACCTCTTCTCCCGGATTCCAGCAACCCGAACCGCACGAAGATTGCATCTGAGGCGAGGCAGGTCTGCAAGGAGCATGGAGTGGACATTTCCAAGGAGTCACCTGCTAAGAGGGAAATTTTTGTAAGGATTTTTGGCAAGTATGGGCTACAATACTAGCTCAGTTAGTTTTCTAGCAACTGTTGTAATTTTCGGTTTTTGAGCCTATCTTTTTTAACAATCAGTTGTAATGAAAACTATTTAGATATAAGATTCACCTTGATGAACAATCCCTCATTGTCCAAGCTCTGAATCACAAAGTCTTTCAATATCATATTATATCTGCACTAACCCTTTGATGTTTCATCTTATAGACTGTCTAGAATTTCAGCTGAGATTTTAGGTCAGTTAGAGAGGATTAGATCAATAGTGGTTTAAAGTTGTAAGTGGTTTTGGCATCATCAAAAAGGGGGAAATTGTTGGGAAATTTATTAGTATGAGTTTTGATGAATTCCAAAACCGACTGACCCCAACCGAGTAGATGTTGCCAGAACCTAATGTTAGAATTTAGGCTCGCTGTTTGAGTAAAGTTGAGATTTTATCTTTACAGGTCTCCAGCTAAAGATGGCAACAAGGCATCACTCAGACAAAATATCAGTTATGATGAAGGACAACTGAGAGTTCATATGTTCAGATGGAATGAGGGGGAAGTCTTCAGAACATCAGTTGTGAAAGAAACCAACTGAGCGTTCATCAGATGAGAAACAGTAGAAAGGAAGAGAACATCAGATGAAAAGGAAAGTCATGTGAGGGTTCAAACCCAACTGAGTAAATACAAGGAAGACAACTGAGTGTTCAGTTTCAGAACCTCAGTTGTAGAACTCGACCAAGAAGATTAACTGCTTGAAGTTCAAAGTCAGCTGAGAGTCCAACAGTTCAGAACATCAGCTGAAGACCATTCAGATGAAGATCAAGACTTTCAACCGACGAACCGAAGTTGACTGTCAGAAAGGTTAAGATTTGAATTTCAAAAGGAAGTCACATGAGGGTTTGACCGTTCAGTCACTACCCCATCTGGCCCAACACAAGGCTGTCTCAGATGGAAAGCAGAAGAGCACAGATGCCATATCGGGAAAGTCTGCAGAGATGAGAGACAAGCCATCGCTATCAACCGATCAGAGATCAACTGCTCCTCCAACGGCTAGTTGATTCTCTCCGCCTATAAATAGAGGCATTCTCTCATTCGAGAGATACATACACGAGACAGACTGAAGCAAGAAAGAAAAGTGCAAGAGAATCAAGTGAAAGAAAAATCTGCTAACCTCCTATTCTAAGAACATCAGCAGCTGAGAGTTCAAGAGTGACAGAACATTAGTAGCTGAGGGTTCATAGAGGGAAAATCTGTCTTAGATCTTAGTTTGAGTGTTTATTCGTTCAAGCCTTAGATCAGCTCTCATTCGTGATCGAGCTGTAGTTAGAAATCCTACCCTTTCTCACACCCTAAAAAGTGTGCTAGGACCTTACTCTTCCTGTAATTGAGTAGTCAGGTCGTCAAGTACCCGCAAACTTGACATAGGCTGTTTAGTGCCCGGAAACTAAACTGTAAGGTCGATAAGTACCCGCAAACTTATCCTTAACGGTTGCTCAGCCCGCGTAAGCTGAGTGGTTCTGTCCAGAAGAACTTGGACTGAGGTGTGAGGATTCACATCTCCCCGTGGACGTAGGAGGGTTATCTCCGAACCACGTTAAATCCTGTGTGTCCGTGTTTGTTTTTATTCAGTTACATCTGCATTTTTTTCTGATCAATCTAACCGACATACAAACCGCATTTGCACATTTTCAACCGAGCTGTTTTGGTTCTTGACCAACCGAGCTGTTTTGCGTGAGTTGCTTTTAACGAGTTTATTTTTTCCACCACATTCCGCACAGCCTCACTCTTCCAGCTGAGGTCGCTTACTCAGTTGTGAATTTCCAACTGAGTCATCTTTTACTCAGTTGAAGTGATTTTTCAGGTTTAAGTTTTTACATCCTAACTTGTGTATTCCCTCCCCCCCATACACCAGTAACTCGTTTCGGGACCATCAACCCCTACGGTCTCCTCCACTATCTCGGGGCCTAAAACTCGTTTCTCGCCGACTTCATCCCAATGAAGAGGCGACCTACACTTTCTCCCATACAAAGCTTCGTACGGAGCCATACCAAGTGATGCATGGTAGCTATTGTTATAGGCAAATTCTATCAATGGCAGTTGCCTTTCCCAATTTCCTCCAAAATCCACAGCACATGCTCTCAACAAGTCTTCTAGAGTCTGAATAGTCCTCTCCGATTGCCCGTCCGTTTGTGGATGGTATGCCGTGCTGAAATCCAAGTTAGTACCCAGAGCTGCTTGAAGACTTCTCTAAAATTTCGAAGTGAACCTCGTGTCACGATCCGACACAATGCTAGCTGGAACACCATGTAGTCTCACAATCTCTTGAATGTAGATTTCAGCCAACCGTTCCATGCTATAAGTCATCTTTATTGGTAGAAAGTGAGCAATCTTGGTAAGTCGGTCGATGATAACCCAGATTGCATGATTACCCTTGACCGTTTTCGGCAAACCCACCACAAAATCCATAGTGATCTTTTCCCACTTCCATTCCGGGATATTAAGCGGCTTTACCAAACCCATCGGTCGTTGATGTTCCGCCTTCACCAGTTGACATGTCATGCACCTTTCAACATAATCACCAATGGAATTCTTCATATTTCTCCACCAAAAGATCTTTTTCAAATCTTGGTACATCTTGGTTCCTCCGGGATGGATGGAGTAAGGCGTGTTGTGGGCTTCCTTCATGATTTTCCTCCTCAACTCCTCATTTTTCGGCACACAAATTCTTCCTTCAAAAGTTAAAGCACCTTCGGCATCAACAGAGAAACCTTTGATATCGCCTTTCAAAGCCTGCTTCTTTAACTTGCCCAAAAATTCATCACTCTCTTGTGCCCGCTTCTTTAATTTGACCTTCTTCTTTTCAATGAATTCAAATGTGTCAACAGCCGAAAATGTACTATATACCTTGTTTTGAACTCATAGCTTCAACTTCTTCAATCTTTCCTAACATGGCTGCTTCAATCTCTCTCTCTCTCTCTGTGTGTGTGTCTCTCTCTCTCTCCCTCTCCTTGTCCAACATCAAGGTTAAATTTTTAGTGATTTTGAAAATTTGGGCTTCGCCTCAAACGAAATAGTGGAGACAATCTTGAGGCAAGTGTTTTTCATTCATTGTTGGTTTAGACAATCAAACCAGTTAGCAACTAACTATTCAGAATATCGATTTTTTCTCATCTTTTTTGGGTTTTTGATACCATCATAAAATTTAGCTTGTAAAACTCATAATTTTTCTATTTTTATTTATTTATTTTTGTCACGAGACTAAAACATTCCCATATTAAATCTGAAGTGGATGTCGAAATTGTTAACCCGTATTTAGGAGATAATTGATCCTAAATTTATTACCACTCGACAATGCAGACCAATATATCTTCACCATAAAAAAAAATTATTAGTATGTATGTATCTGGTTACGATAAGATAATACTTAGGGTACATTTACTTTGGTAGAGTATGGAAAATGAACGAAAAAGAAAATGTAGGAAAATAAAAAATATTTTCACTTCTCCCTCATGTTAATATTTTCCACAATTGAAATTAAAAGGATGGAAAACGATGGAAAATGATAAAATTAACAACTCTAATAAACATGTGAAAAAGATGAAAAATTGTGAAAATATTTATTTTTCATCATTTTGCATCAAAGTAAACGCACTCTTACGAGCTAAATCCGATGCTAGCACTTATTGGACACCTTTTACGTCTCTAAACTTTAAATTAACAAAAAGGAGAAATTACAAGAAAAAAAAAGCGATGCATATGAAACTGAGCTACTCGTAAGCCACTCGGACGACCTGCTTCCCGACATTGCGACCGGAGAAGAGGCCTATCAATGCAGCCGGTGCGCTCTCGAGCCCTTCGTCTACGTCCTCCACATACGCAATCTTCCCTTGCTTTATGAGCGGCAAGATGAAGTCCATAAACTTCGGATAGAGGGAATAATGGTGGAACACCAAAAATCCTTGCATTCGAATTTGCTTTGTTATAATCACGAACAAGTTTCGCACACCTTCTTCCTCGTCGAGGTTGTACTGAGATATCATCCCACACGTCGCGATCCGACCATTCAATTTCATGTTGAGAAGCACTGCTTCCAACATCTTTCCTCCCACGTTCTCAAAGTATATGTCGATCCCTTGAGGGAAATATCTAACAAAAATCAAACAACATTAATATTGTGATAAAAAAAATTTAACAAACTTACTAACTAATTAAGGATATGACATGAGCATGGAGGTTTATACTGTCCAAAAATACGAAGGTTGATTAATTATCAGTAACTAACCTTTTCAAAGCTGCATTCAGATCAGCTTCTTCTTTATAATTAAATGCATCATCAAATCCGAATTTGCTCTTTAAAAGATTCACCTAATCAACAAATTAACAAATGTACAAGATCATAAATCCAAACCATGATACAACTCTGCCATTTTATCTAATTACACTTAATCCTTAGTTAGTTCTCTTAGTGATGCGTATAATATATACGTACGTTGTGGTCACCAAAGTCTTAATTTGTCTAAGATTAGTTAGCATAAAATTAATTAGGATAATGTAATTGGATCTTAATTATTTATGAAAGTAGAGCAAACCTTAAATTTCCTGTTGTTCAAGAAGGAAAAAAAAAAAAAAATCAAACCTTATCTTGGGTTCCAGCACTTCCAACCACATAACAACCCAATAGCTTAGCAAATTGGCCCACAAGCTGACCCACAGCTCCAGAAGCAGCAGAAATAAACACAGTTTCCCCTTGTTTTGGAGATGATATCTCATTAAAACCAACATATGCACTCATCCCAGGCATACCTTAATTAATTTAACACAGAAACAAAAATATAAATATAATTTATGTGACTAGTAAATATAAACACAAACATTGTTGATTTACATTATTATATATTATGGCTTGTTTGCTAGGAGTGATAAGCTCAGAATTAAGTGTAGGTCTCCCCTGACACCAGTCTCATGCATGAGACGGATTTCACTCACTTTGATCTGGTCAAACCCGTTGACCACTATCTTCTTTTTATTTAAAAAAAAATTAAAAAAATAATCACTCCGTCCTGTCACAAATGTCTTTTATTCTTTTTTGTGATGTACCATTACACTTGTCTTCTTTCCTTATTGGGAAAAAAGTAGAGATAATTAAGTTTCAATTAAATTATTCACTTTACATTTTTCATCCTACTTCTTCCCTTATTTTCTGTGTCATTCACTGTTCACTCTCTCTCTACCCACTTATTTCGTTTTAATAACTCCATTAAATACATCTTTTCTCCCTAATTATTTTTTCCTTAATACTCGTGCCCAAAAGGAAGCAGACATCTACGATGGGAAGGAGGAAGTACAATTCATTCAAAAATTTGAAAAAAACTCTAATTGGAGATTAATAAACTCTAAAGGATTGATTAAAAAAAAAATGGCTGGCGTGGATCGTATATTCCATGCGCCCGACTTTTTTCTTATTTCCAGTAACAGTTGAGAATTTGTGCAGAATTAATTAGAAATGGAAGATTTGAAGCTACTGACCAAGAATTCCAGTGTAGTAGGAGAGAGGAACATCTGTACAGTGAATCTTGAAAAGACCCTCTGTAGATTTAATAAGACTATAGTCTTCCCAACCAGTCATACCCCAAATCAAGTCACCTTTCTTGAAATTGGGACTAGAAGAATCCACCACTTTGGCCACTCCATATCCCATTATTGGCTGTCTCATACAATGCAAAAATAAAAAATACTATCATAATTGAATATATATCTTAATGTGCTATATACAAAAAAAAAAAAAAGGAGAGGAGATTTACCGAGCCAGGGGTAAAAATGGGAACATAGTTGTCGTCGAGTTTGCTCATGCGGCTGCGCATGTAGGGATCGCACGACAAGTAGAGATTCTTCACCAAAACGGCGTCGTTGCAGCCTTCGGGCACCTTGAGTTTGATTGTGGAGGTTTTGAGTATCATATCTGATTCTTTTGGAAATCCATTTATGTAGTCTTTGAATATTATTTGTTTGTTGCTCACTTCCTCCGCCATTTTTTTTTTCTTTTCCAGCTATGTTTCTATTTCAGTGTGTGTTGTGCGTGTGTTCTGGAAAGGGAGGAGGTTCTTATTTTTAATTTTTTTTTGTTGAGATATGATATAAAGGGAGTTAATTTGTTCTTGAATACGAACTGCACAAATATGTAATTAAAAAAAATTGAATAATTTTTGTGGCGATGATTGAGGAAGTCATGCATGTACCACATTGGCACACGTTTATGATATTGACATATTGTACTCTTTTTTCTTTCCTTTTCTTTTTTCGTGATCTTGTGGAAACGTGGTTCACACTAGATAAATCTCTGTTCATATGCAGTAGTATGCAAATCATATATATGCCTAGAAATGTCGTGACACGTGATAGAATTTATCAACTCTACTTTTATTAACGATAACATATACTTTAAATTATTTGGTAAAATAATTATTGTCGTGATTAAAAGTAATCATATTGACATGAATAAAGGTAATGTTTCAAAAATATTACTTTTCTTTGTACAATATTTATTTTCTTTCACGACAACTTGTACTTTTAGCAATTCGGTCAAGTAATTATTATCATAATGAAAAATTATCATTGATATGAACAAAGGTAATGTTTCTAAAATATTACTTTCTTCGCAACAATATTTACTTTTATTCACGACAACCTATACTTTTAACAATTTGGTCAAGTAATTATTATCGTAACGAAAAATAATCATTCATATGAACAAATGTAATGTTTCAAAAATATTACTTTTCAAATGTAAATAATTTTAAAAAATAAATAAAATGAAAAATAAATAAAATGAATAATATGACACAATATAATCAAAGAAATATTAAGGAAAAATGGAAAAAATAAAAATTATTTTATAAAAAGGTAATATGAAGAATAAATAATAAAAAAAAAATAGAGACAACAAATAAAATGAATAACATGTAAGAAACAACATAATGGAGAAGACAAATTAAAGAAAGGGATAATTGTCTGTAAATCCTCAACCTTTCCTCAAATTTGGAAATTGTATATGACTTTTTCATTTTCGCATAGAAAACCATCACCTGCCTTTTTTTTTTCTTCTGATTTTGCACTTCCGGTCGACTTCCCCCAATTTTTTTTTTGATGTGGCTTCTCGGAACGCCACGTTGGAGGCTGGAAATGACACGTTGGAGACCAGAGTAGACAAAACGACGTCGTTTTGATAATTTTAACTTAAAAAAATAAAAAATAAACACATCATGTGTGCCAACTCATTAAAAAAAAAGGCTTGTTCTCCTCTCTCTCTCCTGTTCTCCTTCCGCCACAGTCGCCACCGGTTGCCGCCGCCGCCAATGGTGGTGCCAACCCTACATTCCAGGCGAGCAAAGCTCAGCTCTACAACGCGATGCGTTGCGGCGGAGCGTCTCCAATCTCGATTCAGGGAGCTCCAATCCGAGGCTGATTTCTCGATTCGACATCCTTACCCGCACAGCGGCGGAGGCGTCGAAGGTGAAGGTGAAGGACGTCGAAGGTGAAGGACGTTTTACTCTCTTGCCCAACTCTCTCTCTCTCTCTCGTATATGTCTCTTGCCCAACTCTCTCTCTCTCGTATATCTCTCTTTCAAACCTCATCTCTGACCGCCACACCATATTCTCCGACCACCACCACCACCACCACCCATCTGCAAACCCTACACAAATTGACCGTTAGGCCGGCAGCAAATCGCCAAATTCCAACCTCTCCTTCAACCACCAACAAGCAACTCCAAGGCCGGCAGCAAATCCCCAAATTCCAACCTCTCTTTCAACCACCAACAATCAAATCCAGAGAGAGAGAGATTCAATAATTTTTCTTTTCGAAAGAGAGAGAGAGATTGAGAATAGCGATGCAAGAGCAGGAGAGCGCGGCGGCGACGATGAGCGGGACGATCGAGCGGCTGAGGGAGGCAGCGGCGGAGGATGCCGAGTCGTGCTGTTGCGACGGTGACGGCTCATAAGGAGATGTTGAAAGGAGATGGACGAGATGGGAGAAGATGGCGACGCATAAGGAGAGAAGGATAAAGTGGGGTATTGGTTACGGCGGCACGGTGGCGGTCGGAGGCGAGGGTGGAGGTGCCAATGGCAGAAATGGGTGTGACGGCGGAGGCGATGTGAATATGGGTGGGGAGAGGGAGACAGACGGTAGAGAAGGGGTGGGAGGGGTGATAGCATATTTTTAATTTTTTATTTTCTTTTCTTAAAAAATTAGTTGGCAGTATGATGTGTAATTTTTTATTTTTGTTTATATTTTTTTTACATAAAACGACGTCGTATTGTAAATTCCGGCTTCCACGGTGGTGATTCCGACGTCCACGTCAGAAATTAATTGGGGGAAATCGACCGGAAGTGCAAAATTAGAAAAAAAAAAGGCAGGTGATGGTTTTCTGTGCGAAAATGAAAAAGTCATATACAATTTCTGAATTTGAGGAAAGGTTGAGGATTTACAGACAAAAACTAAAAATAAAGAAGGCTTTAAAAAATAAAAGTCCAATACTATAAATAAATTGATCTATGTCTAAATATACAAAAGCAACAGTAGCGCACTCAAATGCCAACATTTTGTATAGTTATTCCACACATTTGATTTCTTTCTCTTTTTTCAGATTTTAAAACTTTCATTCACATTTATTGTTTTGTCGTATAATATTCTAAACAATTCCCTTCACTCGTTTCTTCTTCTTCTTCTTCTTCTTCTTCTTCTTCTTCTTCTTTTTTTTTTTTCAGATTTTTAAATTTAATTTTTCTTTTTGTTATAGAATACAAAACATTATGTGTCAATTTTTCATAATGCTAACTTCTAAATACACTCTAAAATATTGCATTACTTTCTAAAGTTCGTATTAATTAGTACTTACCTATTTCTAGGCTTGAATTTAAAAATTTAAAATGAAATCCATAAGTAACAAAAATCGAGCATATTTTCTGTTGTAAACAAAATAAGAACAAATTAAAAGCAAACAAAAATATGAATTATTTATGATTTCTGTTAAAGCATACCAAATAAAGGGTTCAACTTCAGATTTTCAACAAATAGCAAAAATTCGATTTTATTCGAGAGAAGAAAACTTACGAGATTTACTGCACTATATATAATCTCCCAAAGGAAAAAAAAAAAAGGAAGGAAAATAACGAAAGGGCAAAAGTATATAACAGGAGGATGATGAAAAAGTTTACGAAACGCCGCCATTTGGTGCACAACATCATATGCTGTGTTTCTCACCACAATAGGGGATCCATCCCCAGGCGTGCTGCTGGCAAAATTTCTTTTTTTTAATAAATGAGAGCGGGTCAGCGGGTCAAACCCGACCCGACTGACCCAGTTGTATACTATGAAATAGGTGCATAGAAACACGCCCCTAAAAATTTTATCAAATTTTCCTCATGTTCGGAGTGTCAGTTTTGGGCTTACTAGTTTTGGGCTTACTTGGATATTGGACATCTTTGCTATATTTTTTACCGGTTTCTTATTTTTTTTTTAATAAATGAGAGCGGGTCAGCGGGGTCGAAACTTTTTTTTTTAGATAAATGAGAGCGAGTCAGCGGGTCAAACCCGACCCGACTGAGCCAGTTGTATACTATGAAACAGGTGCATAGAAACACGCCCCTAAAAAGTTTATCAATTTTTCCTCATGTTCGGAATGCCAGTTTTGGACTTTCTTGGATATTGGACATCTTTGCTGTATTTTTTACCGGTTGCTTTTTTTTAAGAATAATGTGAATTCTAATGATTGTAAAATATAAAATAAAATCTAAAAAATTGAAAAAATTGAAAGCAATATATCTTATTTTAGTTAATTTATTGACATTTTGGGGCACGGAATCCATTGAGTGCTTTTGTACTCAACCCTCTGAATTGTTTTCCCTAATGCAGGTTGATTAACGTGGAGGCAAAGGAGGGAGATGTGGATGTTGTGTTTTCATTCCATTCAAGTACTTGTCGGTCTTTATGACCATCGTTGTTGTCTTCAATAAGGCTTATGTCATCAAACTCATGTTACCTCTTATGTTCTAACCATCTACTTTTAGATGGTTATTTTTTGAAACGCTTCTGCAGTGCGGCGCCGGTGTCCTCATACATCAACCCCAGTTGTGTTATGCAAGGGCATCAATGTTGAATAATTACCCACATTGCCTTTATTATCTAAAACACTTATCCTTTCAATATTTTCAATAAAATAACATTTGTTATCATTTATGATCATGATTTATATGATTTCACCCTACCCACTGTGTGGCGGCTCGGACGGATCCGCATAGGCCCGGGTCGCGGGTCGCCATAGCGTAGTTCAATGGTGCTGATTATGGATAAGAATTTCTTTGGGAAGTTTGTGAAGCCCAATTTGGATAAAGTTGGTGATTTGTGGAGTGAAAGATTGAAGAAATGTTGATTATCAAGTATGGTAAATCGGCTTAACTTTGATCTGGTTCTATTTTTGTGATATAACTAGATGGAGTTGGTTGTGATCATTTCAATTATAGTGATATAAGTGGAAAAAGTTGGTTTCTTAATTGTTTGTGATTTGAGATTGGATACTAATTGTAATTTGAGGTAGTCTGGTGTATGATTAACTTTGATCAATTCAATTTTTGTGATATAGGATCAAAGTTGGTATCTTGATTGTTTATTTCGAGTTTGATTGTATATATACTAATTGTAAGTGACTTTGATTAATTCAATTGTTGTGATGTAACTGGACAAAGTTGGTTTCTTTGTGTTGGAGATCTTTGAGTATGATTGGATACTAATTTTAATGACCTTGATCAATTCAAATACTCTTAACTTTGATAGATTCTATTGTTGGTTTCTTGATTGTTTGTGTTAGTTTCTGTCATTGACATTACTCAATCATCTTCTAAACTCTTATTCTCATATTAAGAGTTAACAAAGGTAGGTATTCATCTTTAATATCACCATCTCTTGGTCATTTCATAAGAGAAAGCTGCAGTGATTGTTATGTACCATCATTTATTCCATGTCCCCTTGAACAACTAGCCTCTATTTATTTTTTTATTTTTTATTTTTTATTTTTTATTTTTTATTTTTTATTTATTTTTTCTTTTTGCCAAGAACACTTCTAAAAGAAGTTTTACAGGAAATCCGTGCTCACGAATAATTTGTCTATTTTCACGCTTATAGACGACGGGGAAAGCAAATACCGTCTTCTATATTCATATAGACAACACGAATGAAATCCTCGTTGTCTATTACGTGTACTCTATTTCCGTTTTTCTTGTAGTGATTCTTCTTATAAGGTTTAACCCAACCATGATGAATGAAGGTTGTCAGTTTTACTAGGTCACAGCTATGATGCATGGATTCTTCAAAAATGACATGTAGCTGTATCGGATTCTCGTTTAGGTGCGATTCTTATCGGATTCTTGTGCAATTTGCACCCGATTCGCCACGTGGCGTTAGTGGCGTATCCTTCCAAATATAAAATAAAAGACAATCGGATTCGCAAATCTCGTGCGGAAAAATTGCGAATCCTATAGATGAAAGGGTTGTATGAGCTCGCGCTCGCGACGAATCGATAATAAGGTTCGAAGGATTTTTAAATTTTTATTTGAATTATGACTTTTATATTGAGTTAATGATATTTGCATTGTTTTTACTTAGTTTAGTATTACCTAATTGAAATTCTTAAGTTTTGAGTAAGAGAAACGTGAATTACAAATAATTAATTTATAAAAAACTTAAATTTATATTTATTTCATTAGTGTTATGTATAATTAAATAGTATTCACTAGACATATCCTTGATGAATCGCACTCTGAAATTTTTAAAATTTTGTATCCCCGTACCCGTATCGTATCACCTACGCACCCGCTCCCCCACACCCGCTCCCCCACACCCGTGCAACATAGGGTCACAGATGTGAAACTGGGCTACTTTCTTAACTGTGTTTGCCACTTGCGCTTATCCAAATCTTATTTGTGAACAGGTTAGTGTGTACACTAGTTAGTCAATCCTGTTTTATTACATTATGCTTGTCACTGCTATCATCCGAGTGCAACTTTTGCATGACTTTTAACTTAAAACAAAAAATAAACAGGTGTCTGCAAATAGCAAAGGCATTTGGAGCTTCTGAGATTATCGCGGTGGATGTTCAAGATGAGAAACTTGAGAAAGCTAAGATATTTGGAGCAACTCACACCATATATTCACGAAAAGAGGATGCTGTGGCTAAGATTAAGGTATATGCTCTATAATTTGTTTATCTTTAGTTTCAACATATACATGAAGCTTGAACTTGGATCTTAATGCTTCACCGAGGAAATTGAAACGGACTCGGGGGGGGGGGGGGGGGGAGGGGATTTTTGAGGGGTAAGCACATCCATGAAGCACAGATTTACATCACTGCGAGCTATGATATTTATCTTCTCTCGGTGCAATCCTCACTGGAACCAATATATACTATAGTTACACTTTTGTTTAGTTTATAAAAAACTTATTGGGGCTAATGCTCAGATTTTAGCTGTCATCATCCTTGTTAGCTGGTTTCTTGGAACATCAAGCCTTCTTAATTTGTTGGTTTACTCATGTTGTGTTTTGAGCTTCTTCTTTTCAATGAATTCAAATGTGTCAACAGCCGAAAATGTACTACTCCCTCTGTCCCGCCGAATACAGCCTAGTTCATATGGGCACAGAGAATAAGAAAAAATGTATTGGATATAAAGAGAGTATTTAGTAAAGTGTGAATGTAGTATTATAATGCTAATAATGTTATAGATGGGATGGTGGATAATGGGCACTAGGAGTAGGTAAGTAGGGTTTAGATGGGATGGTGGGTCACATGTAGTGTGAATGAAATATTTTATAATGCTAAATATACACTAATTATTTCCTTTGTGAGACGTTCCAAAATGGAAAACAAGTCGTATTCGGTGGGACGGAGAGAGTATATACCATGTTTTGAACTCATAGCTTCAACTTCGTCAATCTTTCCTAATATGGCTGCTTCAATTCCTCTCTCTCTCTCTCTCTCTCTCTTTATCTCTCTCTATCCTCTCTCTCTCAATTCCAAGGTTAAATTTTTAGTGATTATGAAAAATTTGGGCTTCGCCTCAAACGAAATAGTGGAGACAATCTCGAGGCAAGTGTTTTTCATTCATTGTTTGGTTTAGACAATCAAACCAGTTAGCAACTAACTATACAGAATATCGATTTTTTTCATTGTTAGCTTGATCATGGTCCAACAGTCGCAACAAATTGATTACAACACGAGGCCGGGCCGGGCCGGCTACTCGACTTACCTTCCAACATTCCTAATATTTGCAACCGCGACTCATAGACAGCTTAGCTGCGTGCAAGTGAGATTCAACTATCATGCACCTTAGCTTGCTTCCACCAAATGACAACTACTTAGTTCTAGTCCTAGTTCCATAGTATAAACGAACTTTATCCATCTTTTTTGGGTTTTTGATACCATCATAAAATTTAGCTTGTAAAACTCATAATTTTTCGATTTTTTTTATTTATTTATTTTTGCCACGAGACTAAAACATTCCCATATTAAATCTGAAGTGGATGTCGGAATTGTTAACCTGTAATTTGGAGATAATTGATCCTAAATTTATTACCCCTTGACACTGCAGACCAATATATCTTCACCATAAAAAAAATTATTAGTATGTACGTATCTGGTTACAATAAGATAATACTTAGGGTACATTTTCTTTGGTGGAGTATGGAAAATGAACGAAAAGAAAAAGTAGGAAAAAAAAAAAAAATTCACCTCTCCCTCCTCATGCTAATATTTTCCACAATTGAAATAAAAAGGATGGAAAACGATGGAAAATGATAAAATTAACAACTTTAATAAACATGTGAAAAGGATGAAAAAGTGTGAAAATATTTATTTTTCATCAAAGTAAACGCACTCTTAAGAGAATAAGAGTTATATCCGATGCTAGCACTTATTGGACACCTTTAACGTCTCTAAACTTTAAATTAAAAAAAAGGAAAAAATTACAAGAAGAAAAAAAAAGCAATGCATATGAAACTGAGCTACTCGTAAGCCACTCGGACGACCTGCTTTCCGACGTTGCGACCGGAGAAGAGGCCTATCAATGCAGCCGGTGCGCTCTCGAGCCCTTCGGCTACGTCCTCTACATACGCAATCTTCCCTTGCTTTATGAGCGGCAAGATGAAGTCCATAAACTTCGGATAGAGGGAATAATAGTAGAACACCAAAAATCCTTGCATTCGAATTTGCTTTGTTATAATTGCGGACAAGTTTCGCACACCTTCTTCCTCGTCGAGGTTGTACTGAGATATCATCCCACACATGGCGATCCGACCATTCAATTTCATGTTGAGAAGCACTCCTTCCAACATCTTTCCTCCCACGTTCTCAAAGTATATGTCGATCCCTTGAGGGAAATATCTAACAAAAATCAAACAACATTAATATTGTCATAAAAATTTAACAAACTTAGTAGATGTGACATTCTCATGCAGTTTTATTGTAACTAACCTTTTCAAAGCTGCATTCAGATCAGCTTCTTCTTTGTAATTAAAAGCATCATCAAATCCGAATTTGCTCTTCAAAAGATTCACCTACTCAACAAATGCACAAGATCATAAACCCAAACCATGACATAACTTGAGGAGGTCTCCCCTGCGACCAGTCTCTTTGCATGAGACCGGATCCGTCGGGTCAACCATAATTTTTTTTTTATTTCAACTTTTTTTTAATTTCAGTTTTTTTTTTTAATTTTAATTTTTTTCCCGGCTCCGCCTTCAGCTTCGATTTCAATTTATAGATAATCGTAATGACGACATTCATGTCTTTTAGCTTGCTTCGAGGTCTTCTGTTTTCCTGGTTCAACTCTTAAAACAAAAGAAAAAAATACTGGCGCGTGCATGCCACGCGCGTGTACCTCATGCTCCCCTCGCACGGTCGCATGAGATGTGACCTACCGCATATGAGTTTTTGCGAGATAACTTTGCCATTGTCTTTCAACATTCAAGATTAGGGAATGGACTCATGTACGACGGGCCTTACCGTACAGAACCGCCCACCCCTTAATTCATTTTCAATTTTTTAATATTTTATAAATAAATTTAATTAATGTTGAATAAATCTTCAATATCTTAATGAATCATAATTTAGAATTAAATACAGTGCCTAACTACCTCTTAATTACATCTAATTACATTTAGTCCTTAGTTAGTTGTCTTAATGATGCATGTATCGGTACGTTGCTGCTCAAATAGGACTGCACCAAAGTCTTTGTCTAAGATTAGTTAGCATAATTAGTAGTAATTAAGCATAAAATTAATTAAGATAATGTAAATGGATCTTAATTATCCATGAAAAGGAGAGCAAACCTTATCTTGGGTTCCAGCACTTCCAACCACATAACAACCCAATAGCTTAGCAAATTGGCCCACAAGCTGGCCCACAGCTCCAGAAGCAGCAGAAATAAACACAGTTTCACCTTCTTTTGGAGATGATATCTCATTAAAACCAACATATGCACTCAATCCACGCATACCTTAATTTATCACCCACAAAAAAAAATATAATATAATTAATTTGACTAGTAAATTTCATAGTACACCGTAACAACATTGTTTTTTTTTTTGAGTAAAAAGGTAAATTCATTAATCAACAAGAATCATCCATAACAACATTGTTGATTTACACATTATTATATATTAGGGCTAGGAGTGATAAGGTCAGAATTAAGTGTTGTGAGACCAGTCTCATGCATGAGATAGATTTCACCCATTTTGATTGGGTCAAATCCGTTGACCATTATCTTCCTTTTATTTTTTTAGAAAAAAGAAGATTCCATGCATCCCACTAGGGTTGTCTGGTTACACTTGTCTTCTTTCTTTATTGGGAAATAAGTAGAAATAATTAAGATCCAATTAAATTATTCAATTTACACTTTTCATCCTACTTTTCCCCTGATTTTCTATACCGTCACTATTAACTCTCTCTACTCACTATCTTTCACTACCTGTACTCGCTATTTGATCACTATTTACTCTCTCACCCACTTTATTTTGATTTAATAACTCCATTAAACACACATTTTCTCCCTAATTATTTTTTCCTTAATACTCGTGCCAAAAGAAAGAAGACATCTCTGGTGGGACGGAGGGAGTACAATTCATTCAAAAATACGGAAAATAAACTTGAATTGGAGATTAATAAACCCTAAAGAATTGATTTAAAACGAAATTGTCTGGCGTGGCGCATGTACTCCACGCACTATTATTTCTTATTTCCAGTCACAGTGAAGAATTTGTGCAGAATTAATTAGAAATGGAATATTTGAAGCTACTGACCAAGAATTTCAGTGTAGTAGGAGAGAGGAACATCTGTATAATGAATCTTGAAGAGTTAATAAGACTATAGTCTTCCCATCCAGTCATACCCCAAATCAAGTCACCTTTCTTGAAATTGGGACTAGAAGAATCCACCACTTTGGCCACTCCAAGTCCCATTATTGGCTGTCTCGTACAATGGAAAAATAAAAAAAAAATACTATCATAATTATATATATATATATATATATATATATATATATATATATATATATATATATCTTAATGTGCTATATACAAAAAAAAAAGAGAGGAGACTGACCGAGCCAGAGGTAAAAATGGGAACATAGTTGTCGTCGAGTTTGCTCATGCGGCTGCGCATGTAGGGATCGCACGACAAGTAGAGATTCTTCACCAAAACGGCGTCGTTGCAGCCTTCGGGCACCTTGAGTTTGATTGTGGAGGTTTTGAGTATCATATCAGATTCTTTTGGAAATCCATTTATGTAATCTTTGAATATTATCTGTTTGTAGCTCACTTCCTCCGCCATTTTTTTTTTTCTTTTCCAGCTATGTGTTCTATTTCAGTGTGTGTTGTGCGTGTGTTCTAGAAAGGGAGGAGGTTCTTATTTATAATTTTTTTTGTTGAGATATGATGATATAGAGGGAGTTAGTTTGTTCTTGAATACGAACTGCCCAAATATGTAATTAAAAAAAGATTGAATAATTTTTGTGGCGATGATTGAGGAAGTCATGCATGTACCACATTGGCACACGTTTATCATATTGACATATTGTACTCTTTTTTTCTTTCCTTTTCTTTCTTTGTGACATCGTGGAAACGGGCCGTCATTACTTTAATTTGGTTCACACTAGTTAAATTTTTGTTCATATGCAGTAGCATGCAAATTATATATATATGTGCCTAGAAATGTCGTGACACATGATAGAAGCCAAACTTTTTTATGTGGTGTCACAAATAATAGTAATTTTAAATAGTACCTCATCCGTCCCACTTAATATAGTACAGGGGCCGTGCAAAGGTTTTTGAAAAAATAGATAAATGTTTAGTAAGGATATTTTGAGTGGAGTAAGGGATCCATTTAGGATGTGTTTTTAATTTCTTAGCAGATGCAGAAACTTTAAACATATTGAACTTTTAAGGGTAAAAAAAATACTGTGACCTATTGATAATGTCATTTTTCATTTTCCGTCCGTCCCATTGATAATATCCCTTAACTATAAGTGGAAATATTTAACCCTTCAAAATAGATAGGGTCTACCATTTTATCTCCTTTTACTCTTGCTCTTTAATAACGGTATCCATAAAGTAGGGGACATTATCAATGGGTCGGAGGGAGTAAAAGACATGTCCTAAAAAGAAAACACCATACTAAGTTGGGGAATTTACATTAAAATTTAAATTAAAATGTTATTAAATATTTGTTGATAGCAATCATAATCATGAACTACAAAAAATTAAATGCCCCGAATGTCAATTCTAGCACCAAAGAATTTACTTGTATTCGAACATCTATGTCAGAGCTAGTTCTTTTTAAGAACTAATGACGTGATTCAATGTCATTTTAAACTAAAAGTAAATAAAAAAAACTTCGAAAAATAAAAATAATTGAAAGCAATATATCTTATGTTGTTTTGTTCTCCTTCTAACAAAACAATATTTTTAAACCCCCATTAAAATATCTAGTTCAAAATCTCAGTTGCGGAGAGCGGCAACCACCCTCAAAAAACCCTTTCTTTCCGTCTCGTCATCTTTTCCAGAATTATATTAGCTTGTTCCCAAATCCCAACAAAAAAATTTAACTACCCCGGCATTTCATCCATTAAATTGCTAAATTGTAAATAATCTGATGAAGTGACAAATCTAAGCCTTTATTCATGATAGTCTCATCACAATCTTGGTATAATCATTTTAATTTGAAAAGACAATCTTCGGAACAATCAACATAACTTCAAATTAAAATATAAAAACACAAAAACTTGTGTGAGCGAGATAATGCCAGTTGGCAAAGCTCCGGGCCGAGCCAGCCCGGCCTGAGCCCATTGGGCTTGTTGGGAAAATCGACCCGGCCCGGCCTGACCAAAATTCTGTCGGGCTTAAAATGATGCAGCCCAAGCCTGCCCAGAAAGTATTTTATAGTGTAAATTTTTCGGGCCAGGTCGGGCTGGCTCGAGCCCATCAGGCTTTTACACCTTTTGGGCTAACCTGGCCCAGCCCGAAATCACTTGGGCTTAATATTCTTGAGCCCAAGCCCGCCCAAAACCGGGTCAGCTCGTCAGGTCTTGCTTATTTTGCCACCTCTAAATTGCCATCCATGCCTAACTACTCGAAAAAATCATCGATGCGGAGAGCGGCAAATACCCTCAAAAAACCCTTTCTCTCCATCTCATCTTTCCAAAACTATATTAGCTTGTTCCCTAAAAAAAAAAAGAAATTAACTACCTCGGCATTTCATCCAGTAGGGCATGTTTGGTTTTAATTATAGGATAGATAAGATTGATAAATAGGATAGAATTATAGTATTTGGATTATTTATCATATGTTTGGTTAGATTGATTATTAGTTTAATTATATAAATAGATAGAGGCACCACAAAGTTGAAGAGAGAGAGATAAGAGTTTGAACATTAATGTTGAAAATTGGGGATAATTTGAGAGTAAAGTTGGAAATTTGCTAATGATTTGGATGAGTGATTAATAATCACTCAAAATAGGAAGGATAATTTATCACTCACTTCATTGATATGATCAAGGGCTTAATTATCTGTTATGGGCCCAATCATGCAAACCAAACATATGATTATGCATGATTATTTATCAATCACTCATAATCACACGAACCAAACACATCCTAAAATTGCTAAATTGTAAATAATCTGATGAAGTGACAAATCTAAGCTTTTATTTCATGATAGTCTCATCACAATCTTGGTAAAATCTTCGGAATAATCAATGTAACTTCAAGAAAGAAAAAAAAAGCACAAAAACTTGTGTGAGCGAGATAATGCCATCCAAGCCTAGCTACTCGGAGGCAATACGGACAAGCTACTTCCCGACGTTGCGACCGGAGAAGAGGCCTATCAAAGCCGAGGGCGCGTTTTCAAGCCCGTCCGCCACGTACGCAATCTTTCCTTCAGTGATAAGCGGCAAAATAAAATCGTAGAACTTTGGAAAGAGATGCATGTAATAAGAAACCAAAAAACCCTGCATATGGATTTGTTTTGCTACTATTTGAAACAAATTTTGCACTCCTCTTCCCTCTTTGAGATTGTACTCTGATATCATTCCACATGCAACAATACGACCATTCAATTTCATGTTGAGAAGCACTACTTCCAACATCTTGCCTCCCACGCTATCAAAGTACATATCAATCCCTTCAGGAAAATACCTAAATATATATAGACGGGTAGAGATCTGATAAGAATAGATCTTGTATAAAAACGTGTAAACATTGTATTACATAAATTAGTAAGTTAATGCAACGTTAAATCTAAATCATTGATTTACAATGATCAAGAGTCCAGATTTATTCCTATTTCTCACTTAAAAATGTATTGTGGCATGATCGTCTTCCTATTAAGAAATAATTTTGATGAAATCAACATTAATTCATCTTATTTATGTAACGTCTTTTAATTGAAAGGTTGATAAGAATACGTAGCAAACCTTTTTAAAGCTGCATTAAGATCAGCTTCTTCTTTGTAGTTGAATGCATCATCAAACCTGAATTTGCTCTTCAATATATCCACCTAATAAACAAATAAATGAAGCACAAGATATAGAATGTGAAAAAATTTGAAAAGATATTAAGCTTGCCATATTTAGCATTTAATTAAGAGTTAGACTCTTGTGCAACCGGTCTCACAAGGTGAGATGCGCGCGCCTCCTACGCGCGTCGCGTCTTGTGCATGCGCCTGATTTTATTTTATTTTCAATTTTTTTAATTACAAACTGGTACATATCTTTTCACGTTGGGTGCATCTCATTACAACAGTGTGGTGCATCTATCACAATGTGGAACATCTCATTATATATGGTGGTGCATCTCAAAATACATGATAGTGCATCTAAAAAAAGTGAAAAGAATATTAATAAAATTAAAAAATGGTGCATCTCAATACATTTAGTGGTGCATCTCATTACACAGTGTGGTGCATCTCACTACACGTGGTGCTGCATATCATTTGACCGTAAGAAGAAATAAAAAAAAAAATTAAAAAGTCAACGGATTGACCCGGATCCGACCCGGTTTCACATTGTGAGACCTCACCCAATTATTATTTGCCTTTAATTAATAATGCAATTAATCCAATTGCCATGAACAAAAACTTTAGTATGACTAGTCGCACGTGGCAACCGATTTATCATATTTGATGCAATTATAATTTATTAATCGATCTTCCAGTTTCCTTTAACAATTAACTAAAATTTGAATTTTTAAAGAAAAAGTCAACAATAAAAGTTGACCGGTTACACCGGCGACGGTCGCTACGCAAGTAGGCATGGAGCAAATCAGATCCTCTATTGCATTAATAAGAAGATGATACGTGGTATGATTAAGGGTTCAAGATTTAGGGAATATATAGGAAAATATATACCCTAAATCATGAACCCTTTATTACGCCACGTGTCACACTCTTATTAAGGCAACAGAAGATGTCATATAAAAATGCAATAGAGGATTCGATTTGGGCATGGAGAGAGTAGACCTTATGTTTGATCCGGCACTTCCGACGACATAGCAACCTAATAACTTAGCAAACTGGCCAACAAGCTGGCCCACCGCTCTAGATGCAGCAAAAATGAAAACATTTTCTCCTTTTCTCGGAGAAGATATTTCATGAAAACTAAAATAAACACTACAAGTGCACAGGTGTAATTGAGCACAAAGAAGCAAGGTTGTATTCCATATGAATTATGATTAAGTATATGAGTACCACTTTCGATTGTTTTTTCTCTATCTAGACTTACGAACTTTGATTTGAATTATTAATCTAAGAGCAAACAAATAATAAAAAAAAAAACAAATAGCAAAAATAATTAAAGATTCAAATAAGAAAAAAATATCCTAAGGTTTCGATTTCAATGGATAACTAAACTTAAACTCTCATCAATTAGCCAATTAACAAGGGACTCAACTTTTCTTAAGACAATAAAAAATTTAGTTTAAACCTACTATCGTAATGCCTAAACCGTGGGTTACTCACCGAGGGTTTCGTCTCCGATAAACATCATAAGCAAGCAACTCCTAAAAGATCCTAAGATTAAAGCCCTCACACAAAGTCTTTTCTTCTCGGTTCTTATGCAGTGCGTGTCTTATATTCCGGTTCACATGTTAATCATCATCTCTCGAATTTCGAAATAACACAATTAGTTATGCTAAATTGATGGCTAATCAACTAACATGCAAAGTAAATCAAGAATATAAGAAAGAAGAGAGGGACATAAATTGGTCAATTGATTAAGAATTAAAGCTAATTATCCATCTACTCTCTAATCCTAGGATATAAGAAAATTAGCTACTCATAATTAAAGCAAAACACCAAACCAAAATAAAAGGAACTCATGATCAACAAATAAGAAAATCATACTGTAGAAGAAACAAATAATAATCTTGAACTCTTGAAGATTGTCTCCAAATCTTCAAATACTCAAAACAAAGCTAAAAGCTTGTTAAAACTATGTAAAAGAATAAAAAGATTCATAAGGTGTCCCTTCTATGTAATTCTATGCAGTAGAATGAGTATTTATACTAGAAAAAAACTACCACAATTCGTCTAAAAAGTAAAATTAAACTATGAAAAGAGTTTAAGTTGAAAAAAGAAAGAATTTGGGGAAAAACTGCCCTTCCATGCGATCGCATGTGGAACCGCGTGGCAGACCGCATGGAAAATGGGTAGAAAATTTGAAAACGGGAAGCTCCATGCGGTTGTCCATGCAGGCGCATGTCGGACTGCATGCAACTGTGCCTGCACCTAACAATTTTCAATTGGCTCGTTCTATCTCGTTTTAACTCCAATTTTGGATCTGTTTTCGCTTAGAAACTCCTATCGAGCTCTACTTTTACCCTATCACGCTCAATTTGCATAAGATTAACTCCAATTTTTTGCAAAATCGAACAAAGTACGACCGAATATCATATTTCACAAATTAACAATAGTTAAGCACAAAACTCAATGCAAACATGATTTCTCAATACAAATTGACATCAATTACTCTTATAAAGATGAGAAAATCCATGTTTATCAACCATGGACCTTACTATAAACAGACTGAAACTGCACCACTGGGATATAAGTGAACACTAATTAAAATACATGTTTGTGGTTTACAAGTGAATGGTATTTAATTGTTATTCCATTATTTTGTTTTTTTTTATAAATTAGTTAATTGTCTTTTATATTTTAGTTAATCTCATAGCTTTATAATTTACAATTATAAGTGCATGTACTTTGGATCTTTTACAAGATCATATTGGGTTGAATTTGGTTCGTTTAAAAAATGTTATTCGATGAACTATATGTGGAGCACATTCAACATACATACAGACTCTTTAAAATTCAATTAATTAAACTCGACAATATTTATATACAATATATTTATTCATACATCGGACGGGAGCGAGTACTTGTGATGATTATTGTACAATTCCAAGCCGTTAAATGGAATTTTCCCAAATCGTAAGGAGGTTCTCAGATCACTAGAAGTGGGCCGAATTGATTGTGGGCAGGCTATTTAGTTGGGCCAGAATAACTGAAATTGAGTCAATAAAAGTAATTACTTGAGCACAATTATACAGAGTGGTTTACCACTGTATGACCGATAATTATTTTTATTAGGGAACCAATTTATTAGTTGACAGAATAAATGATTCTAAAATGGTTTTGATAATTTATTGGTTGACCGAATTAAATTTAGAAATAGTCTAATATTTTTTTATTTAATTTGATAAAAAAATAAATAATTTTTAATTTGTCAATCAATTAGGTAGACGGACCAATTCCTAACTGACGGGTACCTCAACTCAGCATCCCACGTGACACATTTTCATTCTTTATTCTTATTAATTTTAAAATTTTTATTTTATTAATTTTTTTCATGTATTTTCTAAAATCTAGAATAGTCATAAATTGTGCATTTATAAATCAAAATCGTAGTCAACGGGTCAATTCTGACCTGATACTGTGGCGGTAGACGAGCCAATTTTAAACCGACACTCGAGAAATTTTTCATTTTTTTTGTTTTTTTTCCATGTATTTTTTAAAATCAATAATCGTCATCCATGAAATAATTTTTACGTTATTTGTAGTTAGATTTCCAACTTTGCATAATTTATAATTTTAATTAACAAATATTACTATACGATTAAGGACGATAATGAATAGTACAATCATTATTTTTATTAAATTTTTGGATCTATATAAATTCTAAATAAATTTTATAAATTACGCACTTATAAATCATCATCATAATCATTATATTACTAAAAGGAAAACGATTCTTGTTTTGTATAAATACTACGTGACACCCCTTATATTCCTCCATTCGTATTTATCTAAATTCTCAAATTTTTGAATTTTGAAATGTAAAATAATATATTTTAAATATCTATACTAAAATCTTGTGTCCCACATCAGTTTCTCAATGAAACTTCACCTATTGAAAAGCCTATAAATACTTAGAATCAATGTGTATTTTCTCATCTTTTGCTCCACCAATTTTATTTGGCCAATTTATTTATTAATCGGCCGAATAGATAATTATTTTTTGTAGGAGTTTTATTTGGTCAATTTATTTATTAATCGGCCGATTAAATAATTGCTATATTTTTATAGTTTAATTAATTTAATTTGGTCAATTTATTAATTGGCCGAATAGATAATTATTTTTATTAGGGAACCAATTTATTAGTTGACAGAATAAATGGTTCCAAAATAATTTGGATAATTTATTGGTTGACCGAATTAAATTTAGAAATAATCTAATATTTTTTTATTTAATTTGATAAAAAATAAGTAATTTTTAATTTGTCAATTAATTAGGTAGACGGCCAATTCCCAACTGACGGGTACCTCAACTCGGGATCCCACATAACACATTTTCATTCTTTATTCTTATTAATTTTAAAATTTTCATTTTATTCATTTTTTTCATGTATTTTTTAAAGTCTAGAATCATCATAAATTGTGCATTCATAAATCATAATCGTGGTCACCGGATCAATTTTGACCCAGAACCGTGGCGGTAGACGAGCCAATACCCAACCGACACTCGAGAAATTTTTTATTTTATGTTTTTTTCTCATGTATTTTCTAAAATCTATAATCGTCATCCACAAAATAATTTTTACGTTATTTGTATTTTGGTTTCCAGCTTTGCATAATTTATAGTTTTAATTAACGAATATTACTATACAATTAAGGACGATAACGAATAGTACAATCATTATATTTATTAAAATTTTGGATCTATATAAATTCTAAATAAATTTTATAAATTACGCACTTATAAATCAGAGTCGTGGTCAACGAGCCAGTTTCGACGCAGAACTGTGGCGGTAAACTAATACAGAAAGGAACACAAATGACCAATTTTTTAATCGAATTTTAAACAAGTACGAGTATATAAATTTCAAACAAGTTTGAATAATCCTAAACAAATCATCTCAAATTGTTTGATTAATCGTCTCCGTTTGAAAACGTAGAATATGTATGAAAATTGACAGAAAAATTACTAACGATTTATCAACGAGTCAATTCCGATCAATAATCGTGAGCGTAGATGGGCCAATTCAGCACTTGCGGGACAACTTTTTTTTAATATATTATATAATTTTGAACTCATAAAATTAAGAATATTTATGGTCAACTTTTATCTTATATCATTGACTAAATTATTTTATAAATCACAATCATTCCACATAAAGTTTTGTAAAAAGATAAAATTACCAAGTACATAGTGAAACAATTCTTGAAGTTCTATTCTCAGTTAAAAAAGTTATTTTCGAAGCTGGTAAAAAAGAAAATGACTGTCGTCACTTATTTTTTTATGAATATATTTGGAAGATGATTATTTATATAATACTACAATTTATAATTAAATTTTTATTTATTAAATATTGTGTGAATATTTTTGGAATATAGTTATTTATATAATTAAATATTAATTTCAGGTAAAAAGAAAACAAATGTCATAATTAATTTTTTTTGTGAATATATTTGGAAGATGATTATTTATATAATTTAAAATCAGTATTGTAGTCAATAGGCCGGTTCCAGGTCGGAACCGTCGGGGTAGACGGTATGATTGTGAAGCGGTGGTTTAACTTTTTTTTCTTAATCTTGTGTTGAATTCATAATGTGGGGTATTTAGGGTCACTTTCATCTTATAGACAATCTTAACATCTATAGTATTATTCGCTATCTATATATCTCTTCTCTCTCTCTCTCACTACACGCTCCTTCTCTTGCCTCTTTTTCTTCATAAAAAGCTAAAAAAATCAGCTTAACAGTCGCTTTCCTTTGAGAGAGAAATATATTTTTGCCCACATCGATTTTTTGGAAGAACAGAGATTTAACAATTATCGAAAGTAATGAGAATATATTAGTTATAATTTTTAATAGACATAACTATATGGGTTTGAGACGTAAACATGTAGTAAAATTACTTTTTAATTGAATTTGAGATGTGTTCAAGGGATATAAATTATAAGCGAATTTAGTAGATTGCATAATCGAATTATTTAACGCTAAAATAATTAACAAATAATATATTTTTTTAATCTATCACATATTAGTACTATTTAATAATTTTATTAATTTTTATAATTTTCCGTCGATTTTCGACGGGTTATACGCTAGTTAATCTTTAAAAAAAATTAACTACTCCGCATTTCATCCATTAAATTGCTAAATTGTTAATAATCTGGTCAAATGAATAATCTAAGCTTTTATTTCATGATATCTCATCACAATCTTGGTACAATCTTTTAATTTAAATAGACAATCTTGGGAATAATCAACATAAGTTCAAATTAAAAGAAAAAAAAAATACAAAAACTTGTGTGAGCGAGATAATGTCATCTATTGGTAATATAATATTAAGCTTGCAATATTTAGCATTTAATTAAAAGTTAGAGTCTGGTGCAACCGGTCTCACAATGTGCGCCTCCCGCGCGCGGCACGTGTTGTGCATGTGCCTGATTTTTTTTTCGATTTTTTTAATAAAGTGTGCTGCATCTTATTATACTGTGTAGTGCATCTCATTTAATGTTGGATGCATATCACTACACAGTGTGGTGTCTTGAAGTTAGATTTTGACTTCGATAATTATTATTGTATTATTTTGTCTTTCTTGTGTTGGTTGGCAGGAGAGTAGGAAAAGGAAGGGGGAGCAGCTTACGTGGAGAAGGCTAAGTCAGAGACTAAGTCAAAGAAAGTGGGAGCTGCGCATAAAGGGAGTAGTTAGCTGTTGGAGCAAAATAAGGAACTATGCGTGAGAGGTGGAGCAGTTATTCAACACTTATTCTGCTGCTATAAATCAGCAAAAGTAGTGGAGATAAGGGTGCAGTACGTGTGCATGTGGTGGAGTGCAAACCAAGTTTTCCAGTACAGTATAAATAGTGATAATCATTGTGTAGATTGGTACGCTTTCCAGAGATAGATATATAGAGCAGTTAGAATTCTTTAGCTCTTTAATTTTACCTTCGAGGATAGTAGTAGAAGCTTTAATCTTGCGATAAAGCTTCACTCATTTTAGTGACCCTCTTTACTCGAAGATTGTTTTTGTAATTCACGTTTTCATAGTGAAGTTTTTGCCCTGAGGCACCTGTCACAGCCCCAAATCCCGAGGGACGGCAGAAGCCGGGGTGCGACTGGGGTTGGATTAAAGAAGCGGGGAAGAAGGGGCTAATTAACTAAACATACATGAAAAACATCGACAAACTATGCATAAGACTTGAATATCAATAAGAAAGAGTTAATCCCTAAGGAGTACAAAAAGGAAACTAAGTTCACATTTTACAGACTTGGACTACTGAGTATAATTCAAAAAGTACATCTCCAAAAAGAAATACAGAGATTGGCAGCGGAAGGGTTCTAACTAAGCATCATATCCTTTAACTCAACATCAACCGTCGCCGCTCACCGTCGCTTCAACCTGCATATTTAGAAAATAATGCAGGGCTAAGTACAAATGTACTTAGTGGGCACGATGACGAAATCATAATCATAATCATAAGTAATCTGGCATTTTATAACCGTAGCGCATCGGGGTTTTGTTGAAAAGGCCCGTGCCTACTAAACATTTTCTGACTGATTTGTATAAAGCAGCTTGCGCAAGCATTTTTAGAGTATGTTATGTTCAATCTTGACCAAAGCTAATTCACCGTGGCTGGCTACCCCTCAACAGGATACCACATACACCACAGGTTACAAAGTGCACTAACTCTGGAAAGCACTTAGCAGCTAACTCAGAGCCGATCGTTAGTTAACCTAGTTAGATTAACTCTAAAAGTCTGGAAAACCCGAAGGTTAACTCAGAAATCTGGAAAACACGAATGTTAACTCAGATAGGTACAAGAGAACTCACATAAAATAGTTGAAACATTTTATGCCAAGATTATCACTTTGAAAACACAATTATCAAAGCGATAAATAATACTTTCGAGTTGTGGAAAAACCCACATTTTATTTGATATAGATAAAAGCCCACCTTGATTTACAGAACTTATAAGCCAAAAGCTTCCAACTTCGGATCTTTCGTCCTTTCTTTACAGTTGGCTTCCTCCTTCATCGTAAAATAAACATACTTAAAAACGGGTCGTAAAGATAATCGAAGAAAGAATCGAAGAAAGGTTTTTAGTTGTTTTATTCTTTTGGGCATTTGCACGCTTATTAGATTCGTTTTACTTAAACGGGAAACGAGACTCGTACCAATCTCGTTTAGAGAAGGTAGTCGATGTCTTAATACGACTTTAAAGATTATAAGGAACTAAGTTGGAAAGAATTAACTTAGGCGATTTACTTTAGTTCATTAAACGCTTTATGTAATTTCTTGTTTATTACTTCTTTAATGAAAGGATAAGATATAAGATCTCGACTGGTTTTCATCACTCAAGGTCCTGTACTTGACTCTAGGGTCAGTAGGAAGATGTTCGTTAGATAAAACGGCTTAAACGATTGAAAGAAACTAAGTTGTGAACTAAACAACTTAGAAAACAAGAAACTGAAATTTCACTGCACAGTTCAGTAACTCTGAAGGCTGTCCAGAACAGAGGATTTGGAAACAGGGGGTGAGCCCTGTACCACTAGAAAGCTTAGGAAGTCTAGTTCGCGCTCCAATTTACGGATCACAAATCCGATAAACGAGCTGGAAGTTATTACAGTTTCCGGAAAAGGTCGCAAAACTGCCGTGGAAACCCTAATTGATTGATAAGTTCGACGTATAACGTTTTAGGTTCGTTTTAAGCTCTCGTATTCATTTTTTTAGAAACTGGACTCTCAAGGCAGTCATCGTGTACTTCCGTACATGACAAACTCCTTCTCAACTTGCTAAAAGGCACGACGTTCTAACGTCGTGTTTCAACTATCAATTACTAAACCAACAAAGAAAATTCAAAACGCGTTCTAGTTCTCAACTCTAACTATAATCCATATTAGATCAACTCGAAAGCTTATGACGTCAACTAGGAAGATGTTCTAAATTTCATTATAAACAATAATATCAACTTAGAATTTTCATCCGACTTCTCGATTTTTAGTTACAACTAAATATTCGTCTCTTATACGATTTTCAAAAGTTGTCGCTTTTTGTTTAAATTTTACGACGTTAAACTACGTCTAACGTGAATCATTTTCATGCATGCAAACACATCTTAACATCATTATAACTCAGTTTATATGGTAATCTTTGCCTCTTATGTTTCACTAAACATTTTTAGAAAATTCTCATTTGATTTCTATTATCAACTAACATGAATTGCAACATAAAACAACTAACAAATGATCACTTATATCAAACATGTATAAACCCCCAATTACTCTATAATTTTCTGGTTTTAAACATATGTTAAGGGGATGATTTTCTTCTCCAATTAACTACATTTATTTACTAATCAACATCTTATATCATCCATTTATCAATTATAATTCCAAAAACAACTAACATGCATAAAATCCCTAAATTCAATTCAAAATCCTAATTGAAAACTTACAAACACATAGGGCTTTCAATTCTTTTTCATTCTAATTATTAATTAAACATCTATTAAACATGAATCCATCGTCAAAACAAGAAAATTAAAAATCCTACCATTTTCCCAAAAAAATCTGCATTCACATAGGTTTTAGGATTCTTGGTTTTGATCATTTTTAATCCATAATTATCATATCTAACATATCTAATTTCATCATTCTAAGATCAAAACATCTAAATCAAACCTCTAAAAATTCGATCAAGATGGAAAAGAAAAGAAAAGAAATCTAAATGGATAGAAATGGAGAGGAGATCATTACCTAGAGAATTAACAAAGGACTTAAGAGGTTGAATGGATGGATTGATGACTTGTGTGAGTTCTTCAAGCTTTGAAGATGTCTTCAATGGTGAAGAACAAGATGAAGATGGAGAGAGAGAGGTGCTGCAGCCGAGAGGTAGGGAGAGAGATGGGAGAGAAAATGGTTTTGTCTAAGTTGTGTGATGATGAATTAGTTGAAATTATGGAAAGTATAGTTTAGGTGTCAACTAATTAAACAAGTCAAAACATGCATGTTGCCACTAAGGATGTGAGGTGTTGGCTGCATGGGAAGGGTTTAGAGGGTTACGGGTTTTTCCGGCGCGATCCGACGTTACGGAAAAACGAACGACGAAAAATGTTGTTCGGTACAAAAATCGTCGCGATTCGATTTGACTTACAAATTCTAACGTATGAACTTAATTAGAAAATAAATTTACAAAATTATTTTGACAAAAACTCGGGACGACATAGTCCGAGTTTCGTCCGGAAAAACATAAAAACAAACTTTTTTCGGCGTGTTCGTATCGCAATTTTGTAAACGTAAAAATTAAACGGTTTTCCGTTCTTAGTTTACAAACTAAGAACTTTTCGTACGCGCTATCCCTAAATACAGCAGTCATCTAGCTGACTCCCGTAATTTATTTTTAATAACGGATTCGACCGTTAGCCTTAGAATTCAACAATTGTGTACTTAGGCGTGCAAAGCCATTTATTTGGTTAACTTTAAATTTTAGAACGTAAGGAATTTACGGGGCATTACAGCATCTCACGAGATTATACATTTATAATCTCGTGAAAAGTTTATTTCCATTGTGTTTCTTCATTTCCGCTGCATTTTAGTTTCAAGGTTGTGTGCTCTTTGAACACAACTTTGTTCACAACTCTGTCTGTTCGAGTGAATCTGGTACCTTCAATTGGTATCAGAGCCACCACTTGATACACTAAGTGTTGATCCTATTCTAGTGACACAGTGGATCAGACAAACCCGTTGTTCAACAAGTCTCCCATCCTTGATGGAATGAACTACTCCTTTTGGAAGGTTCGAATGAGATCATGCATCAAATCCATTGATGCTAGAGCATGGAGAGCTGTCCAGAAATTGTGGTCCCATCCTAAAATCGTGGATGATGATGGTGACCTAGTTCGAGTTCATGAAGACAACTGGACAAGAACTCAGATTGAAGAAACAACTTACAACGATAAAGCTCTCAATGCCATTCAATCCTCCCTTGATGTTCAGATGTTCAAACTTATAAGAAATTGTGAGGCTGCCAAGGAAGCATGGGATATCCTACAACATCATTGTGAGGGAGATACCGGTATTAAGGAGTCAAGACATCGCATTCTCATCTCCAAATTTGAAAGCATGAAGATGGAGGAAGATGAAAGTGTTGGAGACTACTGCAACAAATTACTTGAGATTGCTAACGAATGCCAAGACCTTGGTGATCCCATTAGCAACAAAAGGTTAGTCTCAAAAGTTTTGAGAACCTTGACATTCCGTTTTGATATGAAGGTTGTGGCCATTGACACATCAACCACCGTGGGCACCTTGGAGTTCACCAAGTTGATGAATGATCTCAAGACCTATGAGATCGAACTCAACGAAAGGACAAGCCCAAAGAAAAAGGGTTTTGCCATGAAAGCTGGGACAACTTCAGGCAGCTCTTCACACATCGAAGAGGAGGATGAGGATCTTGAGGAGATCACTGGAAATGCCGATTTTGCACTTATCACCAGGAAGCTGAACTCGTTGCTGTGAAATGCTGCAAATAAATCAAAATTCCAACAAAAAGGAAAGGCCATTGTTGATCAACGACCACCCCGACAAGATGCATCAGGTCCCTTGGTCATCTACGATCAAGTAAGCTCACCGGGAAAAGATCCAAGGATTATCAAACGCTCCGCATCTGATCACTTCAAGGCAAATGATGTAAAAGATTTCTCCAGCATTCAATGTTTCGAGTGCAAAGGTTATGGACACTTTGCAAATGAGTGTGCAAACACCTTTCGCAAGCTTAGGAAACCCGTCACCTTCTTGTCACTAGGAGTCACAGAGATCGACACGTCTGGAGTCATCATTGAGAAACCGCCAGAAGTCACTTCTCAAGCTGAAGAGCATGCTGCATTGATAGCTCATATACCTGAAGATGACCTGACAGATTTCAGTGATGATGAGATAACTTCGGACAGGTATGATGAGTCTTACTATGAAACTCTCTTCTGTTTTAACACTGTTATTAACGATACAGAAGAAGAGGAGGAAGTCACTGAGGACGAAACATTAGATATGCTGGTGAAATTGCAAGAATTGTATAAGGAATTGTATGTGAAGTGGTCCAAACAGTGCAAGGTGGTAGAGGTGCTGAATGAAGAGAATTCTGCTCAGAAAACTTCACTGGTTAAGCTGGAAGTGATGTTAACTCAGAAAGATGCTGAGATTGGGAAGCTGAAAGTTCAACTTGATCTTGCAAATGAAACATTCAAAAAGTTGAACACACGTACGTCCAAACTTGATGAAGTGTTAGCACAAACTCACGTAACATCTCATGGACTTGGCTTTGATAAAGCCATTCAAACAGTTTTTCCTCAAATCATTTTTTCAACTCATGGTTTACCTTTTGTAAAGGCTAGGGAAAATCCGCCACCCATGCTCACTTCTAGAAGACGTAGAAAATTCATATGTCACTATTGCCACTCACCGGGTCATATTAGACCTTTTTGCTACAAGTTCTTGCAGGAATACAGGAAAGAGTCTTACTTGAGAAATCATGCTAAGATCTGCTTTTGGCACCAAGAATGGTAAAATTTTGGTGTGGAGACCCAAAGTTGCCTGCACTGAGACCTGCAAAGTTGTTTTCACTGCAGCCATTTCAAATGATGATGGGTCTTGGTACTTTGATAGTGGCTGTTCACGACATATGACTGGATCTAGAAGATATCTTGCTAATTACAAAAAGATCAATGGAAGTGAAGTTACCTTTGGAGGTGGATCAAATGGCAAGATAATTGGGTGAGGTGTACTCAACATGCCCGAACTTCCCAAGCTCACTGATGTTTCACACGTGGATGGACTTGCTGCAAATCTCATCAGCATAAGTCAACTGTGTGACGATGACTGCAAAGTCATCTTCGACAAGCATAGTTGTCTTGTAGTAAATGACGATGATGAAGTTGTCATCTCTGGGGTAAGGTCTCCTAACAACATTTATGAAATAAAAAGTAATAAGTGTTTTAATGCGCAGGTCAATGATCTACAATTGTGGCATCAAAAGTTGGGTCACACAAATTATCGCAACATGGAGAACCTCCAAAGATTCAATGCAGTCCAGGGTATACCAAAGCTGAATATCTCCAATCCAGAAGTGTGTGGGGACTGCCAAATAGGAAAGCAAGTGAAAGTTTCTCACCCTGTTGTCACAACTTCGGAGAGACCTTTCAGCACGCAAAATTGCTTTGAACTACTGCACATGGACTAATGGGTCCAGCAGAGGTTGATAGTCTGGGAGGTAAAAAGTACTCATTTGTGATAGTCGATGATCTTTCCAGATATGCATGGGTAAAATTCCTAAGTGATAAAACTGAAACGTATGATGCCTTTATGGAATTGTATGCTAAAATTAGGAATTTTTATCAATCCCGTATTAAGAGGTTAAGATCTGATCACGGTAAGGAATTTGAAAATTCTCAACTAATAGATTTTTGTGTGAAAGAAGGAATTCATCACGAGTATTCCGCACCAAAAATCCCTCAACAAAATGGGGCAGCCGAAAGAATAAATAGAACTCTTCAAGAAATGGCTAGAGTAATGTTGCACTCTAAACACCTCTCTAAACGGTTTTGGGCTGAAGCCATGAATACTGCATGCCATGTTAGTAATCGTGTAAATTTGAGAACCGGTACTACCATGACTTCCTATGAAATTCTAAATAGCAAGAAACCCAACTTAAAATACTTGCATGTTTTTTATTGTGTTTGTTATGTGTTAAATGATAGGGATTATCGCTTAAAGTTTGACACAAAAAGCGATAAGGGAGTTTTCTTAGGTTACTCACTCAATAGTCATGCATATAGGGTTTACAACCTTAGAACCAAAACTGTCATGGAGAGTGTTAATGTAACATTTGGTGATCTTGCAAGCTTATATACTCCGGAGGAAAGTAGTGATGGTTTGATTGAGATGCAGGATAGAACAGAAAAGCCCGTGGTGGATGAACAAAAAGTGGTCAGCGAAGTCCGCACAACTGTTGGGAAAACTTCTAACAATTCTGCAGGACAATCTGGAACTGACTCCAGCACTAATGAAGCAGAAAATGTTGATGAAGTTATTGAGGTTGTAAGGAGGGATCCACCCAGTAAAGTCAGAAAAGATCATCCTCTTGATCTTGTCATCGGAGATGTTCGTGAAGGGATCAGAACTAGGGACAAGACTCCTGTCAATTACCGGGAGATGGTAAGGATGGTGTGCTTTTCATGTATAATCACCAAGGTAGGTGTGATTGCCTTCTTATCAACTCTCGAACCTAAAACTGTAGGTGAAGCCTTGAAGGATGAATTTTGGATAAGTGCCATGCAAGCTGAACTTCTTGAATTTATCAGGAATAAAGTTTGGACACTTGTACCTCGACCTATAGGAGTTAACATCATAGGAACTAAGTGGATCTTCAGGAATAATACTGATGAGTATGAAAATATCATTAGGAATAAAGCCCGCTTAGTTGCTCAAGGTTATACTCAAGTTGAGGGTATTGACTATGATGAGACCTTTGCTCCCGTAGCTAGAATTGAGTCCATTAGGTTGCTGTTCGCAATTGCATGTTATCTTAACATAACTCTTCATCAAATGGATGTCAAAGCCGCCTTTTTGAATGGTGTTCTAGAAGAGGAAGCATATGTAGAACAACCAAAGGGATTTGAAGACCCAACCAAACCTAACCATGTCTATAAATTACATAAGGCTCTGTATGGACTAAAGCAAGCTCCGAGAGCTTGGTATAGTCGCCTGCCTAACTGATTTTTTGCTTGAGTTTGGTTTCTTCAGGGGCCATGCGGATAGGACTCTTTTCCTCAAGAAAGAAAAAGGTGTGCTCACAATTGCTCAAATCTATGTTGATGACATAGTGTTTGGATCCACCAATGAAGCAGCCTTGAAAGAATTTGTGGAGGCAATGTCGGCCACATTTGAGATGAGCATGGTTGGAGAGCTGAGCAACTTTCTTGGGTTGCAAGTTAAGCAAAAGGAGGATGGAATTTTCGTCTCACAGTCAAAGTATGCAAGGAATTTGGTCAAAAAGTTTGTACTGGAGAATGCAAAGCACATGAGAACGCCGATGAGCACTACAGAGAAACTGTCGAAAGATGCAGTTGGCCCTGACGTTGAGCCAACTTTGTACAGGTCTATGATCGGAAGTCTTCTATACTTAACAGCTAGTAGGCCTAATATCATGTATAGTGTATGTGCATGTGCTCGCTTTCAGTCATGTCCAAAAGAAGAACATCTCAAAGCTGTAAAGAGGATTATTCGCTATGTTGCCGGAACTTGTGAACTCGGTTTGTGGTTCACAAAAGATACCTCCATGAACTTAGTGGGGTATAGTGATGCTGACTGGGTCGGAGAAATTGATGATAGACGGAGCACAAGTGGGGGTTGTTGCTATCTTGGGAACAACCTCATCTCATGGCATAGTAAGAAGCAAAATTGCATCTCCTTGTCAACCGCTGAGTCCGAATATGTAGCTGTCGGAAGCTGTTCAACTCAATTGGTGTGGCTTCAATCGATGCTTGATGACTACGGGCTAAAGAGCAACCCTCTAGTAATGTTGTGCAATAATACAAGTGCCATCAACCTTGCCAAGAACCCTGTACATCACTCAAAGTCCAAGCACATCCACTTGAGGTATCATTTTATTAGAGATTTAGTAGAAAAGAAAATATTAAAATTAGAGTATATCAGTACGGAAAATCAACTGGCTGACATTTTTACTAAAGCTCTAAGTTATGAGAGATTCTCAAATTTGAGAAAATCTCTCGGTTTGTGTTCTATTTAAGGAGAAGTGGTCATGACAGTTGTCACATTTCTGGCATATCATGGGTAATAATCTTTATTGAAGTTAGGCAGATTTGAGGATGTAAAAACCTTACTCTGTAAGGTGAAACCGAGACCGTTCTTAGAAAACCATATAACTAGATCAAATATCTTAGATAAGTGGTGATTACAAGATTCTCTTGGTTATACATCTATTCGCCATATGTCTACTTCATCTTTATAAAATTACCTATGATGTTTCGGAAATGGTGTTCTGATCAGAGTTGTCATTGAAGTTTGGACGACTGTCAAACCAATTTCTGCTATAAACAAAAAAAGAAAAAATCGGAGCTGTTTCTATCAGATAAAAATGTCAGTTTAAGTTGCGATATTCCTGGAACGTATCTATCTCGAATTTTTAATATTTCATTTTTTAACTTATCTCTAATGATTTGATCTCTTGCTTTTGGATTCGTTTGGTATCTGCCTCCCGCGTAAAAATAGCAGACGGTTCATATTTCAAAATCCCTAGGATCTGAACAGTCCCTTCGTATCTGCTATTTATCATCTCTGTCTCTCTCTCTCTTAACTCACGCCGCTCCATTTCCTTTCTTCTTCATACACAAAATTTCCTCCTCTCTAGAAAATTTCCACCATGGATGACGAGAAGCTCAAGCAACTGCAAGAACTTCTCCAAAGTCCAGGAGCTCTTGATCTTCTCCATCGCATCTCATCTCTTCCCCCTCAAAACCCAATTCCCCGATTTCTGCCATCAAAACCCCTAAATCCATCCCCTCTCCATTTCATATCTCTCGAGCACAACCCAATGTTCAATCCTTCGTTGCTCTCGCCTCTACGTGGTCAAGCTCCGATGGAAATCTCGCTGGAGCTCGGAAGCTTCTCCGAATCACCGCTCCAAGGGTTTGCCCCCTTTGCTCGATTCGGTTCATCTGCTGCAGGTCACACTGCCGTCGATCCAGCTACTTCAAAATCTGCCGCCGATCCAAAGGTCCAGCGGAATGCCTCTGTTCCTCCAGCCGGTGCGTCGAGCAACCCAACGTCTGCCGTTGGTCAAGAATTTTCTGCTCCGTCACATGAGGAAGAAATTCTTGACCCTCTCTTTCACTACAGTGATGGGTCTCCAAAATCGATGAATATCGAGCCACTAATGCTCCGCCGAATCTCGATGCCAAAGATACGACTACAAAGTCCTCCCCAAAGCGCAAAAGGTACACTAAAACATGTGTGAGGAAGAACAAAAGTCCGCCCAAGCCACCTGCTCGTCGCTCGAACAGGCTACGGTCGTCCTTCAAGCAAGCGCCGTCTAAACCTTTTCATCCCTCTGATATCATCGATGTCGAAGAAGATGAAGAGTCTCACACTCAAGGTTCTGGAGAAAATTCTGATGATGGTGAGTTTGCAGATGAAGAACTGCCTGTCACGACCTCACGAAAGGAAAAAGAGAAGATAATTGATGAAGTTGGTGTGAAGCAGAAACGAGGAGGCAGGAAGACAGCTTCGATGGATCTTGGTGCCGAAGCAGATTATGCTAGTGACTCCGATTATGAGGTAATGAAAACTGATTCCCTGCACTTTTATTCAGAGTCGTTGAAAAAGAGTTGGGGAAATTTCAAGAAAAGAGAGATTCTAAGTGATAGGGCAGTAGATGAGAAGGATTTTAATTCCTATAATGTGGCTGCATATCTTAAGAAGAAGAATCTGTGGGGAAGTGTTCGATATGCTAAGAAATATGCTCCTGAGATAGTTAGGTTATTCTATGCTAACCTAACTCATGAGTTTAGTGACTTGACATCTAAGAAATATGGGAAAGTTTATGTGCGTGGAAAGGTTTTTTCGATTACTCCTTCAGGTATCAATGACATTCTTGGGACTCCTAATGTCGAAGCAGACGATGAAACTGTTGATGAGGTTGTGATGGCTAATGTGCTCACTGGAGGTCATGCTGAGAGTTGGTTTGCAAGTGGACAGACTAATAGAAATGCCTCCAGCCTTACTTCTTTATTCTCTACGCTTCATAGGATCTCAACTCAAAATTGGATTCCCACATCCAATACAACTTCAATTCCACTTGCACATGTTTTCCTTCTCTACAAGATTCATGTTGGTGCAGTCGTCAATATTGGGCAGCTAGTTTTCAACTCAATTGCTGAAGTGGCAATGACTACATCCAACAAGAAGCTAGTGATTCCCTCTCTCATCTACAACATGCTAGTTGCTCAAGGTGTGACCCCTCTGGCTAAGGAAGCTACTGCCAAAGCTCCTATTCAGACTGTACAGAAAGCCTTTCTCTCGGGCAGGGTCAATGATTTACCGTGGTTTGATGTGGATCATCCTGTTCCTATTCCTCCTGCTGTTCACTGTTCTGTTCCAGTTTCTCTTTTACATTGCACTGGTCAAATTCAAATGTTCGAGCAGCAGCGTCGCCTATATCAACAACTCCTTTCTTCCCAAAAAGGGGGAGATAAAGAAGATGGTGTTGATGACAGTAAGAAAGGCGAAGATGGAGGGAGCAGTAAGGCGAACATGGAGGATGCTCGCACCATGGCAGGATCTGATGAAGAACTGGAGTAGATGGCAGCACTTTTGGAGTTTTTGGAGTGATATGCTAATTCAATTACCGACTGTTTTTATGGAGCATATGAACACTTTCTTTCTTTTGGTTATTTTGGGGTGTGGATATTTTGTGGATGTTTGTGATCAGACCAGTTTTAGATTCTGTTGAAGCTCATGTTCTGATCGGTTTTTATCCATTTTTCTACTTATGATCTACTCTTATTTGTAACTTCTTTGCTAATTGTTGTTGTGACTTGTGATAGGGGGAGTTATGATTTAGGAGAAGTAATTATGACAGGGAGAGTATTCCTTTGTTGTTTTTGGATATCTGTTTTTCCTTGAAGCTTGTGTACATGTGTCTTAGGGGGAGCATATAAACTTGCTCTATATATATATATATATATTTTTTTTGTTTACACAGGTTTTGGGAAGAAAGACAAAAAGAGGGAGATTGTTGAAGTCAGATTTTGACTTCGATAATTATTATTGTATTATTTTGTCTTTCTTGTGTTGGTTGGCAGGAGAGTAGGAAAAGGAAGGGGGAGCAGCTTATGTGGAGAAGGCTAAGTCAGAGACTAAGTCAAAGAAAGTGGGAGCTGCGCATAAAGGGAGTAATTAGCTGTTGGAGCAAAATAAGGAACTATGCGTGAGAGGTGGAGCAGTTATTCAACACTTATTGTGCTGCTATAAATCAGCAAAAGTAGTGGAGATAAGGGTGCAGTACGTGTGCATGTGGTGGAGTGCAAACCAAGTTTTCCAGTACACTATAAATAGTGATAATCATTGTGTAGATTGGTACGCTTTCCAGAGATAGATATATAGAGCAGTTAGAATTCTTTAGCTCTTTAATTTTACCTTCGAGGATAGTAGTAGAAGCTTTAATCTTGCGATAAAGCTTCACTCGTTTTAGTGACCCTCTTTACTCGAAGATTGTTTTTGTAATTCACGTTTTCATAGTGAAGTTTTTGCCCTGAGGCACCTCACTAGATTATACATTTATAATCTCGTGAAAAGTTTATTTCCATTGTGTTTCTTCATTTCCGCTGCATTTTAGTTTCAAGGTTGTGTGCTCTTTGAACACAACTTTGTTCACAACTCTGTCTGTTCGAGTGAATCTGGTACCTTCATGGTGTATCTCATTATATATATTTGTACGTCTCATACACTAAGTGGTGCATCTTAAAATGCATGATGGTGCATCTAAAAAAAGTGAAAAGAATATTAATAAAATTAAAAAAATGATGCATTTCAATACACTTAGTAATGCATCTCATTACACAGTGTAGTGCATCTCACTACACGGTGGGGAAAATCATTTGACCGTAAAAAAATATCGAAATAAAACAGATTGAAAGAAAATTTAAAAATCAACAGATTAAACGGGTTGACCCGAATCCAACGCGGATCCGACTCGATTTCACATTGTGAGACCTCACCCAAGTATTTGCCTTTAGTTAATAATGTAATTAATCCAATAGCCATGGATAAACTCTCTGGTATGACTACTCGTACGATGCAACCGATTTGTCATATTATTAATCGATCGATCTTCCAATTTTCTAAGAAAAAGTCAACCATAAAAGTTGACCGGTTACACCATCGCTACACAAGTAGGCGTGGAGAGAGCAGACACTTTCTCCTTTTCTCGGATAAGATATTTCATGAAAATCAACATAAGCACTTAGCCAAGGCAGACCTAAATTTAAAAATGCAAACCCAATTAATTACATATATAAGTATATATATGAAAAGAAAAATTCATTTGGAGGATGTAAATATTCAATAAAGATGAAAATAGTGATGTATTGAAGGAAAAAACTAACCAAAAATTCCAGTGTAGTAGGAGAGAGGAATATCTGTATAGTGAATCTTGAAAAGACCCTCCGTAGATTTAATGAGACTATAGTTTTCCCAGCCAATACTCATAACCCCAAATCAACTCACCTTTCTTGAAATTGGGATTACAAGAATCCACAACTTTAGCCACTCCAATTCCTATTATTGGTTGTTTCATACATTGCAATATATATATATATATCAATAGTATTTATCTTATGGTGATTCCAATGAATGACAACTATTTTCAGTTTCTAACCTGTCACATCAGTTTCACATTAATTTTTGGAATCCAACAACTTTTTTATATAAATTTACTCCAACAATGACAACTTGCAATAAAATGGGGACCCATTGTAATATATACTACTTTATATCTATTTACAATATATATTTTTAATTAATTTTATTTATGTAACTTTATTTATGTTTGTTTATGTTCGAATATATATTTAAATAAATTCTAAATATTACAAATTAAAAAAATAAAATAAGTTGAAGAAAAATTTAATTCGGCCAACCAATAAACTACCCAAATTATTTTGAAACCATTTATTCGGCCACTAATAAATTAGTTACCTACAAAAAATAATTATTTATTCGGTCAAATAATAAATTAGCCAAATTAAATTAAAGTAAATTATAAAAATATAGTTATTTATTCGGCCGAATAATAAATAAATTGACCAAATAAAATTCTGGAGCAAAAGATGAGAAAATACGCATTGATTCTAGGTATTTATAAGCTTCTAAATTATTTTGAAACCATTTATCCGGCTACTAGTAAATTAGTTCTCTACAAAAAATAATTATTTATTCGGTCAATAATAAATTAGCAAACTTAAATTATTAATAAATTGGCCAAACAAAATTGGTGGAGCAAAAGATGAGAATATACACATTGATTCTAGGTATTTATAGGCTTTTCAATAGGTGAAGTTTCATTGAAAAATTGATGTAAGACACAAGGTAGATATATAAAATCTATTATTTTACATTTAGAAAATAAAAAAATTGAGGATATAGTACGTGTGTGTTGTTCTGGTAATGTAGAACTATTTCTAATCTATGTGCACACTGTTATGCATAATCTTGAACTTCAAAACTCCATCACCTTGGTCAAAGTTTAATACCTTAAGTGCAAACCTGGTAATCTGGAACATTTCTCATTTATGTGAAACACTAAGTTTTGGTTTTATGGCTGATGTGTGAGCTTTGATCAGAATTGCAACAATCTGTCTATGCAGTGTACTCTTTTCCACATTAATACCACTTGCCAACCCTCTAATTGTTGATCTTTTGCAGAATGGAATGTTTTGAATCTACTCTATATCTACTGGAATTTTTCTGCTTCTTGCAGAAGACTTTCTCCCACTAACTATATTCATGCACTCATCTCTTGCTTGTTGTGCTTTTGTTGCAGCCCTAAACCTTGACACAGTCATCGTTGAGATTCCAAATTTGATGTTGGCTTCAACTATTTTCCCATTGAACACCTTTCTATTGATGTTGTACTTAACTCCTTCATTTTTTGAATTTTACTTGTAGTGGAAATTGTTGAAACTAATATTGTTTGTGTGTATTTATAGGCAGCTGACTTAGTAGTGTATGTAGAGGGAAAATTTAAGTTTTTCATTACTTTTGGAAGTTTAAATTTGGACAAATGTGATGAATGAAAATCTGCTGCCATTTTTTTCATTGTCGTTAACAATCTTGTTTTCATTTCTAGCGCCATTTTCCAAATTGTAGTGCAATTCCACATCACACATACTTTATAATATTTTATTATACATTGAGTAAATGGCTAGAGGAACTTGTACTTTAAATCACTATTACACACCTGTTACTATATCAATTAAATACTCCACTAAATATACTTACTACCCTTAATTATTTTTTCCTTATTTACATGCATAACACAAACAAGACATCTTTTGCGGAACGCAGGGAGTATAATTTAGTGGTGTTTGAATTAGAGAAAGAAAGCAATGCATATGACATTGAGCTACTCGTAAGCCACTCGGACCAACTGCTTCCCGACGTTGCGACCGGAGAAGAGGCCTATCAGTGCAGCCGGTGCGCTCTCGAGTCCTTCGGCTACGTCCTCCACATACACAATCTTCCCTTGTTTTATGAGCGGTAAGATGAAGTCCATAAACTTCGGATAGAGGGAATAATAGCGGGTAACCACAAATCCTTGCATTCGAAGATGCTTTGTTATAATTGCTAACAAGTTTTGCACACCTTCTCCCTCGTCAAGGTTGTATTGAGATATCATCCCACACATAGCAATTCGACCATTCAATTTCATGTTGAGAAGCACTGCTTCTAGCATTTTTCCTCCCACGTTGTCAAAGTATAAGTCGATCCCTTGAGGGAAATATCTTACAAAAATTAAACAACATTAATATTGTCATAAAAATTTAACAAACTTACTTAGTACTGATGATTAAGGATGTGACAAATATCTTACAAAAATTAAACAATATTAATATTGTCATAAAAATGTAACAAACTTACTTATACTAGTGATGAAGGATGTGACATCCTCATGTAGTTTAATTTTAACTAACCTTTTCAAAGTTGCATTCAGATCACCTTCTTCTTTGTAATTAAATGCATCATCAAATCCGAATTTGCTCTTCAAAAGATTCACCTAATCAACAAATGCACATGATCATAAACCCAAACCATGATATAACTTTGCCATTTTAATTTCTTTCAACATTTAAGATTAGGGAATTGACTCATGTACGACGGGCCTTACTGTACCGAACCGCCCACCCCTTAATTCATTTAAATTTTTAAATTTTTTAATATTTTACAAATAAATTTAATTAATGTTTAATAAATCTTAAATATCTTAATAAATCAAAATTTGGTATTAAATACAGTACTAACTACCTCTTAATTACATCTGATTACACTTATCCTTAGTTCTCTTAATGATGCATATGTTGGGGTCCGAATAAGCGGACTGCACAAAAGTCTTAATTTGTCTAAGATAGTTAGCATAATTATCAGTAATTAAGGATAAAATTAATTAGGATAATGTAATTGGATCTTAATTAATCAATGAAAAGTAGAGCAAACCTTATCTTGGGTTCCAGCACTTCCAACCACATAACAGCCCAATAGCTTAGCAAATTGGCCCACAAGCTGGCCCACAGCTCCAGAAGCAGCAGAAATAAACACAGTTTCCCCTTCTTTTGGAGATGATATCTCATAAAAACCAACATATGCAGTAAACCCAGGAATACCTTAATTTATCACACAAACAAAAATATAAATATAATGTGACTACTAGTAAAATTTCATAGTAAACCGTTAACATTGTTTTTTTTTTTGGAAAAACTAATATTTCATTAATCAATCAACATACGCATGGAGCATAGAGAAGACCCTCCACAAAAGCCAAAAGCTGGAGGTTCATCCCAAACATACGTACAAGGTAACTCTTTAGATGCTCTAGCAAGTCTATGACCAATATTTCATTGTTGATTTGCACATTATTATATATATTATGCCTTGTTTTCTAGGAGTGATAAGGTCAGAATTAAGTGTAGGTCTCCTGTGAGACCAGTTTCATGCATGAGATGGATTTCACCTAGTTTAATTGGATCAAACCTATTGACCACTATCTTCTTTTTACTTTTTATAGAAAAAAAAACTCCTTGCATCCCGTCGGGGCTATCTCGTTACACTTGTGTTCTTTTCTTATTGGGAAATACGAATAGATAATTAAGATCCAATTACATTATTCACTTATACTTTTCATTCCACTTTTCCCCTCATTTTCTATGTCATTCATTATTAACTCTCTCTACCCAATTCATTTCACTATTTATACTCACTATTTCACTATTCACACTTTCTCTACCAACTTTATTTCACTTTAATAACTCCATGAAACACATGTTTTCTTGCTAATCGTTTTTTCCTTAATACTCGTGCCCAAAAGAAAGAAGACATCTCTAGTGGGACGAAGGAAGACGAAGGAAGCATAATTCATTCAAAAATTCAAAAATATAACTCAATTGGAGATTAATAAACTCTAAATAATTGATTTAAACAAAAATTGTTAGGCATGGCGCATGTACGCCACGCGCCTGACTTGTTTCTTATTTCCAGTCACTGGGGAGAATTTGTGCACAATTAATTAGAAATGTAATATTTGAAGCTACTGACCAAGAATTCCAGTATAGTAAGAGAGAGGAACATCTGTATGGTGAATCTTGAAGAGGCCCTCTGTAGATTTAATAAGACTATAGTCTTCCCAACCAGTCATACCCCAAATCAAGTCACCTTTCTTGAAATTGGGACTAGAAGAATCCACCACTTTGGCCACTCCATATGCCATTATTGGCTGTATAAAAAAAAAGGAAAAAAATGAGACGATCATAATACTCCCTCAGTTCACCAAAACATGTCTACTTTGTTCTGGGTACGGAGTTTAAGAAAGCTGATAAAGTGAAAGTTAGTAGGGTAAAAATTACTAAAAAATAGGGGTAGTGAGATAATGACAAAAAAACAATGGTAATGACAAAAAAGAGGTGGTATTGACCAAAAAGTAAGAATAAAGTTATTGGATGATAAAAAGGTAGAAATAAAGTTGATGTGAGGTGGAGTCCTAAATGGCAAAGGGTAGTAATATTTGGAAAATATTGAGGGTAGTGTTGTACAAAAAGGTAAAGTGGACATGTTTTAGTGAACGGAAAGAGTATATCTTAAATGTGCTATATACAAAACAAAGGAGAGGAGACTGACCGAGCCAGGGGTAAAATTGGTAACATAATTATCATCGAGTTTGTTCATGCAGATGCGCATGTAGGGATTGCACGACAAGTAGAGATTCTTCACCAAAACGGCGCCGTTGCAGCCTTCGGGCACCTTGAGTTTGATTGTGGAGGTTTTGAGTATCATATCAGATTCTTTTGGAGATCCATTAATGTAATCTTTGAAAATTATCTGTTTGTTGCTCACTTCCTCCACCATTTTTAGAAAGGACTTTGATCTTTTTTCTATAATTTTTTATGATAAGGTACGAAGGGAGTAATTTGTTCTTGAATACCAAGGCCCATATATAAATAAAGAAAAGATAATTTAATAATTTTGTGGCGGTGACGGTTGAGGAAGTCGTGCATGGCCTAGGTTGATATCATAAGTATATGTACTAGGATAATTAATGAAATTTGACAACTAAAAACAAAAAAAATGAAGTTTGACAACTATTCTCAGAAAAAACAAAAAAAATGAAGTTTGACGACATTGGCATTGTCTATTTCTGCCTAGAAATGTCATGTGACGACAAAAGTCAGACTTTTCACGTGGAGGAGTCACTAATATGGTAATTTTTAAATATTAGTAGTAAATAAAAATAACTTTACATTTTAAATTAACTAACTACAATAGTCATGAATTTTCGTCACCAAATATGCCGAGAAATGTCATGTGAAGTGATAGAAACCAAACTTTTAAATGTGGATGGTAGGCATAATAACTCGGATCTTTTACTTCTTACGGCGTTTCATTTTCAATTATATGCGTCGAATTTTTGATATTTGACAATATTCAACCCTAATCAATGTCACATGTAGAGGTGGCCAACTTCGGTTTCGGTTCCGAACCGGAACCGGAACCGACGGTTCTCGGTTCCACTTCGGAGGAACCGGAACCGAACTGAATATCTCTTCGGTTTTGGTTCCAAACCAAAACCGTCGGTTTCGGTTCCGGTTCCGGTTCCAATTTGAAACCGAAGTTTTAATTATATGTATTTTATTATATTTTGCTACTTTTTTATATTATAAATATATATTTATGCTTTCTAATATTAGTATTTAAGTGATATAATATGAATTATGATATAAATATAAATAAAAACAAATAAAAAATAAAAAAAATATGAGGAACCGCCGATTCGGAACCGGAACCAAACCGAAACCGGCGGTTCTCGATTCCACATTCTTGGAACCGGAACAGAACCGGCGGTTCGGCGGTTCTCGGTTCCTTCGGTTCCGATTCCAGAACCGCTGGTTTCGGTTCGGTTCCGGTTTTTTTGGCCACCTCTAGTCACATGTCATTTAATCAATGGGAGGAGAAGCCAAAGAAACAGAAAATTGGAGTAGGAAATCTGTTTTGTAGGCCCAATCCAAGTAATAGTAATTTTAGATACCAAAGATGTTATGTACTAGTATTAAGTTTAACTATTTGAATATGATTCCCAAATCAAAGTCATGAACTAGGATAAACAAATCGAATCCTCTATTGCATGTTCGGTTTTTCGGTTGACCTTTTCTATTGTATTCACGGATGATCGCCACGTTTCAATGGAATTAAAAAATCTACCATATTTTTCTTATTTTCCTAATGTCAGCCTGCTTACTTGGATATCAGACATCTTTGTCGTATTTTTTGACTAGCATTTTTTTTAAGAATAATGTGAATCCTAATTATTGTAAAAAATAAAATAAATTAAAATCTAAAAAATAGAAAAAATTGAAAGCAATATACCATAGCTGCTCCAACTAAAGCTATTGATTTGTCTATCTCTTATCTAGTTATTCCTATTGATCTATCTATGTCTTAGATCTATCTATTCCTAGGATGTAGCTCTATAGGTTACGAAGTTAGCTATTGTTTACTAAAGGAAAGGCGAAGCCGTAGCTGCAAAAAAAAAGGTAGCCCCTACTAAAGCGAAGCGAAGTAAGCCAAGCAATTAGCTACTTCTAAGGCGTAGGCTCCAGCTACAACAAAAAAGGAGCCCCATCGCCTATACCTAGTAGAGTGATGCTATTTAGCCATAATGTGACTAGCCATAATTCGATTTATTATGTGAAAATTGACCGATTTAGTTAGATTTTTTATTTATTTTAAAGAGTACAAATATATATTTTATGTTATTATTATTATCATATTCTTGACTTAAATTATGTCATTCATTAGTGTAAATGTATTATCTCATTCTTTCGATAAAAAGCTTCGTATTTCCTCTACTATATTTATCGTGATTCATATTGCCTCCAAATTTAAATTTATCAATATAAGTTTGTAGAAACTAAAAATTTAAATTATTAGAAGTCATTTAGAATTTAAATTATCAATATAGTCTACTATAAGTTTTTCTTCTACTTGAATGAATTTATGGCTAGCCATAATATGGCTCCAGCTAATGTTATTGTTCTGTCTAATGTTTTTCTATTGTTATTGTTCTGTCTATTCCTTAGATCTATCTATCCTTTCTAGAAATCGCATGTTGTGTTAAGCACATGACTACCTATATTTGTCAAAGGATTCTATCCTTACTAATGTTATAGCTTCTATAAAAGCTTAGCTTCTTTAGCTCTTATAAGATAGAGTCATCCAACCATAGCTGCTCATAAAGCAAAGCAATTAGAGCTGCTAATGCCTATACCATAGCTGCTCCAACTAAAGCTATTGATGTGTCTATCTCTGCTTATCTGGACCTTACATATACACCCAGTATGCATCCTCTTCCTTAATCTTCATACATGTGTCATTGAATTTTTTGCATATTAAAATTAAATGAAAATTGGGAAGGAGTAACTATGGTTCTGTTTGCTTTTTGACTTGTTCCAAATAGTAGTACTATATTTATTATTTTGTTATATTATTCATCATTTTAGATTATATGAGTTATTTTTCTTTTTTAGGGTCTTTTAATTGATGTTATTGAAGTTATTTTTTCTTAGAAATCTTTTATCATTTCCCCTAAATTCTTTTTAATCACGTTAGCATACGTTTTATCATTTTATTATAGTTAAACTCTTTCAGTTTTACCAACCCTAGAAAAAAAAATGGATATTTAAGTTTATGTTCTAGAACTTAGAGCTGGAGTTAGGAAGAACGAAGCAAAATGCCAATCCCTACGCTACACGTACGATTTCTACCTCATGTTCGTAACAGATGGGCGAAATGAAAATAGAGCGATGATTCGTTGTCGAAATCCAGAAATTTGTTCCAAAATATCGACTAAGATGAAATGAAGCTCCACAAAGCAACATCTACAGCGAAAGCCATCAAACCTAAGCCACCAAATGAATAACGAAGCTCGAGAATGAAAAAAAAAAAGGGGTCATACACAGATAAGATTTGAATTGAGCGATAATTCTAAGATTTGGAAACACAGGAGTAATTCGTTACGTAGTAGATTTATAGAATTTTTCTGAGATCCTACAAAGAATGAGCCCAATCACTTATAACTTTACCTTATTGTCGAATCTTAGTGAAGTTTACAACGTATTCCAAGTATCTCATTTGAGAAAATACACGCTCAATTCCAAGTGTGTCAGCCACGACAGTCTATTTTTTAGGCCGAACCTAAGCTATGAACAAAGTCCCAAATATTTCCTATATAGGAATATCGAACTGCTTTGAAACAAATAAATCATCTTAGTTAAACTCTTGTGAATGCGGCACCATCAAGAGGAATGCACGTCAGAAATAGATTATCAGAAGAAAGAAAAATATCCGGAAGTACCCTTTTGAGCTACGTAATTTCGAGGATAAAATTTTTATAAGGAGGGTAGGATGTAAAAGCCCGAATTTTCATCGTTAGAAAAAAAATATTTATTTAAGAATAAGATAACCATAAGAAGGTCCTATTTCCCGAATTTTGATATAAGAAAAGAAATTTAGAATTTTATTTCATCATGCATTGCATAATTATATGTGTTTCAATTTTTCTTATGGTTTCATTTAAATTGATATATGAAAATGTGATTATTTAATTATATGCTTTGTGTGATTACGTGAATATGTTGCTCCAATTAATTAGAAATAATTAATCTTATGTGATGCAAATTAAATTTATAATTAGGCGAATTTTTCTCGTATACTTATAATTTATTTTTAGGAAATTCCGTCTAGGATTTAGTATTTAATATTAGGCCCGTTAGAAAACTCGATTGAAAATACGATTCGACTAAGGAACATCAAGCCACGATTCAAAGAGACGAACCTTTAAATAAATATATTTATAATGTAATATTATATATAGGTTGTATGCGTGTGTGAGTATATGTGGTTAATAGATAAAACAAACACTATCAGACAAAAGAAAGGGAAAGAGAGGTGACTTATCTAACAATTCAAAAAAAAAATTAGAAATTAAGATAGAGAGAGGGTAAGATGACCGGCCAATTCTGGGGAAAGGAAGAAATCTCCTTTGCAATTACTTTTGCAGAAATCTCATTATGGCAATAGACCCGTTAAGCTATTTTCTCTCTAACCTCTATTTCGGCCAATGGCCTAATCTCCTTCTTGTTGCCATCATTTGTGTGAGACAATCGAGACACGCAAACCCTTCCATCCTATGTGCCTGCAAAATTTGAAGGTTTAATATCGAGTAAACTCAACATAGTATCTCCTAGAAAATGGTTGCACGAAGAGTTTTCGAAACTGCGTAGTCATCTTCCGATGAGAATAACTTTCAAACCGATGAATATTTTCTATTAAATTCAATTGCATGTTCAAATAGATTTAAAAATGTCTCTGTAATGATAAGAAATGCATCATCATGTCAATTATACCGTGAATAAAAGAACCTATAGAATATGGATGATGAATGAAAATCACAAGTTGCTGCACGCCAACTGTTTGATAGAATGCTACACAGATTATTCAAGCACAGAAATGAATACAAAAATGGTTTTCGGCATATAATTATATTTGCTTGATCTTAAACCATGTTTCCAGAATGATAGAAGTATATAAGTGATGTAGTTATTGAATTGTATAATCATTGACCATGCTTTATTAATTTTGGTTAATGAGTTGGTTTTTATTAAGATAAGAATTCATTGTGTAACGACCCTTATTCATTTCATCTTACCTCCTAAACCGTAGCTAATTTTTACATAAGGTCAGTTTCATAGTAAATTATGCGGTGAAAGCTTTCAATGATGATAATCAGTTTATTTTTGCCATCCTTGATCAGTTTGTTATGATACGTTCAACATGGCTACTTGGAAGTACATTATTGCACGCTAACTGTCTGTACAAATGCCTCGGCGAATTTTTTAATATTAAAAATCAACTTTGCATGATTTTATTAATTTGATTAAGTGTATTGACTTTATTAATTGATATATGTGCTGATTATATGTATATACATGAATCCAAAAATTTACTAATTATTTTTGGTAAATTATGTTAAAGATTATGTTGCAAATATATTATTTGAGCATAAGTATTGGATGAAATGCATATGTAAAATATATTATATGAGCATCTTATGTGTGTTTACGTGATATGACATGAAACGTATTTTTAATATAAGAATAAATCGGGAATAGGTGTACCTAGGACATTGTTGTAAACCGCATAAAAGTGTGCTTAATCGTCGAATACCCCATAGTTACACTTTCGTTCAGTTTATAATAAAATTATTGGGGCTAACGCTCAGATTTTAGCTGTCATCTTCCTTGTTTGCTGGTTCCTTGGAACATCAAGCCTTCTTAATTTGTTGTTTACTCATGTTGTTTTTTTGAGCTTCTTCTTTTCAATGAATTCAAATGTGTCAACAGCCGAAAATGTACTATATACCATGTTTTGAACTCATAGCTTCAACTTCTTCAATCTTTCCTAACATGGCTGCTTCAATTCCTCTCTCTCTCTTTCTCTCTCTCTACTTGTCCAACATCAAGGTTAAATTTTTAGTGATTTTGAAAAATTTGGGCTTCGCCTCAAACGAAATAGTGGAGACAATCTCGAGGCAAGTGTTTTTCATTCATTGTTTGGTTTAGACAATCAAACCAGTTAGCAACTAACTATACAGAATTTCGATTTTTTTCATTGTTAGCTTGATCATGGTCCAACAGTCGCAACAAATTGATTACAACACGAGGTCGGGCCGGGCCGGCTACTCGACTTACCTTCCAACATTCCTAATATTTGCAACAGCGACTCATAGACAGCTTAGCTGCGTGCAAGTGAGATTCAACTATCATGCACCTTAGCTTGCTTCCACCAAATGACAACTACTTAGTTCTAGTCCTAGTTCCATAGTATAAACGAACTTTATCCATCTTTTTTGGGTTTTTGATACCATCATAAAATTTAGCTTGTAAAACTCATAGTTTTTCGATTTTTATTTATTTATTTTTGCCACGAGACTAAAACATTCCCATATAAATCTGAAGTGGATGTCGGAATTGTTAACCTGTAATTTGGAGATAATTGATCCTAAATTTATTACCACTTGACACTGCAGACCAATATATCTTCACCATAAAAAAAATTATTAGTATGTACGTATCTGGTTACGATAAGATAATACTTAGGGTACATTTTCTTTGGTGGAGTATGGAAAATGAACGAAAAGAAAAAGTAGGAAAAAAAAAAATTCACCTCTCCCTCCTCATGTTAATATTTTCCACAATTGAAATAAAAAGGATGGAAAACGATGGAAAATGATAAAATTAACAACTCTAAGACTACCTGCAGTGGTAGTGTCTCTAAGGGCTGTCTCTAAGGATTTTCTGAATTTTTATTTTGTATTAATTTTAATAAGATAAATAGAAAATTTGAAAATTTCATTAATTTAAATTAAAATACATTACCACAAATTAAGAAAAATACATTACTAGAAATTAAATATTACATTACTAAAAATTAAATATTACATTACTAGAAATGATAAAAAAAAAACAGTACTACAATATTTAAAAAACATAGCCGTTGGAAAAAAAAATAACTAAGCCCATCCGCGACGCTGCTTGACGTCGTTGAGCAACATCATATGGAACTGCAGCTGCTCCGGCGTGTAGTTTGACGTGTCCGTGTTGATGATCTTCAAATCGGCGAGTTCTTGTTTCGCCCGAGCACGCTCCCTCATTGCCTCGGCGAGGTTGTTCTTCGCCGCAGCGAGGACAGTTATCCGATCATTTGTTGAGGAGACCATCAACCCGAACTCCTCCTCCTCGTCGTTGAACATGGTGTTGTACCTGTCCGCCACACGCCCCCAGTACTTGTCGCCGCTCTGATTTCGTCCGATGATGGAATTGCACGTCTCCTCTTTCCAGATTTGGGCGACGGCGGTGCCTTGTTCCACCGTGTAAGCGCGCCTCTTTTGGTTTGGCGTCGGCGTTCGGACGAGAAGGTGGATGGACGTTTGCGAGGGTCTTTCCCTTATTTTTGCCACGTTGCTTCCCCTTGGCTTTGGCCGGTGCCGGCTCCGATGAGGGACTATCCTCGTCGCCGCCCATCAGGTTTTGGAAGGACTCGCCGACGGACGAGTTGAGGTTGATGGAATCGAGCCCCGCGCCGGTGTATTCGCCGTATTGCCCGTCGTCCGCCATTTCAGGAGGACACCACGACGACGAGAAAGGATTGTTGGGATCCATTTCCGAGATGTAGCGAAATTGATTCGAAAAAAAAATTGAATTGTAAGAGGTGAATTGGAAATTGTATGTGTGAGGATGGTGTGAGTGGTGTGATAGAATGTAGTAGTATTTATAGAAGAAAATATGAGAATAAAAAAAAAAAAAAAAATTAAAATCGGCATTTAACCGTTTGAAAACAACTGTTGCAAATTAATTTTTCTTTTTTTTTTTATGTCAGGCGCGTGCAATGCACGCGCCTATTAAAAAAAAAAAAAAAAGAAAGTCGCGCGCGTGTAATACACGCGCTGTCTCGTCGGCTCGGGACAGTCTCGAGACGATGGCTTCTGCACCGGCGTGTCTCGTCGCCGGCGCTGTCTCGAGACACCGCTCGAGACACCCGGTGCAGAGAGCCTAATAAACATGTGAAAAGGATGAAAAAAGTGTGAAAATATTTATTTTTCATCAAAGTAAACGCACTCTTAAGATAATAAGAGCTATATCCGATGCTAGCACTTATTGGACACCTTTAACGTCTCTAAACTTTAAATTAAAAAAAAGGAAAAAATTACAAGAAGAAAAAAAAAAGCAATGCATATGAAATTGAGCTACTCGTAAGCCACTCGGACGACCTGCTTTCCGACGTTGCGACCGAAGAAGAGGCCTATCAATGCAGCCGGTGCGCTCTCGAGCCCTTCGGCTACGTCCTCTACATACGCAATCTTCCCTTTCTTTATGAGCGGCAAGATGAAGTCCATAAACTTCGGATAGAGGGAATAATAGTAGAACACCAAAAATCCTTGCATTCGAATTTGCTTTGTTATAATTGCGGACAAGTTTCGCACACCTTCTTCCTCGTCGAGGTTGTACTGAGATATCATCCCACACGTGGCAATCCGACCATTCAATTTCATGTTGAGAAGCACTGCTTCCAACATCTTTCCTCCCACGTTCTCAAAGTATATGTCGATCCCTTGAGGGAAATATCTAACAAAAATCAAACAACATTAATATTGTCATAAAAATTTAACAAACTTAGTAGATGTGACATTCTCATGCAGTTTAATTGTAACTAACCTTTTCAAAGCTGCATTCAGATCAGCTTCTTCTTTGTAATTAAAAGCATCATCAAATCCGAATTTGCTCTTCAAAAGATTCACCTACTCAACAAATGCACAAGATCATAAACCCAAACCATGACATAACTTGAGGAGGTCTCCCCTGCGACCGGTCTCTTTGCATGAGACCGGATCCGTCGGGTCAACCATTATTTTTTTTATTTCAACTTTTTTTTTTAATTTTAATTTTTTTCCCGACTCCACCTTCAGCTTCGATTTCAATTTATAGATAATCGTAATGACGACATTCATGTCTTTTAGCTCGCTCCGAGGTCTTCTGTTTTCATGGTTAAACTCTTAAAACAAAAGAAAAAAATACTGGCGCGTGCATGCCACGCGCGTGTACCTCGTGCTCCCCTCGCACGGTCGCTGGGATGTGACCTGCCGCATATGAGTTTTTGCGATATAACTTTGCCATTGTCTTTCAACATTCAAGATTAGGGAATGGACTCATGTACGACGGGCCTTACCGTACCGAACCGCCCACCCCTTAATTCATTTTCAATTTTTTAATATTTTATAAATAAATTTAATTAATGTTGACTAAATCTTCAATATCTTAATGAATCATAATTTAGAATTAAATACAGTGCCTAACTACCTCTTAATTACATCTAATTACACTTAGTCCTTAGTTAGTTGTCTTAATGATGCATGTATAGGTACGTTGCTGCTCAAATAGGACTGCACCAAAGTCTTTGTCTAAGATTAGTTAGCATAATTAGTAGTAATTAAGCATAAAATTAATTAAGATAATGTAAGTGGATCTTAATTATCTATGAAAAGGAGAGCAAACCTTATCTTGGGTTCCAGCACTTCCAACCACATAACAGCCCAATAGCTTAGCAAATTGGCCCACAAGCTGGCCCACAGCTCCAGAAGCAGCAGAAATAAACACAGTTTCACCTTCTTTTGGAGATGATATCTCATTAAAACCAACATATGCACTCAATCCAGGCATACCTTAATTTATCACCCACAAACAAATATAATATAATTAATTTGACTAGTAAATTTCATAGTACACCGTAACAACATTGTTTTTTTTTTTGAGTAAAAAGGTAAATTCATTAATCAACAAGAATCATCCATAACAACATTGTTGATTTACACATTATTATATATTAGGGCTAGGAGTGATAAGGTCAGAATTAAGTGTTGTGAGACCAGTTTCATGCATGAGATAGATTTCACCCATTTTGATCGGGTCAAATCCGTTGACCATTATCTTCTTTTTATTTTTTTAGAAAAAAAAGAAGATTCCATGCATCCCACTAGGGTTGTCTCGTTACACTTGTCTTCTTTCTTTATTGGGAAATAAGTAGAAATAATTAAGATCCAATTAAATTATTCAATTTACACTTTTCATCCTACTTTTCCCCTGATTTTCTATACCATCACTATTAACTCTCTCTACTCACTTTATTTCACTACCTATACTCGCTATTTGATCATTATTTACTCTCTCACCCACTTTATTTTGATTTAATAACTCCATTAAATACACATTTTCTCCCTAATTATTTTTTCCTTAATACTCGTACCAAAAGAAAGAAGACATCTCCGGTGGGACGGAGGGAGTACAATACAGTCAAAAATACGGAAAATAAATGTGAATTGGAGATTAATAAACCCTAAAGAATTGATTTAAAACGAAATTGTCTAGCGTGGCGCATGTACTCCACGCACTATTATTTCTTATTTCCAATCACAGTGAAGAATTTGTGCAGAATTAATTAGAAATGGAATATTTGAAGCTACTGACCAAGAATTCCAGTGTAGTAGGAGAGAGGAATATCTGTATGATGAATCTTGAAGAGGCCCTCTATAGATTTAATAAGACTATAGTCTTCCCATCCAGTCATACCCCAAATCAAGTCACCTTTCTTGAAATTGGGACAAGAAGAATCCACCACTTTGGCCACTCCAAGTCCCATTATTGGCTGTCTCATACAATGGAAAAAAAAAAAATACTATCATAATTATATATATATATATATATATATATGTATATCTTAATGTGCTATATACAAAAAAAAAGAGAGGAGACTGACCGAGCCAGGGGTAAAAATGGGAACATAGTTGTCGTCGAGTTTGCTCATGCGGCTGCGCATGTAGGGATCGCACGACAAGTAGAGATTCTTCACCAAAACGGCGTCGTTGCAGCCTTCGGGCACCTTGAGTTTGATTGTGGAGGTTTTGAGTATCATATCAGATTCTTTTGGAAATCCATTTATGTAATCTTTGAATATTATCTGTTTGTTGCTCACTTCCTCCGCCATTTTTTTTTCTTTTCCAGCTATGTGTTCTATTTCAGTGTGTGTTGTGCGTGTGTTCTAGAAAGGGAGGAGGTTCTTATTTATAATTTTTTTTGTTGAGATATGATGATATAGAGGGAGTTAGTTTGTTCTTGAATACGAACTGCCCAAATATGTAATTAAAAAAAGATTGAATAATTTTTGTGGCGATGATTGAGGAAGTCATGCATGTACCACATTGGCACACGTTTATCATATTGACATATTGTACTCTTTTTTTCTTTCCTTTTCTTTCTTTGTGACATCGTGGAAACGGGCCGTCATTACTTTAATTTGGTTCACACTAGTTAAATTTTGTTCATATGCAGTAGCATGTAAATTATATATATGTGCTTAGAAATGTCGTGACACTTTAATTTGGTTCACACTAGTTAAATTTTTGTTCATACGCAGTAGCATGCAAATTATATATATGTGCCTAGAAATGTCGTGACACGTGATAGAAGCCAAACTTTTTTATGTGGTGTCACAAATAATAGTAATTTTAAATAGTACCTCATCCGTCCCACTTAATATAGTACAGGGGCCGTGCAAAGGTTTTTGAAAAATAGATAAATGTTTAGTAAGGATATTTTGAGTGGAGGAAGGGATCCATTTAGGATGTGTTTTTAATTTCTTAGCAGATGCAGAAACTTTATAAGAGTAAACATATTGAACTTTTAAGGGTAAAAAAAATACTGTGACCCATTGATAATGTCATTTTTCATTTTCCGTCCGTCCCATTGATAATATCCCTTAACTATAAGTGGAAATATTTAACCCTTCAAAATAGATAGGGTCTACCATTTTATCTCCTTTTACTCTTGCTCTTTAATAACGGTATCCATAAAGTAGGGGACATTATCAATGGGTCGGAGGGAGTAAAAGACATGTCATAAAAAGAAAACACCATACTAAGTTGGGAATTTACATTAAAATTTAAATTAAAATGTTATTAAATATTTGTTGATAGCAATCATAATCATGAACTACAAAAAATTAAATGCCCCGAATGTCAATTCTAGCACCAAAGAATTTACTTGGATTCGAACATCTATGTCAGAGCTAGTTCTTTTTAAGAACTAATGACGTGATTCAATGTCATTTTAAACTAAAAGTAAATAAAAAAAAACTTCGAAAAATAAAAATAATTGAAAGCAATATATCTTATGTTGTTTTGTTCTCCTTCTAACAAAACAATATTTTTAAACCCCCATTAAAATATCTAGTTCAAAATCTCAGTTGCGGAGAGCGGCAACCACCCTCAAAAAACCCTTTCTTTCCGTCTCGTCATCTTTTCCAGAATTATATTAGCTTGTTCCCAAATCCCAACAAAAAAATTTAACTACCCCGGCATTTCATCCATTAAATTGCTAAATTGTAAATAATCTGATTAAGTGACAAATCTAAGCCTTTATTCATGATAGTCTCATCACAATCTTGGTATAATCATTTTAATTTGAAAAGACAATCTTCGGAACAATCAACATAACTTCAAATTAAAATATAAAAACACAAAAACTTGTGCAAGCGAGATAATGCCAGTTGGCAAAGCTCCGGGCCGAGCCAGCCCGGCCTGAGCCCATTGGGCTTCTGGGGAAAATCGACCCGGCCCAGCCTGACCAAAATTCTGTCGGGCCTAAAATGATGCAGCCCAAGCCTGCGCAGAATGTATTTTAATATGTAAATTTTTTGGGCCAGGTCGGGCCAGCCCGAGCCCATCAGGCTTTTACACCTTTTGGGCTAATCTGGCCCAGCCCGAAATCACTTGGGCTTAATATTCTTGAGCCCAAGCCCGCCCAAAACCGGGTCAGCTCGTCGGGTCCTGCTTATTTTGCCACCTCTAAATTGCCATCCATGCCTAACTACTCGAAAAAATCATCGACCGCGGAAAGCGGCAAATACCCTCAAAAAACCCTTTCTCTCCATCTCATCTTTCCAAAACTATATTAGCTTGTTCCCAACAAAAAAAAAAATTTACTACCTCGGCATTTCATCCAGTAGGGCATGTTTGGTTTTAATTATAGGATAGATAAGATTGATAAATATGATAGAATTATAGTATTTGGATTATTTATCATATGTTTGGTTAGAATGATTATTATTTTAATTATATAAATAGATAGAGGCACCACAAAGTTGAAGAGAAAGAGAGATAAGAGTTTGAACATTAATGTTGAAAATTGGGGATAATTTGAGAGTAAAGTTGGAAATTTGCTAATGATTTGGATGAGTGATTAATAATCACTCAAAATAGGAAGGATAATTTATCACTCAGTTCATTGATATGATCAAGGGCTTAATTATTTGTCACGGGCCCAATCATGCAAACCAAACATATGATTATGCATGATTATTTATCAATCACTCATAATCACACGAACCAAACACATCCTAAAATTGCTAAATTGTAAATAATCTGATTAAGTGACAAATCTAAGCTTTTATTTCATGATAGTCTCATCACAATCTTGGTAAAATCTTCGGAATAATCAATGTAACTTCAAGAAAGAAAAAAAAAAAGCACAAAAACTTGTGTGAGCGAGATAATGCCATCCAAGCCTAGCTACTCAGAGGCAATACAGACAAGCTACTTCCCGACGTTGCGACCGGAGAAGAGGCCTATCAAAGCCGAGGGCACGTTTTCAAGCCCGTCCGCCACGTACGCAATCTTTCCCTCAGTGATAAGCGGCAAAATAAAATCGTAGAACTTTGGAAAGAGATGCATGTAATAAGAAACCAAAAAACCCTGCATATGGATTTGTTTTGCTACTATTTGAAACAAATTTTGCACTCCTCTTCCCTCTTTGAGATTGTACTCTTATATCATTCCACATGCAACAATACGACCATTCAATTTCATGTTGAGAAGCACTGCTTCCAACATCTTGCCTCCCACGTTATCAAAGTATATATCAATCCCTTCAGGAAAATACCTAAATATATATAGACGGGTAGAGATCTGATAAGAATAGATCTTGTATAAAAACGTGTAAACATTGTATTACATAAATTAGTAAGTTAATGCAACGTTAAATCTAAATCATTGATTTACAATGATCAAGAGTCCAGATTTATTCCTATTTCTCACTTAAAAATGTATTGTGGCATGATGTCTTCCTATTAAGAAATAATTTTGATGAAATCAACATTAATTCATCTTATTTATGTAACGTCTTTTAATTGAAAGGTTGATAAGAATACGTAGCAAACCTTTTTAAAGCTGCATTAAGATCAGCTTCTTCTTTGTAGTTGAATGCATCATCAAACCTGAATTTGCTCTTCAATATATCCACCTAATAAACAAATAAATGAAGCACATGATATAGAATGTGAAAAAATTTCAAAAGATATTAAGCTTGCCATATTTAGCATTTAATTAAGAGTTAGACTCTTGTGCAACCGGTCTCACAATGTGAGATGCGCGCGCCTCCTACGCGCGTCGTGTCTTGTGCATGGGCCTGATTTTATTTTATTTTCAATTTTTTTAATTACAAACTAGTACATATCTTTTCACGTTGAGTGCATCTCATTACAACAGTGTGGTGCATCTATCACAATGTGGAACATCTCATTATATATGGTGGTGCATCTCAAAATACATGATAGTGCATCTCAAAAAAGTGAAAAGAATATTAATAAAATTAAAAAATGGTGCATCTCAATACACTTAGTGGTGCATCTCATTACACAGTGTGGTGCATCTCACTACACGTGGTGGTGCATATCATTTGACCGTAAAAAGAAATTAAAAAAAAAATAAAAAGTCAACGGATTGACCCGGATCCGACCCGGTTTCACATTGTGAGACCTCACCCAATTAGTATTTCCCTTTAATTAATAATGCAATTAATCCAATTGCCATGAACAAAAACTCTAGTATGACCAGTCGCACTTTGCAACCGATTTATCATATTTGATGCAATTATAATTTATTAATCGATCTTCCAGTTTCCTTTAACAATTAACTAAAATTTGAATTTTTAAAGAAAAAGTCAACAAATAAAAGTTGACCGGTTACACCGGGGACGGTCGCTACGCAAGTAGTCATGGAGCAAATCAGATCCTCTATTGCATATTTATGTGACATCTTCTATTGCATTAATAAGAAGACGATACGTGGCATATTTAAGGGTTCAAGATTTAGAGAATATATAGGAAAATATATACCCTAAATCATGAACCCTTTATTACGCCACGTGTCACACTCTTATTAAGGCAACAGAAGATGTCATATAAAAATGCAATAGAGGATTCAATTTGGGCATGGAGAGAGTAGACCTTATGTTTGATCCGGCACTTCCGACGACATAGCAACCTAATAACTTAGCAAACTGGCCCACCGCTCTAGATGCAGCAAAAATGAAAACATTTTCTCCTTTTCTCAGAGAAGATATTTCATGAAAACTAAAATAAACACTACAAGTGCACGGGTGTAATTGAGCACAAAGAAGCAAGGTTGTATTCCATATGAATTATGATTAAGTATATGAGTACCACTTTCGATTGTTTTTTCTCTATTTAGACTTACGAACTTTGATTTGAATTATTAATCTAAGAGCAAACAAATAATAAAAAAAAACAAATAGCAAAAATAATTAAAGATTCAAATAAGAAAAAAAATATCCTAAGGTTTCGATTTCAATGGATAACTAAACTTAAACTCTCATCAATCAGCCAATTAACAAGGGACTCAACTTTTCTTAAGACAATAAAAAATTTAGTTTAAACCTACTATCGTAATGCCCAAACCGTGGGTTACTCACCGAGGGTTTCGTCTCCGATAAACATCATAAGCAAGCAACTCCTAAAAGATCCTAAGATTAAAGCCCTCACACAAAGTCTTTTTTTCTCGGTTCTTATGCAGTGCGTGTCTTATATTCCGGTTCACATGTTAATCATCATCTCTCGAATTTCGAAATAACACAATTAGTTATACTAAATTGATGGCTAATCAACTAACATGCAAAGTAAATCAAGAATATAAGAAAGAAGAGAGGGACATAAATTGGTCAATTGATTAAGAATTAAAGCTAATTATCCATCTACTCTCTAACCCTAAGATATAAGAAAAAGCAAAACACCAAACCAAAATAAAAGGAACTCATGATCAACAAATAAGAAAATCATATTGTAGAAGAAACTGTCATAGACCAAGTTATTACGCAGGAAAATAATGGAGAGGTTTGGTTGTCGGCCGGAGCTAAGATTGGGTCAGAGAGGAATGACGCAGAAAAATTGGTGAAGGAGGGATTGAATTCTGCTACAGTCAAAGGAGGAGATTTTGACTATGAAAAAGTAGATGGAGGCATGGTTAATCTGGATGGACCGCGTGGCTGAGGAATCTGCTGTACAGCTGTTTGAGGAAGATCGCATTTGGGTGTTGGAAGCGTGGCTCGCCTCAATTGCGTTTCTTTATTTTATCTATTAAACAAATGTTATGTTATTACTTTTAGTTTTCCAGCTTAGCAGAGTACGTACATGTTGGGACCATGCTTTATAAGTCATGGAGTTGCATTGTAAAAAACCTAATGAAAGTAATATCTGAATTCTCTCTCATCTGGCCTCCCATCTCATCTATTTCTTTTCTTCTCTCCTTCCTATCTTATCTCCAAGACTCCATTTTTATCACAGAAAAACTTAAAATATCATATCAAACAGTAATAGGATCCTAGATCTATTACATTTGGTATATCAGAGCCAAGTTGCTTTTATTTAGCATATCTTGGGAATCAATATGACTGAATATAACACAAGATCCAAGGATTTACAAGAGATACAAAAGAAAATTGATCAAATGATGCAAGCAAAAGCAGCTAAGAGAGACAAGGCTGAAGAGGTAATGAACAGCAAGTTTGATGATCTCGAGCATAAGGTGGATGCAAACCAGGTCTTCATTGCTGAGTCGCTGAAGGAGATCCAGAGACAGCTGCTAGTGCTCAGCAAGGATAAGGGAAAGGAGTCCAATCCATCTATTTTGGGTCCATCTCCATTCTCTGTCAACAAGGAAGGTAACCACTCAAAAACTTCTCAGTCTACAAGATTCAAAACTGATTATTCACAGGGGAGTTTGGGACTGGACAGTCTGTGCATAAAATTGACTTCCCCAGGTTTAATGGTACTGATGTTAGGGGTTGGTTTATTAAGTGTAACATCTATTTCCGCTTAACTGCTGCTATGAGTGATGAACATATGGTTCAGTTGGCTGTTCATAACTTTGAGGGAAAGGCTCTTAGGTGGTTGGAGCTGTGATAATATGTTTTCAAACACTTGGGAGCAATTTGTGGATCTTGTCTCTTCTAAGTTTATGGAGCTGAATGAGGGAAAAATGATCATGGAATTTAAAAATCTCAAGCAGACCGGGTCATTTGATTCTTATGTGGACAAGTTTGAGGAGTATAGGGCTTGTCTACTACTCAGCAACTCTGTGAATTATTCTGAAGAATATTTTGTGGCTAGTTTTGTTAGTGGGTTGTCTGAAGAACTGCAGAATATGGTGTTGTTGTTTAACCCTAAAACTTTAGCTGAAGCTGTGGAGATTGGTCAGAAGCAGTTAACAACACTGGAGGCCTTGACTAAAAGAGTAAAGCCATTTCAGAAAACCTACAATAACCAGGGAGGGTACAAGAGACCAGAGGCTGTGGCTGTGCAGAAGAGCAATGCACCAAACAATCCTAGAACATCAGTGAAAATACTTACTAGTGCAGAAATGGCGGCTAGGAGGGAGAAGGGGTTGTGTTATAATTGTGATGAACCCTATACTTTTGGACATAAGTGCAAACATAAGATGTTTTTTATGGAGATGGATGATGAGCAAGAAGCAGAGCATAACAAGGAAGAGCTGAAAGTGATAGAATTGTTATTGTCCCAAGATGCACCAGTAGAAGAAATCCACCTGACAACCAATGCTATTTTGGGCAAGTCAAGTAGCAGGACCATGAGGTGTATTGGAATGGTGGGGGACAAGAAGCTTAAAATCCTTTTGGATACAGGAAGCACTCTTAGCTTCTTACAGGAGGGCACTGCTAGGATTTTGGGAGTTACTGAGGAGGAGGGCAAGCCTATTTTGGTGAAAGTAGCAAATGGGCAGAGACTAATCAGTACTAAAGTGGTGAATGGATTCAATTGGGAGATACAAGGCCATTCTTTCACTTTCTCTCCCAGAATTCTAGCCAACGATGGTTATGACCTTATTCTAGGAAGTGATTGGTTGGAATATTGTACTCCTATCACACTAAATTACAAGAGGATGACCTTTACTGTTATGAATGAAGGAAAGAAGGTTAAGCTTAAAGTTGTTACTGATAATTCTCAATTTCAGTCAATTAATGCACAGGGGTTATTCAACCTAATCCACTACCACTTAGATGAGATTGAAGAAATGTACCTACTGGAACCAAAACCTGCTCAAAAATCCTTGCCCGAAGCAGCAGGTCTCATTTCCTTGTTGGAAGAGTTTGGAGATGTGTTTGAAGAGCCTAAATCCTTGCCACCTGAAAGAGGCATAGAACATCAGATCAGATTAAAGCCTGGTAGTCAACCAAAACATCAATATCCTTATAGGACTTCTCACAGTCACAAGGATGAAATAGAAAAGATTGTGCAAGAGTTATTGGAGTCAGGGGTGATACAGCCTAGTAGAAGTCTTTTTGCATCACCAGTGATACTTGTGAAGAAAAAAGATGGTACGTGGAGGATGTGTGTGGATTACAGATATTTAAACTCTTTAACAGTGAAGCATGATTACCCAATACCATTGATAGATGAGTTATTAGATGAGCTGTATGGGGCTAAGTACTTTTCTAAAATGGATCTAAGGTCAGGGTACTTTCAGATATTGGTAAAGCACTCACCATGGTCACTATGAATTTTTAGTGATGCCATTTGGACTCTGTAATGCTCCAGCTACCTTTCAATCACTCATGAACCAGGTTTTTCAACCATTTCTGAGGAAATCTATTCTAGTTTTCTTTGATGATATACTGGTGTATAGCAGAACTTGAAAAGAGCATCTACAACATTTAAGATCTGCTTTGGAGGTTCTCAGGAAACATACCATGTTTGCTAAGAAGAGCAAATGTCATTTTGGCCAAGAAAAAGTGGAATACTTAGGCCATGTCATCTCAGAATGTGGTGTGTCAACTGATCCAGAAAAAATTAAGGTAATGAAGGAGTGGCCAAAGCCAAAAACCATCAAACAGCTGAGGGGTTTCCTTGGTTTAACAGGATACTACAGAAAATTCATTAAGGGATATGGGGTAATTAGCAGGGCTCTTACTGATATGCTAAAGAAAGATAATTACAAGTGGACTGAGGAAGCTGAGAAGGCGTTTGTGCAGCTGAAGGAGGCCATGACTACAGCTCCAGTTTTGGCTCTACCAGATTTTAGTCAACCCTTTGTTTTAGAGACTGATGCCAGTGGGAAAGGGATTGGAGCTGTACTTATGCAAAATCAAAGACCTATAGCCTATCTGAGCAAGGCATTGGGAATCAGGGATCAGGCCTTATCAGTTTATGAGAGGGAGTTTCTAGCAGTGGTGCTGGCCATTCAGAAATGGAGAACTTATTTGCAGGGAAACAAATTTGTGATAAGAACACATCAACAAGCTCTCAGGCACTTGTTGGATCAGAAACAAATGAATCCTACCCAGCAAAGATGGATCACTAAGTTACTTGGGCTAAACTATGACATACAATACAGAAGTGGGGTGGAAAATAAGGCTGCTGATGCTCTGTCCAGAAATCAAGATAATGAGCATTATGCACTTACTACTGCAACTCCGTTATGGATGCAGAGGGTACAACAAAGCTATATGGAGGATCCAGTTTACAAGGAAATCTTAATGACCAAGGCTATTGACCAAACTTCCTATCCTAAGTACTCTCTTGTTTCTAATATCCTGCAGTACAAAGGTAGAGTGGTTGTAGGGTCTACTGGAAACCTTAGAAGGGATATACTGGATGAAGTACATAGTTCCTCTTTTGGTGGACACTCAGGATTTCAGGGAACTTACAATAGGCTTAAGGCTTTCTTCTACTGGCCTTTGATGAAACAGGAGGTGAAAGAATTAGTCCAGGCTTGTGATGTATGCCAGAGGAACAAAGCAGAGCACACCCCATATCCTGGGTTGTTACAACCTTTACCTATTCCAGACAAGGCTTGGACACACATATAAATGGATTTTGTTGAGGGGTTACCTAAATCTGCTGGGAAAAGTGTGATATTGGTAGTTATTGACAGGTTCAGTAAATATGGCCACTTTCTGGCTCTCTCACATCCCTACACGGCACAGTCTGTAGAAAGGATGTTTGTGGATAATATCTACAAGTTACATGGGCCACCTGTGAGTGTTGTTTCAGACAGAGATAAAGTATTCACTAGTAACTTTTGGAGGGAGCTATTTAAGGTGATGGGCACGAAATTAGAGATGTCTTCGGCGTACCACCCTCAAACAGATGGACAGACCGAGAGACTCAACCAGTTTCTAGAAACCTATTTGAGATGTATGGTGGGTTCTAACCCTAGACAGTGGTTAAAATGGCTTCCTTTTGCAGAATATTGGTACAATACAAATTTCCAGACTAGCCTGAAATGCACTCCATATCAGGCTCTATATGGAGTCCCTCCTCCCCACACTAGTCTAGGGGCTTTCCTATCCACTACTAACCTTGAGGTGAAGGATTGGTTGCAGAAAAGACAGGAATTGGTACAGGCTCTGAAGACTAATTTGAATTTGGCTCAAGAAAGAATGAAGCTTTTTGCAGATATGAAGAGAAGTGATAGAACATTTGAAGAAGGAGAGTTGGTATACCTGAAGCTCGCTGCACGCTACTATGGCCCATATAAAATCCTGCAGAAAGTTGGCGAGGTGGCTTACAAATTAGAACTTCCTGAAGGATCCATGATACATCCGGGGTTCCATGTCTCATTATTGAAGAAGTGCCTGGGTAAGAATATTTTACCTTCGAAGGAGCTCCCTGTTACTGATGCTGATGGTATGTTCAAGGTCGCCCCTTTTGCAGCCTTGGATCAACGAGACATCGAACGCAATGGCAAGGTGATACCCCAGATCTTGGTACAGTGGTCACCGGAGGACAGATCTGCGGTGAGTTGGGAAGATACCAAGCGGCTTTGTCGGCAATTTCCAAACTTCGATCCTTGGGGACAAGGATTTACTGATGGAAGGGGGTATTGTCATGGACCAAGTTATTACGCAGGAAAATAATGGAGAGGTTTGGTTGTCGGCCGGAGCTGAGATTGGGTCAGAGAGAAATGACGCAGAAAAATTGGTGAAGGAGGGATTGAATTCTGCTACAGTCAAAGAAGGAGATTTTGACTATGAAAAAGTAGATGGAGGCATGGTTAATCTGGACGGACCGCGTGGCTGAGGAATCTGCTGTACAGCTGTTTGAGGAAGATCGCATTTGGGTGTTGGAAGCGTGGCTCGCCTCAATTGCATTTATTTATTTTATCTATTAAACAAATGTTATGTTATTACTTTTAGTTTTCCAGCTTAGCAGAGTACGTACATGTTGGGACCATGCTTTATAAGTCATGGAGTTGCATTGTAAAAAACCTAATGAAAGTAATATCTGAATTCTCTCTCATCTGGCCTCCCATCTCATCTATTTCTTTTCTTCTCTCCTTCCTATCTTATCTCCAAGACTCCATTTTTATCACAGAAAAACTTAAAATATCATATCAAACAGTAATAGGATCCTAGATCTATTACATAAACAAATAATCTTGAACTCTTAAAGATTGTCTCCAAATCTTCAAATACTCAAAACAAAGCTAAAAGCTTGTTAAAACTATGTAAAAGAATAAAAAGATTCATAAGGTGTCCCTTCTATGTAATTCTATGCAGTAGAATGAGTATTTATACTAGAAAAACCTACCACAATTCGTCTAAAAAGTAAAATTAAACTATGAAAAGAGTTTAAGTTGAAAAAAAGAAAGAATTTGGGGAAAAAACTGCCCTTCCATGCGATCGCATGCGGAACCGCGTGGCAGACCGCATGGAAAATGGGTAGAAAATTTGAAAACGGGAAGCTCCATGCGGTTGTCCATGCAGGCGCATGTCGGACTGCATGCAACTGTGCCTGCACCTAACAATTTTCAATTGGCTCGTTCTATCTCGTTTTAACTCCAATTTTGGATGTGTTTTCGCTTAGAAACTCCTATCGAGATGTACTTTCACCCTATCACGCTCAATTTGCATAAGATTAACTCCAATTTTCTGCAAAATCAAACAAAGTACGACCGAATATCATATTTCACAAATTAACAATAGTTAAGCACAAAACTCATTGTAAACATGATTTCTCAATACAAATTGACATCAATTACTCTTATAAAGATGAGAAAATCCATGTTTATCAACCATGAACCTTACTATAAACAGACTGAAACTGCACCACTGGGATATAAGTGAACACTAATTAAAATACATGTTTGTGGTTTACAAGTGAATGATCATATTTAATTGTTATTCCATTATTTTGTTTTTTTTATAAATTAGTTAATTGTCTTTTATATTTTAGTTAATCTCATAGCTTTATAATTTACAATTATAAGTGCATGTACTTTGGATCTTTTACAAGATCATATTGGGTTGAATTTGGTTCGTTTAAAAAATGTTATTCGATGAACTATATGTGGAGCACATTCAACATACATACCAACTCTTTAAAATTCAATTAATTTAACTCGACAATATTTATATACAATATATTTATTCATACATCGCACGTGAGCGAGTTCTTGTGATGATTATTGTACAGTTCCAAGCCGTTAAATGGAATTTTCCCAAATCGTAAGGAGGTTCTCAGATCACTAGAAGTGGACCGAATTGATTGTGGGCAGGCTATTTAGTTGGGCCAGAATAACTGAAATTGAGTCAATAAAAGTAATTACTTGAGCACAATTATACAGAGTGGTTTACCACCGTATGACCGAATAGCTTATTGTAATACTTTTATAGCTAAATCAAATGCAGTTTCAAAAAAAAAAAAAAGAGCTAAATCCAATGCTAGTACTTATTGGACACCTTTAACGGCTCTAATAAACTTTAAATTAAAAAAAAGACAAAATTACAAAAAAAAGCAGTGCATATGACATTGAGCTACTCGCAAGCCACTCGGACAACCTGCTTCCCGACGTTGCGACCAAAGAAGAGTCCTATCAATGCAGTCGGTGCGCTCTCGAGCCCTTCGGCTACGTCCTCCACATACGCAATCTTCCCTTGTTTTATGAGCGGCAAGATGAAGTCCATAAACTTCGGATAGAGGGAATAATAGTGGGACACCAGAAATCCTTCCATTCGAATTTGCTTTGCTACAAGCGCGAACAAGTTTCGCACGCCTTCTTCGTGGTCGAGGTTGTACTGAGATATCATCCCACACGTGGCAATTCGACCATTCATTTTCATGTTGAGAAGCACTGCTTCTAGCATCTTCCCACCCACGTTCTCAAAGTATATGTCGATCCCTTGAGGGAAATATCTTACAAAATCAAACAACATTAATATATGGTAAAAAAATTTAATAATGCCTTAGGGGTCATCCGGTATCCATATACGTGTATGAGGTATGGGTATGAGATATGACCCATATCCATACCTTACGTTTGCTATCACTATATGTATATAAAAGTGATATCTTTTATATTCTGATATGCTAATTTTCAACATTTTTAATATACCAATCTTTGGTGGGATATATCTCTCACTTTCACAAAAAAATGCACGATCATCTCTTTTCTCTTCTAACATATGAATACCAAGTTAAGGATGCGACATTTCGATGCAGTTTTATACTGCCCAAAAATACGAAGGTTGATTAATTGTAACTAACCTTTTCAAAGCTGCATTCAGATCAGCTTCTTCTTTGTAATTAAATGCATCATCAAATCCGAATTTGCTCTTCAAAAGATTCACCTAATCAACAAATGCACAAGATCATAAACCCAAACCATGATATAACTTTGCCATTTTCTTTCAATATTCAAGATTAGGGAAAGGACTCATGTACGACGAGCCTTACCGTACCCAACCGCCCACCCCTTAATTCATTTTCAATTTTCATGTTTTAAATATTTTATAATTAAATTTAATTAATGTTTAATAAATCTTAAATATCTTAATAAAGCATAATTTGGAATTATATACAGTACTAACTACTCCCTTCGTATCATTTCATTATATCCATTTTGCCTTATTTAGATGTATCATTTCATTATACTCATTTCCTAAAATGGAAATACAACATAGAATAATACCCTACTATAACTCATAAATTACCACATATGCCACTAAAAAGCTATTAATTCTCTTCTCTCTCCTATTTGATGTAACAAAAGTACCCCTAAAAAGTTACTTTATGTTCTTAACTTCATTATAAACAACTCATTTTCCTTAATATGTGCGTCCAACCAAATGAGTATAATGAAATAATAGGGAGGGAGTACCTCTTAATTACATCTAATTACACTTAATCCTTAGTTAGTTCTCTTAATGATGCATATGTTGGGGGCCCTAAGCGGACTGCACCAAAGTCCTTATTTGTCTAAGTTTAGTTAGCATAATTATTAATAATTAAGCATAAAATTAATTAGGATAATGTAATTGGATCTTAATTATTTATGAAAAAGGAGAGCAAACCTTATCTTGGGTTCCAGCACTTCCAACCACATAACAGCCCAATAGCTTAGCAAATTGGCCCACAAGCTGGCCCACAGCTCCAGAAGCAGCAGATATAAACACAGTTTCCCCTTCTTTGGGAGATGATATCTCATAAAAACCAGCATATGCACTCATCCCAGGCATACCTTAATTTATCACACACAAAAAAAATATAAATATAATTAATGTGACTAGTAAATTTCATAGTACACCGTTACCACATTGTTCATTTGCACATTATATATATTATGGTTTGTTTGCTGAGAGTGATAAGGTTAGAATTATGTGGAAGTCTCCTGTGAGTCCAGTCTCATGCATGAGACGGATTTCATCTAGTTTGATCGGATCAAATCCTTTGACCGTTATCTTCTTTTTATTTTTTAAGAAAAAGAATACTCTATGCGTTTCGCCACATTTGTTTTTTGTTTCTTTTTGTGATGTCCCGTTACACTTGTCTTTTTTCCTTATTGGGAATTAGTTAGAGATAATTAGGATCTAGTTAAATTATTCACTTTACAATTTTCATCCAACGTTAAAAAGAATACTATTCACTCTCTCTCTACCTACTTTATACCTCTATTTGTCCTCACTTAATTTCACTATTCACTCTCTCTCTATCCACTTTATTTTACTTTAATAACTCCATTAAACACACATTTTCTCCTTAATACTCTACCCAAAATAAAGAAGGCATTTGTGATGGAACAGAGGGAGCATATTCATTAAAAGTTCGAAAAATAAACTCTAATTGAAAATTAATAAATCATAAAGTATTGATTTAAAAAAAAATTGTATGCGTGTGTACTCCATGCGCCCGACTTATTTCTTACTTCTAGTCACAAGGGAGAATTTGTGCAGAATTAATTAGAAATGGAATATTTGAAGCTACTGACCAAGAATTCCAGTGTAGTAGGAGAGAGGAACATCTGTATCATGAATCTTGAAGAGGTCATCTGTAGATTTAATAAGACTATAGTCTTCCCATCCAGTCATACCCCAAATCAAGTCACCTTTCTTGAAATTAGGACTAGAAGAATCCACAACTTTGACCACTCCAAATCCCATCATTGGTTGTCTCAAAAAAAAAAGACGACTATCATAAATATATACTATCTTAATGTGCTATATATAAAAAGAGTAAGACTCTTGTGCAACCGGTCTCACAATGTGAGACTTCTTGCAGACAAGGAGAGGAGACTTACCGAGCCAGGTGTAAAAATGGGAATGAAGTTATCGTCAAGTTTGCTCATGCGGCTGCGCATGTAGGGATCGCACGACAAGTAGAGATTCTTCACCAAAACGGCGTCGTTGCAACCTTCCGGCACCTTGAGTTTGATAGTGGAGGTTTTGAGTATCATATCAGATTCTTTTGGAAATCCACTTATGTAATCTTTGAAAATTATCTGTTTGTTACTCACTTCCTCCACCATTTTTCTCTTTTCCAGCCCTGTCTCTATTTCAGTGTGTGTTGTGCGTGTGTTCTAGACAGGGGAGTTTCTTATTTTCAGACTTTTTTTTGTTGAGATATATATAAAGGGAGTTAATTTGTTCTTGAACACGAACGGCCCAAATATGTAATACAAGGAAAAAAAAAAAGAATTGAATAATTTTTGTGGCCATGATTGAGGAAGTCATGAATGTACGACATTGGCACACCTTTATCATATTGACATATTCCACTTTTTTTTTCTTTCCTTTTCTTTTTTCGTGATGTCGTGGAAATGGGTCGTCGTTGCTTTAATTTGGTGCACACTAGTTATATTTCTATTCCTATGCAATAGCCTGCGAATTATATATATGCCTAGAAATGTCATGTGACGCGTGATAGAAGTCAATTTTTTTTATGTGGTGTCACAAATTGGTACTCCCCCGTCCCATCAAAGATGTCTTCTTTCGTTTCGGCACGAATATTAAGAATAAATGATAAAGAATGTAAAAGTAGTGTGAATAAAATAATAAAGAATGTAAAAGTAGTGAAAAAACAGTGTGAATGCAAAGGTAAAAGCACTATGAATGCAAAAATTATTTCCTCATATGGAAAGAAGACATCTTTCGTGGGATAACCCAAAAAGGAAAAGAAGACGTCTTTTGTGGGACAGATGGAGTAATATTAAATAGTAAATATTACATTAGAATTTAAATTAGGAAAATGTTATTAAGTATTTGTTGATTGCAATCATAATCATGAACTACAAAAAATTAAATGCCCCGAATGTCAATTCTTGCACCAAAGGGTAAAGATTTACTTGAATTCGAACATCTATGTCGGAGCTAGTTCTTTTTAAGAATTAATGACGTGGATTAAATGTCATTAAGCTAATACTAAAAGTAAATAAAAAAACTTCGAAAAATAAAAATAATTGAAAGCAATATACAGTAAAACCTCTATTAAGAAATATTTTTTAGACTACAGAAAAAATGACAAAATGGGAGGTAATTCCTAAATTGAGTTTGAAGAAGAATTTTTAACTTTTTTTTATTCTAATTTTAATGTACATGAACAATAATTAAATATTATAATTATTAAATACATGTATTGTATAATTTATTAATTATGTGCAAATATATGTATTGATTATTTCACCTAGAATATGTACAATCCATGATTTAAAAATATACATTTAACTTGCTCGATATGTTGGAAATATTTTCGGTTCAACAAGAAGGTGGTCATATAATCGAGATATTGAAGACACACAAGTTTTAGGATATGGTTATAACAAAAAAAGATGACGATATTGTCACAAACAACTTTAGAAAAGTATTTTAAATCAACCTAAATCGATTATATATATATATATATATATATATAGTTAGTGTGATTTATTTCTAAATGGAGGTGTATTTCCTTAATATAAGATCGAAAAAAAAAATATGAATTATGACAAATATAAAGTTTATTCCTATTTATTACTGCTCCTAAATTAAAATTATAAAAATATATAATAAAATAAGAATTTATTCCTAAATAAAGTATTTTTTTTTTTTAGATTCTAGACTATGTTTGCTCTCCTTCAAACAAAATATTTTTAAATATTGGGGGGACCGGAGTGTCTCCGTCGCTGCATGTGACTGCCTATGCCATGGCAGGCACTACCAATAAATAGCTTTTGGAGTGTTATTGCCTTAAACTGGAAATAACCGATTCTTTTTAAATAAAAAAATTGATGTTAAAATCTTTCAAATAAAAGGTAAGTTATGATGAAAACTGTCAATAGATGGGTTTAACTTCGCTTTAAAATTATACTTATTAGAGAAGGATTATTCATACTATTTAAATTTCAACAATCTTGTAATTAATCGATATGGAATGCCCTATTCACAAGCTTACCGCATCCAAGTAAATTCTCCTCACTCGCCCAAGAGTTGGATCGATGCTCTTGCATCAAGTTACAAGTTACAACCACCAGTTCAATTTTCCAGTTCGTGTAGTTAACGAATAATGTCAGGCCAAATATTTTATATTTATATTTGAAACAAAAAAATCAAATTACAGACGTGGGATGAAATGCCTGTTACCACCAATAATGGTTTAGATTGATTGGCTTGATGGGCTTGAGGCCGAACCGCCGATTTGGCAGGGTGAACCGGAGGCTAGTTTTATTTATTTATTTATTTCAAAATCTAAGTTCCACGTCATTATATTATATTACTAAAAGAAAAAGGATTCTTACTTTGAAAAAATCCTACGTGGCATCCCTTATATTCCTCCATTCATATTTATCTAAATTCTCAAATTTTTAATTTTTTAAATATAAAATAATAGATTTTAAATATCTATACTAAAATCTTGTGTGCCACATCGGTTTCTCAATGAAACTTCACCTATTGAAAAGCCTATAAATATCTAGAATCAATATATATTTTCTCATCTTTTGCTCCACCAGTTTTATTTGGCCAATTTATTTATTAATCGGCTAATAAATAACTATATTTTATAGTTTAATTTAATTTTGGTCAATTTATTAATTGGCCGAATAGATAATTATTTTTTGTAGGAGTTTTATTTGGCCAATTTATTTATTAATCAGCCGAATAAATAACTGCTATATTTTTATAGTTTAATTTAATTTAATTTGGTCAATTTATTAATTGGTTAAATAGATAATTATTTTTATTAGGGAACCAATTTATTAGTTGACAGAATAAATGAGTCTAAAATGGTTTTCATAATTTATTGGTTGACCGAATTAAATTTAGAAATAGTCTAATATTTTTTTATTTAATTTGATAAAAAAAATAAATAATTTTTAATTTGTCAATCAATTAGGTAGACGGGCCAATTCCTAACTGACGGGTACCTCAACTCAGCATCCCACGTGACACATTTTCATTCTTTATTCTTATTAATTTTAAAATTTTTATTTTATTAATTTTTTTCATGTATTTTCTAAAATCTAGAATAGTCATAAACTGTGCATTTATAAATCAAAATCGTAGTCAACGTGTAACACCCTAATTTATATTATTAAATTTAATGAAACTAATGCGGAAAATCTAGCAATATATTTTTTTTTATAAAAATATATATAATATAACATGGAATAAGAATTTATACTAAATAAAAATATAGCTCAGGAAACATGAGAAAAGTTATATTGCTTGCAACTATGGTTATAAAGAAACTATACACTCAATAAACAGAGATACTGAATAAGTTCTCAATACTTCATGCAGTAAACTTCAAATCCTAATTACCATAATAATTATCAGAGTTAAACATAGCAAATCCTAATAAAAGTTTTCTTAAGATAATAGACAAAGTCATAAGTTCCAAACTAAATAGAAGAGTACGACATTACTTAAAATTCTACTATTACTTAAACTTGAAGATCATAAACCACCACCACATTTCCTTCACGCAGCTTCCTGATCACCTGAAAACAGTTTAAAGAAAAACGGGGTGAGCATTTAAAAAAGAATACTCAGTGGGGGATTCAATGTATATCTTTTTCTTTTATTGTCCAACAATGTAAAGAAGGCAAGTGAGGATATAGGAAAACTTCAACCACAAACTTGTGGGACATAAACTTCAACCACAATCTTGTGGGATAATAACTTCAACCATAAATCATCTCATTGCACAAAGCAAAGTATGAAATTATGGGATCACATTCAACTATGCATAGGACATAACTTGCATACATTAGCATGCTCAACATATCAACTTCAACCATATCTCAAAGCACAAGTAACACGTTGGACATAAATCATTTTCTCCAATAAGAACTTTCTTGCAATAATGTATAGAGTAGAAACATTTTTACTTTACCCCACCTTGAGCACTTGAAAAAGAAACTGAATGAAAACTTTAACTTGGGGATGGAGATCCTAATTGCACCGTACCTAATTAAACATATCATAATGAATATCAAGGGCCAATATTCTAACTTGCTTGAAAAATACTTTTACTGCAATAGAACAATAATCGAGAATAACTTATCTTGCAAATTTCCCCAACACAAAACAGTATATACATACATATATTCAAGTAATATGCCTACGTATAAGGCTGTATAAAAACAACTTATTGATGTGTACTCATCTGTACTCACAAATTAAAAGAAAACTTGATATAGGTAATATAAAAACTTAATATAATAATATTACTTAAACAAAAGTTGATACTAATTTGTTTTTCTTCTGGACGAAAACTCATAACTCAAATTAATAAGTTAATTATAGAAGATCAGTTCTGAATATGCGTAAAAGACTTCTGATAACATAAGATATAATACGAAAGAAAATAAATAAACAAATGAAATGAGGCAAACTCTGATCCTTAACCTCTTACTTAAAATTAGTTCTTAAGAATAACATTTTTTTTATGAATCATATATCGATCACTTTAAACTAATAAATTCCTTTCCTAAAACAATCTCCAAAAACCATTATATCAGAGCATTTGCCGAGAAAGAGAAGCAAAGCATGAATTGTAGGGATGGATTTTTGAATTAGATAAGATCGGCAAAATTAAAATTCTTTTTATAACTCAAAAGAAACTCATACTTATCAATAATGAAAGATATAAATTTGACATTGAGAGTTTTGATTCCGAAAAGGAATCGGCCAACATATTATGAATTTAAAATTGATAAAACTTATAACACATCCTATTGAACTGAATTACTCATAACAAAACTTCTACCGCATGCGAAGGCTTAAAATTAACAAATAAAAGTTTTAAGTTCAAAACCCAAAATTAAAACAAATCAGCGGAATAAATTTTCAAAAGTAAAACTCACCGAACTGAGAGTTGATAGAAAGTAAAAATCTGACGACTCTTGATATCAAAACTGAAATTGGTGGTGAATTCTACTGATTAAAATCGAAGGCTTATATAGATGGAAAAGATGGAACAGTTTGAATCTTAAGAGGAATTTTCGAATAAGTCTGTGGAACTACTTAGAACGGATCTCTTGGAAATATGATTAAAATTGTTGAGGAGTTAATAACGAAACCGTCAGAGAAGTGGCAAAGAAATCTGAGAAGTTAGAACCGCAGGAGAAAACGTTCAAACAGATTTAATGGAGGATGGGCTTAATTTTTAAATTTTTTTTAAAAGAATTTCTTAACTTCTACAAAGCCCAACTCTTTAATTGGCCCTTTGAAATATAAATAAACATATATAAACTCATAAAAAGAAATTCTATGGCCCAAATAAAATAATATATTAAACTCATAATTTATATATATATATACATATATATATATATATATTTTAAACTTAATCCTAATAAAATCAAATATAACTAAACTTTATAAAATGTGGGTTGTTTACACAACGGGTCAATTCTGACCTGAAACTGTGGCGGTAGACGAGCCAATTTTAAACTGACACTCGAGAAATTTTTTATTTTTTGTTTTTTTTTTCATGTATTTTTTAAAATCAATAATCGTCATCCATGAAATAATTTTTACGTTATTTGTAGTTAGATTTCCAACTTTGCATAATTTATAATTTTAAGTAACAACTATTACTATACGATTAAGGACGATAATGAATAGTACAATCATTATTTTTATTAAATTTTTGGATCTATATAAATTCTAAATAAATTTTATAAATTACGCACTTATAAATCATCATCATAATCATTATAAACGATTCTTGTATTGTATAAATCCTACGTGACATCCCTTATATTCCTCCATTCATATTTATCTAAATTCTCAAATTTTTGAATTTTTAAATGTAAAATAATATATTTTAAATATCTATACTAAAATCTTGTGTCTCACATCAGTTTCTCAATGAAACTTCACCCATTGAAAAGCCTATAAATACTTAGAATCAATGTGTATTTTCTCATCTTTTGCTCCACCAGTTTTATTTGGCTAATTTATTTATTAATCGGCCAAATAAATAACTATATTTTATAGTTTAATTTAATTTAAATTAGTCAATTTATTTGTTGGCCGAATAGATAATTATTTTTTGTAGTAGTTTTATTTGGTCAATTTATTTATTAATCGGCCGATTAAATAATTGCTATATTTTTATAGTTTAATTTAATTTAATTTGATCAATTTATTAATTGGCCGAATAGATAATTATTTTTATTAGGGAACCAATTTATTAGTTGACAGAATAAATGGTTCCAAAATAGTTTGGATAATTTATTGGTTGACCGAATTAAATTTAGAAATAATCTAATATTTTTTTATTTAATTTGATAAAAAAATAAGTAATTTTTAATTTGTCAATTAATTAGGTAGACGGCCAATTCCCAACTGACGGGTACCTCAACTCGGGATCCTACGTGACACATTTTCATTCTTTATTCTTATTAATTTTAAAATTTTCATTTTATTCATTTTTTTCATGTATTTTTTAAAGTCTAGAATCATCATAAATTGTGCATTTATAAATCAAAATCGTGGTCACCGGGTCATTTCTGACCCGGAATCCATTGCGGTAGACGAGCCAATACCCAACCGACACTCGAGAAAATTTTCATTTTATGTTTTTTTTCTCAGGTATTTTCTAAAATCTATAATCGTCATCCACGAAATAATTTTTACGTTATTTGTAGTTGGGTTTCCAGCTTTGCATAATTTATAATTTTAATTAACGAATAATACTATACAATTAAGGACGATAACGAATAGTACAATCATTATTTTTATTAAAATTTTGGATCTATATAAATTCTAAATAATTTTTTTTAAATTACGCACTTATAAATCAGAGTCGTGGTCAACGAGCCAGTTTCGACGCAGAACTGTGGCGGTAAACTAATACGGGAACACAAATGACTAATTTTTTAATCGAATTTTAAACAAGTACGAGTATATAAATTTCAAACAAGTTTGAATAATCCTAAACAAATCATCTCAAATTGTTTGATTAATCGTCTCCGTTTGAAAACGTAGAATATGTATGAAAATTGGCAGAAAAATTACTAACGATTTATCAACGAGTCAATTCTGACCGATAATCGTGCGCGTAGATGGGCCAATTCAGCACTTGCGGGACAATTTTTTTTTAATATATTATATAATTTTGAACTCATAAAATTAAGAATATTTATGGTCAACTTTTATCTTATATCATTGACTAAATTATTTTATAAATCACAATCATTCCACATAAAGTTTTGTAAAAAGGAAAAATTACCAAGTACATAGTGAAACAATTCTTGAAGTTCTATTCTCAGTTAAAAAAGTTATTTTCGAAGCTGGTAAAAAGAAAATGAATGTCTTCACTTATTTTTTTATGAATATATTTGGAAGATGATTATTTATATAATACTACAATTTATAATTAAATTTTTATTTATTAAATATTGTGTGAATATTTTTGGAATATAGTTATTTATATAATTAAATATTAATTTTAGGTAAAAAGAAAACAAATGTCATAAATAATTTTTTTTGTGAATATATTTGGAAGATGATTATTTATATAATTTAAAATCAGTATTGTAGTCAATAGGCCGGTTCCAGGTCGGAACCGTCGGGGTAGACGGCATGATTGTGAAGCGGTGGTTTAACTTTTTTTCTTAATCTTGTGTTGAATTCATAATGTTGGGTATTTAGGGTCACTTTCATCTTATAGACAATCTTAACATCTATAGTATTATTCGCTATCTATATATCTCTTCTCTCTCTCTCACTACACACTCCTTCTCTTGCCTCTTTTTCTTCATAAAAAACTAAAAAATTCAGCTTAAGAGTCGCTTTCCTTTGAGAGAGAAATATATTTTTGCCCACATCGATTTTTTGGAAGAACAGAGCTTTAACAATTATCGAAAGTAATGAGAATATATTAGTTATAATTTTTAATAAACATAACTATATGGGTTTGAGACGTAAACATGTAGTAAAATTACTTTTTAATTGAATTTGAGATGTGTTCAAGGGATATAAATTCTAAGCGAGTTTAGTAGATTGCATAATCGAATTATTTAACGCTAAAATAATTAACAAATAACATATTTTTTTAATCTATCACATATTAATACTATTTAATAATTTTATTAATTTTTATAATTTCCCGTCGATTTTCGACGGGTTATACGCTAGTTAATCTTTAAAAAAAATTAACTACTCCGCATTTCATCCATTAAATTGCTAAATTGTTAATAATCTGGTCAAATGACAAATCTAAGCTTTTATTTCATGATATCTCATCACAATCTTGGTACAATCTTTTAATTTAAATAGACAATCTTGGGAATAATCAACATAAGTTCAAATTAAAAGAAAAAAAATACAAAACCTTGTGTGAGCGAGATAATGTCATCTATTGGTAATATAATATTAAGCTTGCAATATTTAGCATTTAATTAAAAGTTAGAGTCTGGTGCAACCGGTCTCACAATGTGCGCGCGGCACGTGTTGTGCATGTGCCTGATTTTTTTTTTTCGATTTTTTTAATAAAGTGTGGTGCATCTTATTATACTGTGTAGTGCATCTCATTTAATGTTGGATGCATGTGTACACAGTGTTGTGTGTTGAAGTCAGATTTTGACTTCGATAATTATTATTGTATTATTTTGTCTTTCTTGTGTTGGTTGGCAGGAGAGTAGGAAAAGGAAGGGGGAGCAGCTTACGTGGAGAAGGCTAAGTCAGAGACTAAGTCAAAGAAAGTGGGAGCTGCGCATAAAGGGAGTAGTTAGCTGTTGGAGCAAAATAAGGAACTATGCGTGAGAGGTGGAACAGTTATTCAACACTTATTCTGCTGCTATAAATCAGCAAAAGTAGTGGAGATAAGGGTGCAGTACGTGTGCATGTGGTGGAGTGCAAACCAAGTTTTCCAGTACAGTATAAATAGTGATAATCATTGTGTAGATTGGTACGCTTTCCAGAGATAGATATATAGAGCAGTTAGAATTTTTTAGCTCTTTAATTTTACCTTCGAGGATAGTAGTAGAAGCTTTAATCTTGCGATAAAGCTTCACTCGTTTTAGTGAGCCTCTTTACTCGAAGATTGTTTTTGTAATTCACGTTTTCATAGTGAAGTTTTTGCTCTGAGGCACCTCACGAGATTATACATTTATAATCTCGTGAAAAGTTTATTTCCATTGTGTTTCTTCATTTCCGCTGCATTTTAGTTTCAAGGTTGTGTGCTCTTTGAACACAACTTTGTTCACAACTCTGTCTGTTCGAGTGAATCTGGTACCTTCAATTGGTATCAGAGCCACCACTTAATACACTAAGTGTTGATCCTATTCTAGTGACACAATGGATCAGACAAACCCGTTGTTCAACAAGCCTCCCGCCCTTGATGGAATGAACTACTCCTTTTGGAAGGTTCGAATGAGATCATGCATCAAATCCATTGATGCTAGAGCATGGAGAGCTGTCCAGAAATTGTGGTCCCATCCTAAAATCGTGGATGATGATGGTGACCTAGTTCGAGTTCATGAAGACAACTGGACAAGAACTCAGATTGAAGAAGCAACTTACAACGATAAAGCTCTCAATGCCATTCAATCCTCCATTGATGTTCAGATGTTCAAACTCATAAGATATTGTGAGGCTGCCAAGGAAGCATGGGATATCCTACAACATCATTGTGAGGGAGATACCGACATTAAGGAGTCAAGACATCGCATTCTCATCTCCAAATTTGAAAGCATGAAGATGGAGGAAGATGAAAGTGTTGGAGACTACTGCAACAAATTACTCGAGATTGCTAACGAATGCCAAGACCTTGGTGATCCCATTAGCAACAAAAGGTTAGTCTCAAAGTTTTGAGAACCTTGACATCCCGTTTTGATATGAAGGTTGTGGCCATTGACACATCAACCACCGTGAGCACCTTGGAGTTCACCAAGTTGATGAATGATCTCAAGACCTATGAGATCGAACTCAACGAAAGGACAAGCCCAAAGAAAAAGGGTTTTGCCATGAAAGCTGGGACAACTTCAGGCAGCTCTTCACACTTCGAAGAGGAGGATGAGGATCTTGAGGAGATCACTGGAAATGCAGATTTTGCACTTATCACCAGGAAGCTGAACTCGTTGCTGCGAAATGCTGCAAATAAATCAAAATTCCAACAAAAAGGAAAGGCCATTGTTGATCAACGACCACCCTAACAAGATGCATCAGGTCCCTTGGTCATCTATGATCAAGTAAGCTCACCGGGAAAAGATCCAAGGATTATGGACACTTCAAGGCAAAGGATGTAAAAGATTTCTCCAGCATTCAATGTTTCGAGTGCAAAGGTTATGGACACTTTGCAAATGAGTGTGCAAACACCTTTCGCAAGCTTGGGAAACCCGTCACCTTCTTGTCACTAGGAGACACATAGATCGACACGTCTGGAGTCATCATTGAGGAACCACCAGAAGTCACTTCTCAAGCTGAAGAGCATGCTGCATTGATAGCTCATATACCTGAAGATGACCTGACAGATTTCAGTGATGATGAGATAACTTCGGACACGTATGATGAGTCTTACTATGAAACTCTCTTCTGTTTTAACACTGTTATTAACGATACAGAAGAAGAGGAGGAAGTCACTGAGGACTAAACATTAGATATGCTGGTGAAATTGCAAGAACTGTATAAGGAATTGTATGTGAAGTGGTCCAAACAGTGCAAGGTGGTAGAGGTGCTGAATGAAGAGAATTCTGCTCAGAAAACTTCACTGGTTAAGCTGGAGGTGATGTTAACTCAGAAAGATGCTGAGATTGGGAAGCTGAAAGTTCAACTTGATCTTGTAAATGAAACATTCAAAAAGTTGAACACAGGTATGTCCAAACTTGATGAAGTGTTAGCACAAACTCACGTAACATCTCATGGACTTGGCTTTGATAAAGCCATTCAAACAGTTTTTCCTCAAATTTTTTCAACTCATGGTTTACCTTTTGTAAAGGCTAGGGAAAATCCGCCACCCAAGTCCACTTCTAGAAGACGTAGAAAATTCATATGTCACTATTGCCACTCACCAGGTCATATTAGATCTTTTTGCTACAAGTTCTTGCAGGAATACAGGAAAGAGTCTTACTTGAGAAATCATGCTAAGAAATCTGCTTTTGGCACCAAGAATGGTAAAATTTTGGTGTGGAGACCCAAAGTTACCTGCACTGAGACCTGCAGAGTTGTTTTCACTGCAGCCATTTCAAATGATGATGGGTCTTGGTACTTTGATAGTGGCTGTTCACGACATATGACTCGATCTAGAAGATATCTTGCTAATTACAAAATGATCAATGGAAGTGAAGTTAGCTTTGGAGGTGGATCAAATGGCAAGATAATTGGGCGAGGTGTACTCAACATGCCCGAACTTCCCAAGCTCACTGATGTTTCACACGTGGATGGACTTGCTGCAAATCTCATCAGCATAAGTCAACTGTGTGACGATGACTGCAAAGTCATCTTCGACAAGCATAGTTGTCTTGTAGTAAATGATGATGATGAAGTTGTCATCTCTGGGGTAAGGTCTCCTAACAACATTTATGAAATAAAAAGTAATAAGTGTTTTAATGCGCAGGTCAATGATCTACAATTGTGGCATCAAAAGTTGGGTCACACAAATTATCGCAACATGGAGAACCTCCAAAGATTCAATGCAGTCCAGGGTATACCAAAGCTGAATATCTCCAATCCAGGAGTGTGTGGGGACTGCCAAATAGGAAAACAAGTGAAAGTTTCTCACCCTGTTGTCACAACTTCGGAGAGACCTTTCAGCACGCAAAATTGCTTTGAACTACTGCACATGGACCTAATGGGTCCAGCAGAGGTTGATAGTCTGGGATGTAAAAAGTACTCATTTGTGATAGTCGATGATCTTTCCAGATATGCATGGGTAAAATTCCTAAGTGATAAAACTGAAACGTATGATGCCTTTCTGGAATTGTATGCTAAAATTAGGAATTTTTATCAATCCCGTATTAAGAGGTTAACATCTGATCACGGTAAGGAATTTAAAAATTCTCAACTAATAGATTTTTGTGTGAAAGAAGGAATTCATCACGAGTATTCCGCACCAAAAACCCCTCAACAAAACGGGGTAGCCGAAAGAATAAATAGAACTCTGCAAGAAATGGCTAGAGTAATGTTGTACTCTAAACACCTCTCTAAACGGTTTTGGGCCGAAGCCATGAATACTGCATGCCATGTTAGTAATCGTGTAAATTTGAGAATCGGTACCACCATGACTTCCTATGAAATTCTAAATAGCAAGAAACCCAACTTAAAATACTTGCATGTTTTTGGTTGTGTTTGTTATGTGTTAAATGATAGGGATTATCGCCTAAAGTTTGACACAAAAAGCGATAAGGGAGTTTTCTTAGGTTACTCACTCAATAGTCATGCATATAGGGTTTACAACCTTAGAACCAAAACTATCATGGAGAGTGTTAATGTAACATTTGATGATCTTGCAAGCTTATATACTCCGGAGGAAAGTACTGATGGTTTGATTGAGATGCAGGATAGAACAGAAAAGCCCGTGGTGGATGAACAAAAAGTGGTCAGTGAAGTCCGCACAACTGTTGGGGAAACTTCTAACAATTCTGCAGGACAATCTGGAACTGACTCCAGCAATAATGAAGCAGAAAATGTTGATGAAGTTATTGAGGTTATAAGAAGGGATCCACCCAGTGAAGTCAGAAAAGATCATCCTCTTGATCTTGTCATCGGAGATGTTCGTGAAGGGATCAGAACTAGGGACAAGACTCCTGTCAATTACCGGGAGATGGTAAGGATGGTCTGCTTTTCATGTATAATCACCAAGGTAGGTGTGATTGCCTTCTTATCAACTCTCGAACCTAAAACTGTAGGTGAAGCCTTGAAGGATGAATTTTGGATAAGTGCCATGCAAGCTGAACTTCTTGAATTTATCAGGAATAAAGTTTGGACACTTGTACCTTGACCTATAGGAGTTAACATCATAGGAACTAAGTGGATCTTTAGGAATAAAACTGATGAGTATGAAAATATCATTAGGAATAAAGCCCGCTTAGTTGCTCAAGGTTATTCAAGTTGAGGGTATTGACTATGATGAGACCTTTGCTCCCGTAGATAGAATTGAGTTCATTAGGTCGATGTTCGCAATTGCATGTTATCTTAACATAACTCTTCATCAAATGGATGTCAAAGCCGCCTTTTTGAATGGTGTTCTAGAAGAGGAAGCATATGTAGAACAACCAAAGGGATTTGAAGACCCAACCAAACCTAACCATGTCTATAAATTACATAAGGCTCTGTATGGACTAAAGCAAGCTCCGAGAGCTTGGTATAGTCGCCTGCCTAACTGATTTTTTGCTTGAGTTTGGTTTCTTCAGGGGCCATGCGGATAGGACTCTTTTCCTCAAGAAAGAAAAAGGTGTGCTCACAATTTCTCAAATCTATGTTGATGACATAGTGTTTGGATCCACCAATGAAGCAGCCTTGAAAGAATTTGTGGAGGCAATGTCGGCCACATTTGAGATGAGCATGGTTGGAGAGCTGACAACTTTCTTGGGTTGCAAGTTAAGCAAAAGGAAGATGGAATTTTCGTCTCATAGTCAAAGTATGCAAGGAATTTGGTCAAAAAGTTTGTACTGGAGAATGCAAAGCACATGAGAACGCCGATGAGCACCACAGAGAAACTGCCGAAAGATGCAGTTGGCCCCGACGTTGAGCCAACTTTGTACAGGTCTATGATCGGAAGTCTTCTATACTTAACAGCTAGTAGGCCTGATATCATGTACAGTGTATGTGCATGTGCTCGCTTTCAGTCATGTCCAAAAGAAGAACATCTCAAAGCTATAAAGAGGATTATCCGCTATGTTGCCGGAACTTGTGAACTCAGTTTGTGGTTCACAAAAGATACCTCCATGAACTTAGTGGGGTATAGTGATGCTGACTGGGCTGGAGAAATTGATGATAGACGGAGCACAAGTGGGGGTTGTTGCTATCTTGGGAACAACCTCATCTCATGGCATAGTAAGAAGCAAAATTGCATCTCCTTGTCAACCTCTGAGTCCGAATATGTAGCTGTCGGGAACTATTCAATCCTTCGTTGCTCTCGCCTCTATGTGGTCAAGCTCCGGTGGAAATCTCGTCGGAGCTCGGAAGCTTCTCCGAATCACTGCTCCAAGGGTTTGCCCCATTTGCTCGATTCGGTTCATCTGGTGCAGGTCACACTGCCGTCGATCCAGCTACTTCAAAATCTGCCGCCGATCCAAAGGTCCAGCGGAATCCCTCTGTTCCTCCAGCCGGTGCATCGAGCAACCCAACGTCTGCCGTTGGTCAAGAATTTTTTGCTCCGTCACATGAGGAAGAAATTCTTGACCCTCTCTTTCACTACAGTGATGGGTCTCCAAAATCGATGAATATCGATGCCACTAATGCTCCGCCGAATCTCGATGCCAAAGATACGGCTACAAAGTCCTCCCCAAAGCGCAAAAGGTACACTAAAACATGTGTGAGGAAGAACAAAAGTCCGCCCAAGCCACCTGCTCGTCGCTCGAAGAAGATGAAGAGTCTCACACTCAAGGTTCTAGAGAAAATTCTGATGATGGTGAGTTTGCGGATGAAGAACCGCCTGTCACGACCTCACGAAAGGGAAAAGAGAAGATAATTGATGAAGCTGGTGTGAAGCAGAAATGAGGAGGCAGGAAGACAGCTTCGATGGATCTTGGTGCCGAAGCAGATTATGCTAGTGACTCCGATTATGAGGTAATGAAAGCTGATTCCCTGCACTTTTATTCAGAGTCGTTGAAAAAGAGTTGGGAAAATTTCAAGAAAAGAGAGATTCTAAGTGATAGGGTAGTAGATGAGAAGGATTTTAATTCCTATAATGTGACTGCATATCTTAAGAAGAAGAATCTGTGGGGAAGTGTTCGATATGCTAAGAAATATGCTCCTGAGATAGTTAGGTTATTCTATGCTAACCTAACTCATGAGTTTAGCGACTTGACATCTAAGAAATATGGGAAAGTTTATGTGCGTGGAAAGGTTTTTTCGATTACTCCTTCAGGTATCAATGACATTCTTGGGACTCCTAATGTCGAAGCAGACGATGAAACTGTTGATGAGGTTGTGATGGCTAATGTGCTCACTGGAGGTCATGCTGAGAGTTGGTTTGCAAGTGCAGACTAATAGAAATGCCTCCAGCCTTACTTCTTTATTCTCTACGCTTCATAGGATCTCAACTCGAAATTGGATTCCCACATCCAATACAACTTCAGTTCCACTTGCACATGTTGTCCTTCTCTACAAGATTCATGTTGGTGCAGCCGTCAATATTGGGCAGCTAGTTTTCAACTCAATTGCTGAAGTGGCAATGACTACATCCAACAAGAAGCTAGTGGTTCCCTCTCTCATCTACAACATGCTAGTTGCTCAAGGTCTGACCCCTCTGGCTAAGGAAGCTACTGCCAAAGCTCCTCTTCAGACTGTACAGAAAGCCTTTCTCTCGGGCAGGGTCAATGATTTACCGTGGTTTGATGTGGATCATCTTGTTCCTATTCCTCCTGCTGTTCACTCTTCTGTTCCAGTTTCTCTTTTACAGGATCACATCAAGTTTTGCACTGGTCAAATTCAAATGTTCGAGCAGCAGCGTCGCCTATATCAACAACTCCTTTCTTCCCAAAAAGGGGGAGATAAAGAAGATGGTGTTGATGACAGTAGGGAAGGCGAAGATGGAAGGAGCAGTAAGGCGAACATGGAGGATGCTCGCACCACGGCAGGATCTGATGAAGAACTGGAGTAGATGGCAGCACTTTTGGAGTTTTTGGAGTGATATGCTAATTCAATTACTGACTGTTTTTATGGAGCATATGAACACTTTTTTTCTTTTGGTTATTTTGGTGTGTGGATATTTTGTGGATGTTTGTGATCAGATTTAGATTTTGTTGAAACTCATGTTCTGAACGGTTTTTATCCATTTTCCTACTTATGATCTACTCTTATTTGTTACTTCTTTGCTAATTGTTGTTGTGACTTGTGATAGGGGGAGTTATGATTTAGGAGGAGTAATTATGACAGGGGGAGTATTCCTTTGTTGTTTTTGGATATCTGTTTTTCCTTGAAGCTTGTGTACATGTGTCTCAGGGGGAGCATATAAACTTGCTCTATATATATATATATATATATATATATATATATATATATATTTATATTTTTTGTTTACACAGGTTTTGGGAAGAAAGACAAAAATAGGGAGATTGTTGAAGTCAGATTTTGACTTCGATAATTATTATTGTATTATTTTGTCTTTCTTGTGTTGGTTGGCAGGAGAGTATGAAAAGGAAGGGGGAGCAGCTTACGTGGAGAAGGCTAAGTCAGAGACTAAGTCAAAGAAAGTGGGAGCTGCGCATAAAGGGAGTAGTTAGCTGTTGGAGCAAAATAAGGAACTATGCGTGAGAGGTGGAGCAGTTATTCAACACTTATTCTGCTGCTATAAATCAGCAAAAGTAGTGGAGATAAGGGTGCAGTACGTGTGCATGTGGTGGAGTGCAAACCAAGTTTTCCAGTACAGTATAAATAGTGATAATCATTGTGTAGATTGGTACGCTTTCCAGAGATAGATATATAGAGTAGTTAGAATTCTTTAGCTCTTTAATTTTACCTTCGAGGATAGTAGTAGAAGCTTTAATCTTGCGATAAAGCTTCACTCGTTTTAGTGAGCCTCTTTACTCGAAGATTGTTTTTGTAATTCACGTTTTCATAGTGAAGTTTTTGCCCTAAGGCACCTCACGAGATTATACATTTATAATCTCGTGAAAAGTTTATTTCCATTGTGTTTCTTCATTTCGGCTGCATTTTAGTTTCAAGGTTGTGTGCTCTTTGAGCACAACTTTGTTCACATGTCTGTTCGAATGAATCTGGTACCTTCATGGTGTATCTCATTATATATATTTGTACGTCTCATACACTATGTGGTGCATCTTAAAATGCATGATGGTGCATCTAAAAAAAGTGAAAAGAATATTAATAAAATTAAAAAAATGATGCATTTCAATACACTTAGTAATGCATCTCATTACACCGTGTAGTGTATCTCACTACACGGTGGTGCAAATCATTTGACCGTAAAAAAATATCGAAATAAAAAAGATTGAAAGAAAATTTAAAAATCAACAGATTAAACGGGTTGACCCGAATCCAACGCGGATCCGACCCGATTTCACATTGTGAGACCTCACCCAAGTATTTGCCTTTAGTTAATAATGTAATTAATCCAATAGCCATGGATAAACTCTCTGGTATGACTAGTCGTACGATGCAACCAATTTGTCATATTATTAATCGATCGATCTTCCAATTTTCTAAGAAAAAGTCAACCATAAAAGTTGACCGGTTACACCATCGCTACACAAGTAGGCATGGAGAGAGCAGATACTTTCTCCTTTTCTCGGATAAGATATTTCATGAAAATCAACATAAGCACTTAGCCAAGGCAGACCTAAATTTATAAATGCAAACCCAATTAATTACATATATAAGTATATATATGAAAAGAAAAATTCATTTGGAGGATGTAAATATTCAATAAAGATGAAAATAGTGATGTATTGAAGGAAAAAACTGACCAAAAATTCCAGTGTAGTAGGAGAGAGGAATATCTGTATAGTGAATCTTGAAAAGGCCCTCCGTAGATTTAATGAGACTATAGTTTTCCCAGCCAATACTCATAACCCCAAATCAACTCACCTTTCTTGAAATTGGGATTACAAGAATCCACAACTTTAGCCACTCCAATTCCTATTATTGGTTGTTTCATACATTGCAAAAAAAAAATATATATATATATATATATATATATATATATATATATATATTTATCAATAGTATTTATCTTATGGTGATTCCAATGATTGACAACTATTTTCAGTTTCTAACCTGCCACATCAGTTTCACATTAATTTTTGGAATCCAACAACTTTTTTATATAAATTTACTCCAACAATGACACCTTGCAATAAAAAGGGGACCCACTGTAATATACACTACTTTATATCTATTTACAATATATATTTTTCTAATTAATTTTATTTATGTAACTTTATTTATGTTTGTTTATGTTCGAATATATATTTAAATAAATTCTAAATATTACAAATTAAAAAAATAAAATAAGTTGAAGAAAAATTTAATTCGGCCAACCAATAAACTACCCAAATTATTTTGAAACCATTTATTCGGCCACTAATAAATTAGTTACCTACAAAAAATAATTATTTATTCGGTCAACTAATAAATTAGTCAAATTAAATTAAAGTAAATTATAAAAATATAGTTATTTATTCGGCCGACTAATAAATAAATTGACCAAATAAAATTCTGGAGCAAAAGATGAGAAAATACACATTGATTCTAGGTATATATAAGCTTCTAAATTATTTTGAAACCATTTATTCGGCTACTAGTAAATTAGTTCTCTACAAAAAATAATTATTTATTCGGTCAATAATAAATTAGCAAACTTAAATTATTAATAAATTGGCCAAACAAAATTGGTGGAGCAAAAGATGAGAATATACACATTGATTCTAGGTATTTATAGGCTTTTCAATAGGTGAAGTTTCATTGAAAAATTGATGTAAGACACAAGGTAGATATATAAAATCTATTATTTTATATTTAGAAAATAAAAAAAAATTGAGGATATAGTACGTGTGTGTTGTTCTGGTAATGTGGAACTATTTCTAATCTATGTGCACAGTGTTAAGCATAATCATGAACTTCAAAACTCCATCACCTTGGTCAAAGTTTAATACCTTAAGTGCAAACCTGGTAATCTGGAACCATTTCTCATTTATGTGAAGCACTAAGTTTTGGTTTTATGGCTGATGTGTGAGCTTTGATCAGAATTGCAACAATCTGTCTATGCAGTGTACTCTTTTCCACATTAATACCACTAATTGTTGATCTTTTGCAGAATGGAATGTTTTCATTACTTTTGGAAGTTTAAATTTGGACAAATGTGATGAATGAAAATCTGCCGCCATTTTTTTCATTGTCGTTAACAATCCTGTTTTCATTTCCAGCGCCATTTTCCAAATTGTAGTGCAATTCCACATCACACACACTTTATAATATTTTATTATACATTGAGTAAATGGCTAGAGGAACTTGTACTTTACATCACTATTACACACCTGTTCCTATATCAATTAAATACTCCACTAAATATACTTACTACCCTTCATTATTTTTTCCTTATTTACATGCATAACACAAACAAGACATCTTTTGCGGAACGCAGGGAGTATAATTTAGTGGTGTTTGAATTAGAGAAAGAAAGCAATGCATATGACATTGAGCTACTCGTAAGCCACTCGGACCACCTGCTTCCCGACGTTGCGACCGGAGAAGAGGCCTATCAGTGCAGCCGGTGCGCTCTCGAGTCCTTCGGCTACGTCCTCCACATACACAATCTTCCCTTGTTTTATGAGCGGCAAGATGAAGTCCATAAACTTCGGATAGAGGGAATAATAGCGGGTAACCACAAATCCTTGCGAATAAGATAACCATAAGAAGGTCCTATTTCCCGAATTTTGATATAAGAAAAGAAATTTAGAATTTTATTTCATCATGCATTGCATAATTATATGTGTTTCAATTTTTCTTATGGTTTCATTTAAATTGATATATGAAAATGTGATTATTTAATTATATGCTTTGTGTGATTACGTGAATATGTTGCTCCAATTAATTAGAAATAATTAATCTTATGTGATGCAAATTAAATTTATAATTAGGCGAATTTTTCTCGTATACTTATAATTTATTTTTAGGAAATTCCGTCTAGGATTTAGTATTTAATATTAGGCCCGTTAGAAAACTCGATTGAAAATACGATTCGACTAAGGAACATCAAGCCACGATTCAAAGAGACGAACCTTTAAATAAATATATTTATAATGTAATATTATATATAGGTTGTATGCGTGTGTGAGTATATGTGGTTAATAGATAAAACAAACACTATCAGACAAAAGAAAGGGAAAGAGAGGTGACTTATCTAACAATTCAAAAAAAAAATTAGAAATTAAGATAGAGAGAGGGTAAGATGACCGGCCAATTCTGGGGAAAGGAAGAAATCTCCTTTGCAATTACTTTTGCAGAAATCTCATTATGGCAATAGACCCGTTAAGCTATTTTCTCTCTAACCTCTATTTCGGCCAATGGCCTAATCTCCTTCTTGTTGCCATCATTTGTGTGAGACAATCGAGACACGCAAACCCTTCCATCCTATGTGCCTGCAAAATTTGAAGGTTTAATATCGAGTAAACTCAACATAGTATCTCCTAGAAAATGGTTGCACGAAGAGTTTTCGAAACTGCGTAGTCATCTTCCGATGAGAATAACTTTCAAACCGATGAATATTTTCTATTAAATTCAATTGCATGTTCAAATAGATTTAAAAATGTCTCTGTAATGATAAGAAATGCATCATCATGTCAATTATACCGTGAATAAAAGAACCTATAGAATATGGATGATGAATGAAAATCACAAGTTGCTGCACGCCAACTGTTTGATAGAATGCTACACAGATTATTCAAGCACAGAAATGAATACAAAAATGGTTTTCGGCATATAATTATATTTGCTTGATCTTAAACCATGTTTCCAGAATGATAGAAGTATATAAGTGATGTAGTTATTGAATTGTATAATCATTGACCATGCTTTATTAATTTTGGTTAATGAGTTGGTTTTTATTAAGATAAGAATTCATTGTGTAACGACCCTTATTCATTTCATCTTACCTCCTAAACCGTAGCTAATTTTTACATAAGGTCAGTTTCATAGTAAATTATGCGGTGAAAGCTTTCAATGATGATAATCAGTTTATTTTTGCCATCCTTGATCAGTTTGTTATGATACGTTCAACATGGCTACTTGGAAGTACATTATTGCACGCTAACTGTCTGTACAAATGCCTCGGCGAATTTTTTAATATTAAAAATCAACTTTGCATGATTTTATTAATTTGATTAAGTGTATTGACTTTATTAATTGATATATGTGCTGATTATATGTATATACATGAATCCAAAAATTTACTAATTATTTTTGGTAAATTATGTTAAAGATTATGTTGCAAATATATTATTTGAGCATAAGTATTGGATGAAATGCATATGTAAAATATATTATATGAGCATCTTATGTGTGTTTACGTGATATGACATGAAACGTATTTTTAATATAAGAATAAATCGGGAATAGGTGTACCTAGGACATTGTTGTAAACCGCATAAAAGTGTGCTTAATCGTCGAATACCCCATAGTTACACTTTCGTTCAGTTTATAATAAAATTATTGGGGCTAACGCTCAGATTTTAGCTGTCATCTTCCTTGTTTGCTGGTTCCTTGGAACATCAAGCCTTCTTAATTTGTTGTTTACTCATGTTGTTTTTTTGAGCTTCTTCTTTTCAATGAATTCAAATGTGTCAACAGCCGAAAATGTACTATATACCATGTTTTGAACTCATAGCTTCAACTTCTTCAATCTTTCCTAACATGGCTGCTTCAATTCCTCTCTCTCTCTTTCTCTCTCTCTACTTGTCCAACATCAAGGTTAAATTTTTAGTGATTTTGAAAAATTTGGGCTTCGCCTCAAACGAAATAGTGGAGACAATCTCGAGGCAAGTGTTTTTCATTCATTGTTTGGTTTAGACAATCAAACCAGTTAGCAACTAACTATACAGAATTTCGATTTTTTTCATTGTTAGCTTGATCATGGTCCAACAGTCGCAACAAATTGATTACAACACGAGGTCGGGCCGGGCCGGCTACTCGACTTACCTTCCAACATTCCTAATATTTGCAACAGCGACTCATAGACAGCTTAGCTGCGTGCAAGTGAGATTCAACTATCATGCACCTTAGCTTGCTTCCACCAAATGACAACTACTTAGTTCTAGTCCTAGTTCCATAGTATAAACGAACTTTATCCATCTTTTTTGGGTTTTTGATACCATCATAAAATTTAGCTTGTAAAACTCATAGTTTTTCGATTTTTATTTATTTATTTTTGCCACGAGACTAAAACATTCCCATATAAATCTGAAGTGGATGTCGGAATTGTTAACCTGTAATTTGGAGATAATTGATCCTAAATTTATTACCACTTGACACTGCAGACCAATATATCTTCACCATAAAAAAAATTATTAGTATGTACGTATCTGGTTACGATAAGATAATACTTAGGGTACATTTTCTTTGGTGGAGTATGGAAAATGAACGAAAAGAAAAAGTAGGAAAAAAAAAAATTCACCTCTCCCTCCTCATGTTAATATTTTCCACAATTGAAATAAAAAGGATGGAAAACGATGGAAAATGATAAAATTAACAACTCTAAGACTACCTGCAGTGGTAGTGTCTCTAAGGGCTGTCTCTAAGGATTTTCTGAATTTTTATTTTGTATTAATTTTAATAAGATAAATAGAAAATTTGAAAATTTCATTAATTTAAATTAAAATACATTACCACAAATTAAGAAAAATACATTACTAGAAATTAAATATTACATTACTAAAAATTAAATATTACATTACTAGAAATGATAAAAAAAAACAGTACTACAATATTTAAAAAACATAGCCGTTGGAAAAAAAAATAACTAAGCCCATCCGCGACGCTGCTTGACGTCGTTGAGCAACATCATATGGAACTGCAGCTGCTCCGGCGTGTAGTTTGACGTGTCCGTGTTGATGATCTTCAAATCGGCGAGTTCTTGTTTCGCCCGAGCACGCTCCCTCATTGCCTCGGCGAGGTTGTTCTTCGCCGCAGCGAGGACAGTTATCCGATCATTTGTTGAGGAGACCATCAACCCGAACTCCTCCTCCTCGTCGTTGAACATGGTGTTGTACCTGTCCGCCACACGCCCCCAGTACTTGTCGCCGCTCTGATTTCGTCCGATGATGGAATTGCACGTCTCCTCTTTCCAGATTTGGGCGACGGCGGTGCCTTGTTCCACCGTGTAAGCGCGCCTCTTTTGGTTTGGCGTCGGCGTTCGGACGAGAAGGTGGATGGACGTTTGCGAGGGTCTTTCCCTTATTTTTGCCACGTTGCTTCCCCTTGGCTTTGGCCGGTGCCGGCTCCGATGAGGGACTATCCTCGTCGCCGCCCATCAGGTTTTGGAAGGACTCGCCGAAGGACGAGTTGAGGTTGATGGAATCGAGCCCCGCGCCGGTGTATTCGCCGTATTGCCCGTCGTCCGCCATTTCAGGAGGACACCACGACGACGAGAAAGGATTGTTGGGATCCATTTCCGAGATGTAGCGAAATTGATTCGAAAAAAAAATTGAATTGTAAGAGGTGAATTGGAAATTGTATGTGTGAGGATGGTGTGAGTGGTGTGATAGAATGTAGTAGTATTTATAGAAGAAAATATGAGAATAAAAAAAAAAAAATAAATTAAAATCGGCATTTAACCGTTTGAAAACAACTGTTGCAAATTAATTTTTCTTTTTTTTTTTATGTCAGGCGCGTGCAATGCACGCGCCTATTAAAAAAAAAAAAAAAAGAAAGTCGCGCGCGTGTAATACACGCGCTGTCTCGTCGGCTCGGGACAGTCTCGAGACGATGGCTTCTGCACCGGCGTGTCTCGTCGCCGGCGCTGTCTCGAGACACCGCTCGAGACACCCGGTGCAGAGAGCCTAATAAACATGTGAAAAGGATGAAAAAGTGTGAAAATATTTATTTTTCATCAAAGTAAACGCACTCTTAAGATAATAAGAGCTATATCCGATGCTAGCACTTATTGGACACCTTTAACGTCTCTAAACTTTAAATTAAAAAAAAGGAAAAAATTACAAGAAGAAAAAAAAAAGCAATGCATATGAAATTGAGCTACTCGTAAGCCACTCGGACGACCTGCTTTCCGACGTTGCGACCGAAGAAGAGGCCTATCAATGCAGCCGGTGCGCTCTCGAGCCCTTCGGCTACGTCCTCTACATACGCAATCTTCCCTTTCTTTATGAGCGGCAAGATGAAGTCCATAAACTTCGGATAGAGGGAATAATAGTAGAACACCAAAAATCCTTGCATTCGAATTTGCTTTGTTATAATTGCGGACAAGTTTCGCACACCTTCTTCCTCGTCGAGGTTGTACTGAGATATCATCCCACACGTGGCAATCCGACCATTCAATTTCATGTTGAGAAGCACTGCTTCCAACATCTTTCCTCCCACGTTCTCAAAGTATATGTCGATCCCTTGAGGGAAATATCTAACAAAAATCAAACAACATTAATATTGTCATAAAAATTTAACAAACTTAGTAGATGTGACATTCTCATGCAGTTTAATTGTAACTAACCTTTTCAAAGCTGCATTCAGATCAGCTTCTTCTTTGTAATTAAAAGCATCATCAAATCCGAATTTGCTCTTCAAAAGATTCACCTACTCAACAAATGCACAAGATCATAAACCCAAACCATGACATAACTTGAGGAGGTCTCCCCTGCGACCGGTCTCTTTGCATGAGACCGGATCCGTCGGGTCAACCATTATTTTTTTTATTTCAACTTTTTTTTTTAATTTTAATTTTTTTCCCGGCTCCACCTTCAGCTTCGATTTCAATTTATAGATAATCGTAATGACGACATTCATGTCTTTTAGCTCGCTCCGAGGTCTTCTGTTTTCATGGTTAAACTCTTAAAACAAAAGAAAAAAATACTGGCGCGTGCATGCCACGCGCGTGTACCTCGTGCTCCCCTCGCACGGTCGCTGGGATGTGACCTGCCGCATATGAGTTTTTGCGATATAACTTTGCCATTGTCTTTCAACATTCAAGATTAGGGAATGGACTCATGTACGACGGGCCTTACCGTACCGAACCGCCCACCCCTTAATTCATTTTCAATTTTTTAATATTTTATAAATAAATTTAATTAATGTTGACTAAATCTTCAATATCTTAATGAATCATAATTTAGAATTAAATACAGTGCCTAACTACCTCTTAATTACATCTAATTACACTTAGTCCTTAGTTAGTTGTCTTAATGATGCATGTATAGGTACGTTGCTGCTCAAATAGGACTGCACCAAAGTCTTTGTCTAAGATTAGTTAGCATAATTAGTAGTAATTAAGCATAAAATTAATTAAGATAATGTAAGTGGATCTTAATTATCTATGAAAAGGAGAGCAAACCTTATCTTGGGTTCCAGCACTTCCAACCACATAACAGCCCAATAGCTTAGCAAATTGGCCCACAAGCTGGCCCACAGCTCCAGAAGCAGCAGAAATAAACACAGTTTCACCTTCTTTTGGAGATGATATCTCATTAAAACCAACATATGCACTCAATCCAGGCATACCTTAATTTATCACCCACAAACAAATATAATATAATTAATTTGACTAGTAAATTTCATAGTACATCGTAACAACATTGTTTTTTTTTTTGAGTAAAAAGGTAAATTCATTAATCAACAAGAATCATCCATAACAACATTGTTGATTTACACATTATTATATATTAGGGCTAGGAGTGATAAGGTCAGAATTAAGTGTTGTGAGACCAGTTTCATGCATGAGATAGATTTCACCCATTTTGATCGGGTCAAATCCGTTGACCATTATCTTCTTTTTATTTTTTTAGAAAAAAAGAAGATTCCATGCATCCCACTAGGGTTGTCTCGTTACACTTGTCTTCTTTCTTTATTGGGAAATAAGTAGAAATAATTAAGATCCAATTAAATTATTCAATTTACACTTTTCATCCTACTTTTCCCCTGATTTTCTATACCATCACTATTAACTCTCTCTACTCACTTTATTTCACTACCTATACTCGCTATTTGATCATTATTTACTCTCTCACCCACTTTATTTTGATTTAATAACTCCATTAAATACACATTTTCTCCCTAATTATTTTTTCCTTAATACTCGTACCAAAAGAAAGAAGACATCTCCGGTGGGACGGAGGGAGTACAATACAGTCAAAAATACGGAAAATAAATGTGAATTGGAGATTAATAAACCCTAAAGAATTGATTTAAAACGAAATTGTCTAGCGTGGCGCATGTACTCCACGCACTATTATTTCTTATTTCCAATCACAGTGAAGAATTTGTGCAGAATTAATTAGAAATGGAATATTTGAAGCTACTGACCAAGAATTCCAGTGTAGCAGGAGAGAGGAATATCTGTATGATGAATCTTGAAGAGGCCCTCCGTAGATTTAATAAGACTATAGTCTTCCCATCCAGTCATACCCCAAATCAAGTCACCTTTCTTGAAATTGGGACAAGAAGAATCCACCACTTTGGCCACTCCAAGTCCCATTATTGGCTGTCTCATACAATGGAAAAAAAAAAAATACTATCATAATTATATATATATATATATATATATATGTATATCTTAATGTGCTATATACAAAAAAAAAGAGAGGAGACTGACCGAGCCAGGGGTAAAAATGGGAACATAGTTGTCGTCGAGTTTGCTCATGCGGCTGCGCATGTAGGGATCGCACGACAAGTAGAGATTCTTCACCAAAACGGCGTCGTTGCAGCCTTCGGGCACCTTGAGTTTGATTGTGGAGGTTTTGAGTATCATATCAGATTCTTTTGGAAATCCATTTATGTAATCTTTGAATATTATCTGTTTGTTGCTCACTTCCTCCGCCATTTTTTTTTCTTTTCCAGCTATGTGTTCTATTTCAGTGTGTGTTGTGCGTGTGTTCTAGAAAGGGAGGAGGTTCTTATTTATAATTTTTTTTGTTGAGATATGATGATATAGAGGGAGTTAGTTTGTTCTTGAATACGAACTGCCCAAATATGTAATTAAAAAAAGATTGAATAATTTTTGTGGCGATGATTGAGGAAGTCATGCATGTACCACATTGGCACACGTTTATCATATTGACATATTGTACTCTTTTTTTCTTTCCTTTTCTTTCTTTGTGACATCGTGGAAACGGGCCGTCATTACTTTAATTTGGTTCACACTAGTTAAATTTTGTTCATATGCAGTAGCATGTAAATTATATATATGTGCTTAGAAATGTCGTGACACTTTAATTTGGTTCACACTAGTTAAATTTTTGTTCATACGCAGTAGCATGCAAATTATATATATGTGCCTAGAAATGTCGTGACACGTGATAGAAGCCAAACTTTTTTATGTGGTGTCACAAATAATAGTAATTTTAAATAGTACCTCATCCGTCCCACTTAATATAGTACAGGGGCCGTGCAAAGGTTTTTGAAAAATAGATAAATGTTTAGTAAGGATATTTTGAGTGGAGGAAGGGATCCATTTAGGATGTGTTTTTAATTTCTTAGCAGATGCAGAAACTTTATAAGAGTAAACATATTGAACTTTTAAGGGTAAAAAAAATACTGTGACCCATTGATAATGTCATTTTTCATTTTCCGTCCGTCCCATTGATAATATCCCTTAACTATAAGTGGAAATATTTAACCCTTCAAAATAGATAGGGTCTACCATTTTATCTCCTTTTACTCTTGCTCTTTAATAACGGTATCCATAAAGTAGGGGACATTATCAATGGGTCGGAGGGAGTAAAAGACATGTCATAAAAAGAAAACACCATACTAAGTTGGGAATTTACATTAAAATTTAAATTAAAATGTTATTAAATATTTGTTGATAGCAATCATAATCATGAACTACAAAAAATTAAATGCCCCGAATGTCAATTCTAGCACCAAAGAATTTACTTGGATTCGAACATCTATGTCAGAGCTAGTTCTTTTTAAGAACTAATGACGTGATTCAATGTCATTTTAAACTAAAAGTAAATAAAAAAAAACTTCGAAAAATAAAAATAATTGAAAGCAATATATCTTATGTTGTTTTGTTCTCCTTCTAACAAAACAATATTTTTAAACCCCCATTAAAATATCTAGTTCAAAATCTCAGTTGCGGAGAGCGGCAACCACCCTCAAAAAACCCTTTCTTTCCGTCTCGTCATCTTTTCCAGAATTATATTAGCTTGTTCCCAAATCCCAACAAAAAAATTTAACTACCCCGGCATTTCATCCATTAAATTGCTAAATTGTAAATAATCTGATTAAGTGACAAATCTAAGCCTTTATTCATGATAGTCTCATCACAATCTTGGTATAATCATTTTAATTTGAAAAGACAATCTTCGGAACAATCAACATAACTTCAAATTAAAATATAAAAACACAAAAACTTGTGCAAGCGAGATAATGCCAGTTGGCAAAGCTCCGGGCCGAGCCAGCCCGGCCTGAGCCCATTGGGCTTCTGGGGAAAATCGACCCGGCCCAGCCTGACCAAAATTCTGTCGGGCCTAAAATGATGCAGCCCAAGCCTGCGCAGAATGTATTTTATTATGTAAATTTTTTGGGCCAGGTCGGGCCAGCCCGAGCCCATCAGGCTTTTACACCTTTTGGGCTAATCTGGCCCAGCCCGAAATCACTTGGGCTTAATATTCTTGAGCCCAAGCCCGCCCAAAACCGGGTCAGCTCGTCGGGTCCTGCTTATTTTGCCACCTCTAAATTGCCATCCATGCCTAACTACTCGAAAAAATCATCGACCGCGGAAAGCGGCAAATACCCTCAAAAAACCCTTTCTCTCCATCTCATCTTTCCAAAACTATATTAGCTTGTTCCCAACAAAAAAAAAAATTTACTACCTCGGCATTTCATCCAGTAGGGCATGTTTGGTTTTAATTATAGGATAGATAAGATTGATAAATATGATAGAATTATAGTATTTGGATTATTTATCATATGTTTGGTTAGAATGATTATTATTTTAATTATATAAATAGATAGAGGCACCACAAAGTTGAAGAGAAAGAGAGATAAGAGTTTGAACATTAATGTTGAAAATTGGGGATAATTTGAGAGTAAAGTTGGAAATTTGCTAATGATTTGGATGAGTGATTAATAATCACTCAAAATAGGAAGGATAATTTATCACTCAGTTCATTGATATGATCAAGGGCTTAATTATTTGTCACGGGCCCAATCATGCAAACCAAACATATGATTATGCATGATTATTTATCAATCACTCATAATCACACGAACCAAACACATCCTAAAATTGCTAAATTGTAAATAATCTGATTAAGTGACAAATCTAAGCTTTTATTTCATGATAGTCTCATCACAATCTTGGTAAAATCTTCGGAATAATCAATGTAACTTCAAGAAAGAAAAAAAAAAAGCACAAAAACTTGTGTGAGCGAGATAATGCCATCCAAGCCTAGCTACTCAGAGGCAATACAGACAAGCTACTTCCCGACGTTGCGACCGGAGAAGAGGCCTATCAAAGCCGAGGGCACGTTTTCAAGCCCGTCCGCCACGTACGCAATCTTTCCCTCAGTGATAAGCGGCAAAATAAAATCGTAGAACTTTGGAAAGAGATGCATGTAATAAGAAACCAAAAAACCCTGCATATGGATTTGTTTTGCTACTATTTGAAACAAATTTTGCACTCCTCTTCCCTCTTTGAGATTGTACTCTTATATCATTCCACATGCAACAATACGACCATTCAATTTCATGTTGAGAAGCACTGCTTCCAACATCTTGCCTCCCACGTTATCAAAGTATATATCAATCCCTTCAGGAAAATACCTAAATATATATAGACGGGTAGAGATCTGATAAGAATAGATCTTGTATAAAAACGTGTAAACATTGTATTACATAAATTAGTAAGTTAATGCAACGTTAAATCTAAATCATTGATTTACAATGATCAAGAGTCCAGATTTATTCCTATTTCTCACTTAAAAATGTATTGTGGCATGATGTCTTCCTATTAAGAAATAATTTTGATGAAATCAACATTAATTCATCTTATTTATGTAACGTCTTTTAATTGAAAGGTTGATAAGAATACGTAGCAAACCTTTTTAAAGCTGCATTAAGATCAGCTTCTTCTTTGTAGTTGAATGCATCATCAAACCTGAATTTGCTCTTCAATATATCCACCTAATAAACAAATAAATGAAGCACATGATATAGAATGTGAAAAAATTTCAAAAGATATTAAGCTTGCCATATTTAGCATTTAATTAAGAGTTAGACTCTTGTGCAACCGGTCTCACAATGTGAGATGCGCGCGCCTCCTACGCGCGTCGTGTCTTGTGCATGGGCCTGATTTTATTTTATTTTCAATTTTTTTAATTACAAACTAGTACATATCTTTTCACGTTGAGTGCATCTCATTACAACAGTGTGGTGCATCTATCACAATGTGGAACATCTCATTATATATGGTGGTGCATCTCAAAATACATGATAGTGCATCTCAAAAAAGTGAAAAGAATATTAATAAAATTAAAAAATGGTGCATCTCAATACACTTAGTGGTGCATCTCATTACACAGTGTGGTGCATCTCACTACACGTGGTGGTGCATATCATTTGACCGTAAAAAGAAATTAAAAAATAAATAAAAAGTCAACGGATTGACCCGGATCCGACCCGGTTTCACATTGTGAGACCTCACCCAATTAGTATTTCCCTTTAATTAATAATGCAATTAATCCAATTGCCATGAACAAAAACTCTAGTATGACCAGTCGCACTTTGCAACCGATTTATCATATTTGATGCAATTATAATTTATTAATCGATCTTCCAGTTTCCTTTAACAATTAACTAAAATTTGAATTTTTAAAGAAAAAGTCAACAAATAAAAGTTGACCGGTTACACCGGGGACGGTCGCTACGCAAGTAGTCATGGAGCAAATCAGATCCTCTATTGCATATTTATGTGACATCTTCTATTGCATTAATAAGAAGACGATACGTGGCATATTTAAGGGTTCAAGATTTAGAGAATATATAGGAAAATATATACCCTAAATCATGAACCCTTTATTACGCCACGTGTCACACTCTTATTAAGGCAACAGAAGATGTCATATAAAAATGCAATAGAGGATTCAATTTGGGCATGGAGAGAGTAGACCTTATGTTTGATCCGGCACTTCCGACGACATAGCAACCTAATAACTTAGCAAACTGGCCCACCGCTCTAGATGCAGCAAAAATGAAAACATTTTCTCCTTTTCTCAGAGAAGATATTTCATGAAAACTAAAATAAACACTACAAGTGCACGGGTGTAATTGAGCACAAAGAAGCAAGGTTGTATTCCATATGAATTATGATTAAGTATATGAGTACCACTTTCGATTGTTTTTTCTCTATTTAGACTTACGAACTTTGATTTGAATTATTAATCTAAGAGCAAACAAATAATAAAAAAAAACAAATAGCAAAAATAATTAAAGATTCAAATAAGAAAAAAAATATCCTAAGGTTTCGATTTCAATGGATAACTAAACTTAAACTCTCATCAATCAGCCAATTAACAAGGGACTCAACTTTTCTTAAGACAATAAAAAATTTAGTTTAAACCTACTATCGTAATGCCCAAACCGTGGGTTACTCACCGAGGGTTTCGTCTCCGATAAACATCATAAGCAAGCAACTCCTAAAAGATCCTAAGATTAAAGCCCTCACACAAAGTCTTTTTTTCTCGGTTCTTATGCAGTGCGTGTCTTATATTCCGGTTCACATGTTAATCATATCTCTCGAATTTCGAAATAACACAATTAGTTATACTAAATTGATGGCTAATCAACTAACATGCAAAGTAAATCAAGAATATAAGAAAGAAGAGAGGGACATAAATTGGTCAATTGATTAAGAATTAAAGCTAATTATCCATCTACTCTCTAACCCTAAGATATAAGAAAAAGCAAAACACCAAACCAAAATAAAAGGAACTCATGATCAACAAATAAGAAAATCATATTGTAGAAGAAACTGTCATAGACCAAGTTATTACGCAGGAAAATAATGGAGAGGTTTGGTTGTCGGCCGGAGCTAAGATTGGGTCAGAGAGGAATGACGCAGAAAAATTGGTGAAGGAGGGATTGAATTCTGCTACAGTCAAAGGAGGAGATTTTGACTATGAAAAAGTAGATGGAGGCATGGTTAATCTGGATGGACCGCGTGGCTGAGGAATCTGCTGTACAGCTGTTTGAGGAAGATCGCATTTGGGTGTTGGAAGCGTGGCTCGCCTCAATTGCGTTTCTTTATTTTATCTATTAAACAAATGTTATGTTATTACTTTTAGTTTTCCAGCTTAGCAGAGTACGTACATGTTGGGACCATGCTTTATAAGTCATGGAGTTGCATTGTAAAAAACCTAATGAAAGTAATATCTGAATTCTCTCTCATCTGGCCTCCCATCTCATCTATTTCTTTTCTTCTCTCCTTCCTATCTTATCTCCAAGACTCCATTTTTATCACAGAAAAACTTAAAATATCATATCAAACAGTAATAGGATCCTAGATCTATTACATTTGGTATATCAGAGCCAAGTTGCTTTTATTTAGCATATCTTGGGAATCAATATGACTGAATATAACACAAGATCCAAGGATTTACAAGAGATACAAAAGAAAATTGATCAAATGATGCAAGCAGAAGCAGCTAAGAGAGACAAGGCTGAAGAGGTAATGAACAGCAAGTTTGATGATCTCGAGCATAAGGTGGATGCAAACCAGGTCTTCATTGCTGAGTCGCTGAAGGAGATCCAGAGACAGCTGCTAGTGCTCAGCAAGGATAAGGGAAAGGAGTCCAATCCATCTATTTTGGGTCCATCTCCATTCTCTGTCAACAAGGAAGGTAACCACTCAAAAACTTCTCAGTCTACAAGATTCAAAACTGATTATTCACAGGGGAGTTTGGGACTGGACAGTCTGTGCATAAAATTGACTTCCCCAGGTTTAATGGTACTGATGTTAGGGGTTGGTTTATTAAGTGTAACATCTATTTCCGCTTAACTGCTGCTATGAGTGATGAACATATGGTTCAGTTGGCTGTTCATAACTTTGAGGGAAAGGCTCTTAGGTGGTTGGAGCTGTGATAATATGTTTTCAAACACTTGGGAGCAATTTGTGGATCTTGTCTCTTCTAAGTTTATGGAGCTGAATGAGGGAAAAATGATCATGGAATTTAAAAATCTCAAGCAGACCGGGTCATTTGATTCTTATGTGGACAAGTTTGAGGAGTATAGGGCTTGTCTACTACTCAGCAACTCTGTGAATTATTCTGAAGAATATTTTGTGGCTAGTTTTGTTAGTGGGTTGTCTGAAGAACTGCAGAATATGGTGTTGTTGTTTAACCCTAAAACTTTAGCTGAAGCTGTGGAGATTGGTCAGAAGCAGTTAACAACACTGGAGGCCTTGACTAAAAGAGTAAAGCCATTTCAGAAAACCTACAATAACCAGGGAGGGTACAAGAGACCAGAGGCTGTGGCTGTGCAGAAGAGCAATGCACCAAACAATCCTAGAACATCAGTGAAAATACTTACTAGTGCAGAAATGGCGGCTAGGAGGGAGAAGGGGTTGTGTTATAATTGTGATGAACCCTATACTTTTGGACATAAGTGCAAACATAAGATGTTTTTTATGGAGATGGATGATGAGCAAGAAGCAGAGCATAACAAGGAAGAGCTGAAAGTGATAGAATTGTTATTGTCCCAAGATGCACCAGTAGAAGAAATCCACCTGACAACCAATGCTATTTTGGGCAAGTCAAGTAGCAGGACCATGAGGTGTATTGGAATGGTGGGGGACAAGAAGCTTAAAATCCTTTTGGATACAGGAAGCACTCTTAGCTTCTTACAGGAGGGCACTGCTAGGATTTTGGGAGTTACTGAGGAGGAGGGCAAGCCTATTTTGGTGAAAGTAGCAAATGGGCAGAGACTAATCAGTACTAAAGTGGTGAATGGATTCAATTGGGAGATACAAGGCCATTCTTTCACTTTCTCTCCCAGAATTCTAGCCAACGATGGTTATGACCTTATTCTAGGAAGTGATTGGTTGGAATATTGTACTCCTATCACACTAAATTACAAGAGGATGACCTTTACTGTTATGAATGAAGGAAAGAAGGTTAAGCTTAAAGTTGTTACTGATAATTCTCAATTTCAGTCAATTAATGCACAGGGGTTATTCAACCTAATCCACTACCACTTAGATGAGATTGAAGAAATGTACCTACTGGAACCAAAACCTGCTCAAAAATCCTTGCCCGAAGCAGCAGGTCTCATTTCCTTGTTGGAAGAGTTTGGAGATGTGTTTGAAGAGCCTAAATCCTTGCCACCTGAAAGAGGCATAGAACATCAGATCAGATTAAAGCCTGGTAGTCAACCAAAACATCAATATCCTTATAGGACTTCTCACAGTCACAAGGATGAAATAGAAAAGATTGTGCAAGAGTTATTGGAGTCAGGGGTGATACAGCCTAGTAGAAGTCTTTTTGCATCACCAGTGATACTTGTGAAGAAAAAAGATGGTACGTGGAGGATGTGTGTGGATTACAGATATTTAAACTCTTTAACAGTGAAGCATGATTACCCAATACCATTGATAGATGAGTTATTAGATGAGCTGTATGGGGCTAAGTACTTTTCTAAAATGGATCTAAGGTCAGGGTACTTTCAGATATTGGTAAAGCACTCACCATGGTCACTATGAATTTTTAGTGATGCCATTTGGACTCTGTAATGCTCCAGCTACCTTTCAATCACTCATGAACCAGGTTTTTCAACCATTTCTGAGGAAATCTATTCTAGTTTTCTTTGATGATATACTGGTGTATAGCAGAACTTGAAAAGAGCATCTACAACATTTAAGATCTGCTTTGGAGGTTCTCAGGAAACATACCATGTTTGCTAAGAAGAGCAAATGTCATTTTGGCCAAGAAAAAGTGGAATACTTAGGCCATGTCATCTCAGAATGTGGTGTGTCAACTGATCCAGAAAAAATTAAGGTAATGAAGGAGTGGCCAAAGCCAAAAACCATCAAACAGCTGAGGGGTTTCCTTGGTTTAACAGGATACTACAGAAAATTCATTAAGGGATATGGGGTAATTAGCAGGGCTCTTACTGATATGCTAAAGAAAGATAATTACAAGTGGACTGAGGAAGCTGAGAAGGCGTTTGTGCAGCTGAAGGAGGCCATGACTACAGCTCCAGTTTTGGCTCTACCAGATTTTAGTCAACCCTTTGTTTTAGAGACTGATGCCAGTGGGAAAGGGATTGGAGCTGTACTTATGCAAAATCAAAGACCTATAGCCTATCTGAGCAAGGCATTGGGAATCAGGGATCAGGCCTTATCAGTTTATGAGAGGGAGTTTCTAGCAGTGGTGCTGGCCATTCAGAAATGGAGAACTTATTTGCAGGGAAACAAATTTGTGATAAGAACACATCAACAAGCTCTCAGGCACTTGTTGGATCAGAAACAAATGAATCCTACCCAGCAAAGATGGATCACTAAGTTACTTGGGCTAAACTATGACATACAATACAGAAGTGGGGTGGAAAATAAGGCTGCTGATGCTCTGTCCAGAAATCAAGATAATGAGCATTATGCACTTACTACTGCAACTCCGTTATGGATGCAGAGGGTACAACAAAGCTATATGGAGGATCCAGTTTACAAGGAAATCTTAATGACCAAGGCTATTGACCAAACTTCCTATCCTAAGTACTCTCTTGTTTCTAATATCCTGCAGTACAAAGGTAGAGTGGTTGTAGGGTCTACTGGAAACCTTAGAAGGGATATACTGGATGAAGTACATAGTTCCTCTTTTGGTGGACACTCAGGATTTCAGGGAACTTACAATAGGCTTAAGGCTTTCTTCTACTGGCCTTTGATGAAACAGGAGGTGAAAGAATTAGTCCAGGCTTGTGATGTATGCCAGAGGAACAAAGCAGAGCACACCCCATATCCTGGGTTGTTACAACCTTTACCTATTCCAGACAAGGCTTGGACACACATATAAATGGATTTTGTTGAGGGGTTACCTAAATCTGCTGGGAAAAGTGTGATATTGGTAGTTATTGACAGGTTCAGTAAATATGGCCACTTTCTGGCTCTCTCACATCCCTACACGGCACAGTCTGTAGAAAGGATGTTTGTGGATAATATCTACAAGTTACATGGGCCACCTGTGAGTGTTGTTTCAGACAGAGATAAAGTATTCACTAGTAACTTTTGGAGGGAGCTATTTAAGGTGATGGGCACGAAATTAGAGATGTCTTCGGCGTACCACCCTCAAACAGATGGACAGACCGAGAGACTCAACCAGTTTCTAGAAACCTATTTGAGATGTATGGTGGGTTCTAACCCTAGACAGTGGTTAAAATGGCTTCCTTTTGCAGAATATTGGTACAATACAAATTTCCAGACTAGCCTGAAATGCACTCCATATCAGGCTCTATATGGAGTCCCTCCTCCCCACACTAGTCTAGGGGCTTTCCTATCCACTACTAACCTTGAGGTGAAGGATTGGTTGCAGAAAAGACAGGAATTGGTACAGGCTCTGAAGACTAATTTGAATTTGGCTCAAGAAAGAATGAAGCTTTTTGCAGATATGAAGAGAAGTGATAGAACATTTGAAGAAGGAGAGTTGGTATACCTGAAGCTCGCTGCACGCTACTATGGCCCATATAAAATCCTGCAGAAAGTTGGCGAGGTGGCTTACAAATTAGAACTTCCTGAAGGATCCATGATACATCCGGGGTTCCATGTCTCATTATTGAAGAAGTGCCTGGGTAAGAATATTTTACCTTCGAAGGAGCTCCCTGTTACTGATGCTGATGGTATGTTCAAGGTCGCCCCTTTTGCAGCCTTGGATCAACGAGACATCGAACGCAATGGCAAGGTGATACCCCAGATCTTGGTACAGTGGTCACCGGAGGACAGATCTGCGGTGAGTTGGGAAGATACCAAGCGGCTTTGTCGGCAATTTCCAAACTTCGATCCTTGGGGACAAGGATTTACTGATGGAAGGGGGTATTGTCATGGACCAAGTTATTACGCAGGAAAATAATGGAGAGGTTTGGTTGTCGGCCGGAGCTGAGATTGGGTCAGAGAGAAATGACGCAGAAAAATTGGTGAAGGAGGGATTGAATTCTGCTACAGTCAAAGAAGGAGATTTTGACTATGAAAAAGTAGATGGAGGCATGGTTAATCTGGACGGACCGCGTGGCTGAGGAATCTGCTGTACAGCTGTTTGAGGAAGATCGCATTTGGGTGTTGGAAGCGTGGCTCGCCTCAATTGCATTTATTTATTTTATCTATTAAACAAATGTTATGTTATTACTTTTAGTTTTCCAGCTTAGCAGAGTACGTACATGTTGGGACCATGCTTTATAAGTCATGGAGTTGCATTGTAAAAAACCTAATGAAAGTAATATCTGAATTCTCTCTCATCTGGCCTCCCATCTCATCTATTTCTTTTCTTCTCTCCTTCCTATCTTATCTCCAAGACTCCATTTTTATCACAGAAAAACTTAAAATATCATATCAAACAGTAATAGGATCCTAGATCTATTACATAAACAAATAATCTTGAACTCTTAAAGATTGTCTCCAAATCTTCAAATACTCAAAACAAAGCTAAAAGCTTGTTAAAACTATGTAAAAGAATAAAAAGATTCATAAGGTGTCCCTTCTATGTAATTCTATGCAGTAGAATGAGTATTTATACTAGAAAAACCTACCACAATTCGTCTAAAAAGTAAAATTAAACTATGAAAAGAGTTTAAGTTGAAAAAAAGAAAGAATTTGGGGAAAAACTGCCCTTCCATGCGATCGCATGCGGAACCGCGTGGCAGACCGCATGGAAAATGGGTAGAAAATTTGAAAACGGGAAGCTCCATGCGGTTGTCCATGCAAGCGCATGTCGGACTGCATGCAACTGTGCCTGCACCTAACAATTTTCAATTGGCTCGTTCTATCTCGTTTTAACTCCAATTTTGGATGTGTTTTCGCTTAGAAACTCCTATCGAGATGTACTTTCACCCTATCACGCTCAATTTGCATAAGATTAACTCCAATTTTCTGCAAAATCAAACAAAGTACGACCGAATATCATATTTCACAAATTAACAATAGTTAAGCACAAAACTCATTGTAAACATGATTTCTCAATACAAATTGACATCAATTACTCTTATAAAGATGAGAAAATCCATGTTTATCAACCATGAACCTTACTATAAACAGACTGAAACTGCACCACTGGGATATAAGTGAACACTAATTAAAATACATGTTTGTGGTTTACAAGTGAATGATCATATTTAATTGTTATTCCATTATTTTGTTTTTTTTATAAATTAGTTAATTGTCTTTTATATTTTAGTTAATCTCATAGCTTTATAATTTACAATTATAAGTGCATGTACTTTGGATCTTTTACAAGATCATATTGGGTTGAATTTGGTTCGTTTAAAAAATGTTATTCGATGAACTATATGTGGAGCACATTCAACATACATACCAACTCTTTAAAATTCAATTAATTTAACTCGACAATATTTATATACAATATATTTATTCATACATCGCACGTGAGCGAGTTCTTGTGATGATTATTGTACAGTTCCAAGCCGTTAAATGGAATTTTCCCAAATCGTAAGGAGGTTCTCAGATCACTAGAAGTGGACCGAATTGATTGTGGGCAGGCTATTTAGTTGGGCCAGAATAACTGAAATTGAGTCAATAAAAGTAATTACTTGAGCACAATTATACAGAGTGGTTTACCACCGTATGACCGAATAGCTTATTGTAATACTTTTATAGCTAAATCAAATGCAGTTTCAAAAAAAAAAAAAAGAGCTAAATCCAATGCTAGTACTTATTGGACACCTTTAACGGCTCTAATAAACTTTAAATTAAAAAAAAGACAAAATTACAAAAAAAAGCAGTGCATATGACATTGAGCTACTCGCAAGCCACTCGGACAACCTGCTTCCCGACGTTGCGACCAAAGAAGAGTCCTATCAATGCAGTCGGTGCGCTCTCGAGCCCTTCGGCTACGTCCTCCACATACGCAATCTTCCCTTGTTTTATGAGCGGCAAGATGAAGTCCATAAACTTCGGATAGAGGGAATAATAGTGGGACACCAGAAATCCTTCCATTCGAATTTGCTTTGCTACAAGCGCGAACAAGTTTCGCACGCCTTCTTCGTGGTCGAGGTTGTACTGAGATATCATCCCACACGTGGCAATTCGACCATTCATTTTCATGTTGAGAAGCACTGCTTCTAGCATCTTCCCACCCACGTTCTCAAAGTATATGTCGATCCCTTGAGGGAAATATCTTACAAAATCAAACAACATTAATATATGGTAAAAAAATTTAATAATGCCTTAGGGGTCATCCGGTATCCATATACGTGTATGAGGTATGGGTATGAGATATGACCCATATCCATACCTTACGTTTGCTATCACTATATGTATATAAAAGTGATATCTTTTATATTCTGATATGCTAATTTTCAACATTTTTAATATACCAATCTTTGGTGGGATATATCTCTCACTTTCACAAAAAAATGCACGATCATCTCTTTTCTCTTCTAACATATGAATACCAAGTTAAGGATGCGACATTTCGATGCAGTTTTATACTGCCCAAAAATACGAAGGTTGATTAATTGTAACTAACCTTTTCAAAGCTGCATTCAGATCAGCTTCTTCTTTGTAATTAAATGCATCATCAAATCCGAATTTGCTCTTCAAAAGATTCACCTAATCAACAAATGCACAAGATCATAAACCCAAACCATGATATAACTTTGCCATTTTCTTTCAATATTCAAGATTAGGGAAAGGACTCATGTACGACGAGCCTTACCGTACCCAACCGCCCACCCCTTAATTCATTTTCAATTTTCATGTTTTAAATATTTTATAATTAAATTTAATTAATGTTTAATAAATCTTAAATATCTTAATAAAGCATAATTTGGAATTATATACAGTACTAACTACTCCCTTCGTATCATTTCATTATATCCATTTTGCCTTATTTAGATGTATCATTTCATTATACTCATTTCCTAAAATGGAAATACAACATAGAATAATACCCTACTATAACTCATAAATTACCACATATGCCACTAAAAAGCTATTAATTCTCTTCTCTCTCCTATTTGATGTAACAAAAGTACCCCTAAAAAGTTACTTTATGTTCTTAACTTCATTATAAACAACTCATTTTCCTTAATATGTGTGTCCAACCAAATGAGTATAATGAAATAATAGGGAGGGAGTACCTCTTAATTACATCTAATTACACTTAATCCTTAGTTAGTTCTCTTAATGATGCATATGTTGGGGGCCCTAAGCGGACTGCACCAAAGTCCTTATTTGTCTAAGTTTAGTTAGCATAATTATTAATAATTAAGCATAAAATTAATTAGGATAATGTAATTGGATCTTAATTATTTATGAAAAAGGAGAGCAAACCTTATCTTGGGTTCCAGCACTTCCAACCACATAACAGCCCAATAGCTTAGCAAATTGGCCCACAAGCTGGCCCACAGCTCCAGAAGCAGCAGATATAAACACAGTTTCCCCTTCTTTGGGAGATGATATCTCATAAAAACCAGCATATGCACTCATCCCAGGCATACCTTAATTTATCACACACAAAAAAAATATAAATATAATTAATGTGACTAGTAAATTTCATAGTACACCGTTACCACATTGTTCATTTGCACATTATATATATTATGGTTTGTTTGCTGAGAGTGATAAGGTTAGAATTATGTGGAAGTCTCCTGTGAGTCCAGTCTCATGCATGAGACGGATTTCATCTAGTTTGATCGGATCAAATCCTTTGACCGTTATCTTCTTTTTATTTTTTAAGAAAAAGAATACTCTATGCGTTTCGCCACATTTGTTTTTTGTTTCTTTTTGTGATGTCCCGTTACACTTGTCTTTTTTCCTTATTGGGAATTAGTTAGAGATAATTAGGATCTAGTTAAATTATTCACTTTACAATTTTCATCCAACGTTAAAAAGAATACTATTCACTCTCTCTCTACCTACTTTATACCTCTATTTGTCCTCACTTAATTTCACTATTCACTCTCTCTCTATCCACTTTATTTTACTTTAATAACTCCATTAAACACACATTTTCTCCTTAATACTCTACCCAAAATAAAGAAGGCATTTGTGATGGAACAGAGGGAGCATATTCATTAAAAGTTCGAAAAATAAACTCTAATTGAAAATTAATAAATCATAAAGTATTGATTTAAAAAAAAATTGTATGCGTGTGTACTCCATGCGCCCGACTTATTTCTTACTTCTAGTCACAAGGGAGAATTTGTGCAGAATTAATTAGAAATGGAATATTTGAAGCTACTGACCAAGAATTCCAGTGTAGTAGGAGAGAGGAACATCTGTATCATGAATCTTGAAGAGGTCATCTGTAGATTTAATAAGACTATAGTCTTCCCATCCAGTCATACCCCAAATCAAGTCACCTTTCTTGAAATTAGGACTAGAAGAATCCACAACTTTGACCACTCCAAATCCCATCATTGGTTGTCTCAAAAAAAAAAGACGACTATCATAAATATATACTATCTTAATGTGCTATATATAAAAAGAGTAAGACTCTTGTGCAACCGGTCTCACAATGTGAGACTTCTTGCAGACAAGGAGAGGAGACTTACCGAGCCAGGTGTAAAAATGGGAATGAAGTTATCGTCAAGTTTGCTCATGCGGCTGCGCATGTAGGGATCGCACGACAAGTAGAGATTCTTCACCAAAACGGCGTCGTTGCAACCTTCCGGCACCTTGAGTTTGATAGTGGAGGTTTTGAGTATCATATCAGATTCTTTTGGAAATCCACTTATGTAATCTTTGAAAATTATCTGTTTGTTACTCACTTCCTCCACCATTTTTCTCTTTTCCAGCCCTGTCTCTATTTCAGTGTGTGTTGTGCGTGTGTTCTAGACAGGGGAGTTTCTTATTTTCAGACTTTTTTTTGTTGAGATATATATAAAGGGAGTTAATTTGTTCTTGAACACGAACGGCCCAAATATGTAATACAAGGAAAAAAAAAAAGAATTGAATAATTTTTGTGGCCATGATTGAGGAAGTCATGAATGTACGACATTGGCACACCTTTATCATATTGACATATTCCACTTTTTTTTCTTTCCTTTTCTTTTTTCGTGATGTCGTGGAAATGGGTCGTCGTTGCTTTAATTTGGTGCACACTAGTTATATTTCTATTCCTATGCAATAGCCTGCGAATTATATATATGCCTAGAAATGTCATGTGACGCGTGATAGAAGTCAATTTTTTTTATGTGGTGTCACAAATTGGTACTCCCCCGTCCCATCAAAGATGTCTTCTTTCGTTTCGGCACGAATATTAAGAATAAATGATAAAGAATGTAAAAGTAGTGTGAATAAAATAATAAAGAATGTAAAAGTAGTGAAAAAACAGTGTGAATGCAAAGGTAAAAGCACTATGAATGCAAAAATTATTTCCTCATATGGAAAGAAGACATCTTTCGTGGGATAACCCAAAAAGGAAAAGAAGACGTCTTTTGTGGGACAGATGGAGTAATATTAAATAGTAAATATTACATTAGAATTTAAATTAGGAAAATGTTATTAAGTATTTGTTGATTGCAATCATAATCATGAACTACAAAAAATTAAATGCCCCGAATGTCAATTCTTGCACCAAAGGGTAAAGATTTACTTGAATTCGAACATCTATGTCGGAGCTAGTTCTTTTTAAGAATTAATGACGTGGATTAAATGTCATTAAGCTAATACTAAAAGTAAATAAAAAAACTTCGAAAAATAAAAATAATTGAAAGCAATATACAGTAAAACCTCTATTAAGAAATATTTTTTAGACTACAGAAAAAATGACAAAATGGGAGGTAATTCCTAAATTGAGTTTGAAGAAGAATTTTTAACTTTTTTTTATTCTAATTTTAATGTACATGAACAATAATTAAATATTATAATTATTAAATACATGTATTGTATAATTTATTAATTATGTGCAAATATATGTATTGATTATTTCACCTAGAATATGTACAATCCATGATTTAAAAATATACATTTAACTTGCTCGATATGTTGGAAATATTTTCGGTTCAACAAGAAGGTGGTCATATAATCGAGATATTGAAGACACACAAGTTTTAGGATATGGTTATAACAAAAAAAGATGACGATATTGTCACAAACAACTTTAGAAAAGTATTTTAAATCAACCTAAATCGATTATATATATATATATATATATATATAGTTAGTGTGATTTATTTCTAAATGGAGGTGTATTTCCTTAATATAAGATCGAAAAAAAAAATATGAATTATGACAAATATAAAGTTTATTCCTATTTATTACTGCTCCTAAATTAAAATTATAAAAATATATAATAAAATAAGAATTTATTCCTAAATAAAGTATTTTTTTTTTTTAGATTCTAGACTATGTTTGCTCTCCTTCAAACAAAATATTTTTAAATATTGGGGGGACCGGAGTGTCTCCGTCGCTGCATGTGACTGCCTATGCCATGGCAGGCACTACCAATAAATAGCTTTTGGAGTGTTATTGCCTTAAACTGGAAATAACCGATTCTTTTTAAATAAAAAAATTGATGTTAAAATCTTTCAAATAAAAGGTAAGTTATGATGAAAACTGTCAATAGATGGGTTTAACTTCGCTTTAAAATTATACTTATTAGAGAAGGATTATTCATACTATTTAAATTTCAACAATCTTGTAATTAATCGATATGGAATGCCCTATTCACAAGCTTACCGCATCCAAGTAAATTCTCCTCACTCGCCCAAGAGTTGGATCGATGCTCTTGCATCAAGTTACAAGTTACAACCACCAGTTCAATTTTCCAGTTCGTGTAGTTAACGAATAATGTCAGGCCAAATATTTTATATTTATATTTGAAACAAAAAAATCAAATTACAGACGTGGGATGAAATGCCTGTTACCACCAATAATGGCTTAGATTGATTGGCTTGATGGGCTTGAGGCCGAACCGCCGATTTGGCAGGGTGAACCGGAGGCTAGTTTTATTTATTTATTTATTTCAAAATCTAAGTTCCACGTCATTATATTATATTACTAAAAGAAAAAGGATTCTTACTTTGAAAAAATCCTACGTGGCATCCCTTATATTCCTCCATTCATATTTATCTAAATTCTCAAATTTTTAATTTTTTAAATATAAAATAATAGATTTTAAATATCTATACTAAAATCTTGTGTGCCACATCGGTTTCTCAATGAAACTTCACCTATTGAAAAGCCTATAAATATCTAGAATCAATATATATTTTCTCATCTTTTGCTCCACCAGTTTTATTTGGCCAATTTATTTATTAATCGGCTAATAAATAACTATATTTTATAGTTTAATTTAATTTTGGTCAATTTATTAATTGGCCGAATAGATAATTATTTTTTGTAGGAGTTTTATTTGGCCAATTTATTTATTAATCAGCCGAATAAATAACTGCTATATTTTTATAGTTTAATTTAATTTAATTTGGTCAATTTATTAATTGGTTAAATAGATAATTATTTTTATTAGGGAACCAATTTATTAGTTGACAGAATAAATGAGTCTAAAATGGTTTTCATAATTTATTGGTTGACCGAATTAAATTTAGAAATAGTCTAATATTTTTTTATTTAATTTGATAAAAAAAATAAATAATTTTTAATTTGTCAATCAATTAGGTAGACGGGCCAATTCCTAACTGACGGGTACCTCAACTCAGCATCCCACGTGACACATTTTCATTCTTTATTCTTATTAATTTTAAAATTTTTATTTTATTAATTTTTTTCATGTATTTTCTAAAATCTAGAATAGTCATAAACTGTGCATTTATAAATCAAAATCGTAGTCAACGTGTAACACCCTAATTTATATTATTAAATTTAATGAAACTAATGCGGAAAATCTAGCAATATATTTTTTTTTTATAAAAATATATATAATATAACATGGAATAAGAATTTATACTAAATAAAAATATAGCTCAGGAAACATGAGAAAAGTTATATTGCTTGCAACTATGGTTATAAAGAAACTATACACTCAATAAACAGAGATACTGAATAAGTTCTCAATACTTCATGCAGTAAACTTCAAATCCTAATTACCATAATAATTATCAGAGTTAAACATAGCAAATCCTAATAAAAGTTTTCTTAAGATAATAGACAAAGTCATAAGTTCCAAACTAAATAGAAGAGTACGACATTACTTAAAATTCTACTATTACTTAAACTTGAAGATCATAAACCACCACCACATTTCCTTCACGCAGCTTCCTGATCACCTGAAAACAGTTTAAAGAAAAACGGGGTGAGCATTTAAAAAAGAATACTCAGTGGGGGATTCAATGTATATCTTTTTCTTTTATTGTCCAACAATGTAAAGAAGGCAAGTGAGGATATAGGAAAACTTCAACCACAAACTTGTGGGACATAAACTTCAACCACAATCTTGTGGGATAATAACTTCAACCATAAATCATCTCATTGCACAAAGCAAAGTATGAAATTATGGGATCACATTCAACTATGCATAGGACATAACTTGCATACATTAGCATGCTCAACATATCAACTTCAACCATATCTCAAAGCACAAGTAACACGTTGGACATAAATCATTTTCTCCAATAAGAACTTTCTTGCAATAATGTATAGAGTAGAAACATTTTTACTTTACCCCACCTTGAGCACTTGAAAAAGAAACTGAATGAAAACTTTAACTTGGGGATGGAGATCCTAATTGCACCGTACCTAATTAAACATATCATAATGAATATCAAGGGCCAATATTCTAACTTGCTTGAAAAATACTTTTACTGCAATAGAACAATAATCGAGAATAACTTATCTTGCAAATTTCCCCAACACAAAACAGTATATACATACATATATTCAAGTAATATGCCTACGTATAAGGCTGTATAAAAACAACTTATTGATGTGTACTCATCTGTACTCACAAATTAAAAGAAAACTTGATATAGGTAATATAAAAACTTAATATAATAATATTACTTAAACAAAAGTTGATACTAATTTGTTTTTCTTCTGGACGAAAACTCATAACTCAAATTAATAAGTTAATTATAGAAGATCAGTTCTGAATATGCGTAAAAGACTTCTGATAACATAAGATATAATACGAAAGAAAATAAATAAACAAATGAAATGAGGCAAACTCTGATCCTTAACCTCTTACTTAAAATTAGTTCTTAAGAATAACATTTTTTTTATGAATCATATATCGATCACTTTAAACTAATAAATTCCTTTCCTAAAACAATCTCCAAAAACCATTATATCAGAGCATTTGCCGAGAAAGAGAAGCAAAGCATGAATTGTAGGGATGGATTTTTGAATTAGATAAGATCGGCAAAATTAAAATTCTTTTTATAACTCAAAAGAAACTCATACTTATCAATAATGAAAGATATAAATTTGACATTGAGAGTTTTGATTCCGAAAAGGAATCGGCCAACATATTATGAATTTAAAATTGATAAAACTTATAACACATCCTATTGAACTGAATTACTCATAACAAAACTTCTACCGCATGCGAAGGCTTAAAATTAACAAATAAAAGTTTTAAGTTCAAAACCCAAAATTAAAACAAATCAGCGGAATAAATTTTCAAAAGTAAAACTCACCGAACTGAGAGTTGATAGAAAGTAAAAATCTGACGACTCTTGATATCAAAACTGAAATTGGTGGTGAATTCTACTGATTAAAATCGAAGGCTTATATAGATGGAAAAGATGGAACAGTTTGAATCTTAAGAGGAATTTTCGAATAAGTCTGTGGAACTACTTAGAACGGATCTCTTGGAAATATGATTAAAATTGTTGAGGAGTTAATAACGAAACCGTCAGAGAAGTGGCAAAGAAATCTGAGAAGTTAGAACCGCAGGAGAAAACGTTCAAACAGATTTAATGGAGGATGGGCTTAATTTTTAAATTTTTTTTAAAAGAATTTCTTAACTTCTACAAAGCCCAACTCTTTAATTGGCCCTTTGAAATATAAATAAACATATATAAACTCATAAAAAGAAATTCTATGGCCCAAATAAAATAATATATTAAACTCATAATTTATATATATATATACATATATATATATATATATTTTAAACTTAATCCTAATAAAATCAAATATAACTAAACTTTATAAAATGTGGGTTGTTTACACAACGGGTCAATTCTGACCTGAAACTGTGGCGGTAGACGAGCCAATTTTAAACTGACACTCGAGAAATTTTTTATTTTTTGTTTTTTTTTCATGTATTTTTTAAAATCAATAATCGTCATCCATGAAATAATTTTTACGTTATTTGTAGTTAGATTTCCAACTTTGCATAATTTATAATTTTAAGTAACAACTATTACTATACGATTAAGGACGATAATGAATAGTACAATCATTATTTTTATTAAATTTTTGGATCTATATAAATTCTAAATAAATTTTATAAATTACGCACTTATAAATCATCATCATAATCATTATAAACGATTCTTGTATTGTATAAATCCTACGTGACATCCCTTATATTCCTCCATTCATATTTATCTAAATTCTCAAATTTTTGAATTTTTAAATGTAAAATAATATATTTTAAATATCTATACTAAAATCTTGTGTCTCACATCAGTTTCTCAATGAAACTTCACCCATTGAAAAGCCTATAAATACTTAGAATCAATGTGTATTTTCTCATCGTTTGCTCCACCAGTTTTATTTGGCTAATTTATTTATTAATCGGCCAAATAAATAACTATATTTTATAGTTTAATTTAATTTAAATTAGTCAATTTATTTGTTGGCCGAATAGATAATTATTTTTTGTAGTAGTTTTATTTGGTCAATTTATTTATTAATCGGCCGATTAAATAATTGCTATATTTTTATAGTTTAATTTAATTTAATTTGATCAATTTATTAATTGGCCGAATAGATAATTATTTTTATTAGGGAACCAATTTATTAGTTGACAGAATAAATGGTTCCAAAATAGTTTGGATAATTTATTGGTTGACCGAATTAAATTTAGAAATAATCTAATATTTTTTTATTTAATTTGATAAAAAAATAAGTAATTTTTAATTTGTCAATTAATTAGGTAGACGGCCAATTCCCAACTGACGGGTACCTCAACTCGGGATCCTACGTGACACATTTTCATTCTTTATTCTTATTAATTTTAAAATTTTCATTTTATTCATTTTTTTCATGTATTTTTTAAAGTCTAGAATCATCATAAATTGTGCATTTATAAATCAAAATCGTGGTCACCGGGTCATTTCTGACCCGGAATCCATTGCGGTAGACGAGCCAATACCCAACCGACACTCGAGAAAATTTTCATTTTATGTTTTTTTCTCAGGTATTTTCTAAAATCTATAATCGTCATCCACGAAATAATTTTTACGTTATTTGTAGTTGGGTTTCCAGCTTTGCATAATTTATAATTTTAATTAACGAATAATACTATACAATTAAGGACGATAACGAATAGTACAATCATTATTTTTATTAAAATTTTGGATCTATATAAATTCTAAATAATTTTTTTTAAATTACGCACTTATAAATCAGAGTCGTGGTCAACGAGCCAGTTTCGACGCAGAACTGTGGCGGTAAACTAATACGGGAACACAAATGACTAATTTTTTAATCGAATTTTAAACAAGTACGAGTATATAAATTTCAAACAAGTTTGAATAATCCTAAACAAATCATCTCAAATTGTTTGATTAATCGTCTCCGTTTGAAAACGTAGAATATGTATGAAAATTGGCAGAAAAATTACTAACGATTTATCAACGAGTCAATTCTGACCGATAATCGTGCGCGTAGATGGGCCAATTCAGCACTTGCGGGACAATTTTTTTTTAATATATTATATAATTTTGAACTCATAAAATTAAGAATATTTATGGTCAACTTTTATCTTATATCATTGACTAAATTATTTTATAAATCACAATCATTCCACATAAAGTTTTGTAAAAAGGAAAAATTACCAAGTACATAGTGAAACAATTCTTGAAGTTCTATTCTCAGTTAAAAAAGTTATTTTCGAAGCTGGTAAAAAAGAAAATGAATGTCTTCACTTATTTTTTTATGAATATATTTGGAAGATGATTATTTATATAATACTACAATTTATAATTAAATTTTTATTTATTAAATATTGTGTGAATATTTTTGGAATATAGTTATTTATATAATTAAATATTAATTTTAGGTAAAAAGAAAACAAATGTCATAAATAATTTTTTTTGTGAATATATTTGGAAGATGATTATTTATATAATTTAAAATCAGTATTGTAGTCAATAGGCCGGTTCCAGGTCGGAACCGTCGGGGTAGACGGCATGATTGTGAAGCGGTGGTTTAACTTTTTTTCTTAATCTTGTGTTGAATTCATAATGTTGGGTATTTAGGGTCACTTTCATCTTATAGACAATCTTAACATCTATAGTATTATTCGCTATCTATATATCTCTTCTCTCTCTCTCACTACACACTCCTTCTCTTGCCTCTTTTTCTTCATAAAAAACTAAAAAATTCAGCTTAAGAGTCGCTTTCCTTTGAGAGAGAAATATATTTTTGCCCACATCGATTTTTTGGAAGAACAGAGCTTTAACAATTATCGAAAGTAATGAGAATATATTAGTTATAATTTTTAATAAACATAACTATATGGGTTTGAGACGTAAACATGTAGTAAAATTACTTTTTAATTGAATTTGAGATGTGTTCAAGGGATATAAATTCTAAGCGAGTTTAGTAGATTGCATAATCGAATTATTTAACGCTAAAATAATTAACAAATAACATATTTTTTTAATCTATCACATATTAATACTATTTAATAATTTTATTAATTTTTATAATTTCCCGTCGATTTTCGACGGGTTATACGCTAGTTAATCTTTAAAAAAAATTAACTACTCCGCATTTCATCCATTAAATTGCTAAATTGTTAATAATCTGGTCAAATGACAAATCTAAGCTTTTATTTCATGATATCTCATCACAATCTTGGTACAATCTTTTAATTTAAATAGACAATCTTGGGAATAATCAACATAAGTTCAAATTAAAAGAAAAAAAATACAAAACCTTGTGTGAGCGAGATAATGTCATCTATTGGTAATATAATATTAAGCTTGCAATATTTAGCATTTAATTAAAAGTTAGAGTCTGGTGCAACCGGTCTCACAATGTGCGCGCGGCACGTGTTGTGCATGTGCCTGATTTTTTTTTTTCGATTTTTTTAATAAAGTGTGGTGCATCTTATTATACTGTGTAGTGCATCTCATTTAATGTTGGATGCATGTGTACACAGTGTTGTGTGTTGAAGTCAGATTTTGACTTCGATAATTATTATTGTATTATTTTGTCTTTCTTGTGTTGGTTGGCAGGAGAGTAGGAAAAGGAAGGGGGAGCAGCTTACGTGGAGAAGGCTAAGTCAGAGACTAAGTCAAAGAAAGTGGGAGCTGCGCATAAAGGGAGTAGTTAGCTGTTGGAGCAAAATAAGGAACTATGCGTGAGAGGTGGAACAGTTATTCAACACTTATTCTGCTGCTATAAATCAGCAAAAGTAGTGGAGATAAGGGTGCAGTACGTGTGCATGTGGTGGAGTGCAAACCAAGTTTTCCAGTACAGTATAAATAGTGATAATCATTGTGTAGATTGGTACGCTTTCCAGAGATAGATATATAGAGCAGTTAGAATTTTTTAGCTCTTTAATTTTACCTTCGAGGATAGTAGTAGAAGCTTTAATCTTGCGATAAAGCTTCACTCGTTTTAGTGAGCCTCTTTACTCGAAGATTGTTTTTGTAATTCACGTTTTCATAGTGAAGTTTTTGCTCTGAGGCACCTCACGAGATTATACATTTATAATCTCGTGAAAAGTTTATTTCCATTGTGTTTCTTCATTTCCGCTGCATTTTAGTTTCAAGGTTGTGTGCTCTTTGAACACAACTTTGTTCACAACTCTGTCTGTTCGAGTGAATCTGGTACCTTCAATTGGTATCAGAGCCACCACTTAATACACTAAGTGTTGATCCTATTCTAGTGACACAATGGATCAGACAAACCCGTTGTTCAACAAGCCTCCCGCCCTTGATGGAATGAACTACTCCTTTTGGAAGGTTCGAATGAGATCATGCATCAAATCCATTGATGCTAGAGCATGGAGAGCTGTCCAGAAATTGTGGTCCCATCCTAAAATCGTGGATGATGATGGTGACCTAGTTCGAGTTCATGAAGACAACTGGACAAGAACTCAGATTGAAGAAGCAACTTACAACGATAAAGCTCTCAATGCCATTCAATCCTCCATTGATGTTCAGATGTTCAAACTCATAAGATATTGTGAGGCTGCCAAGGAAGCATGGGATATCCTACAACATCATTGTGAGGGAGATACCGACATTAAGGAGTCAAGACATCGCATTCTCATCTCCAAATTTGAAAGCATGAAGATGGAGGAAGATGAAAGTGTTGGAGACTACTGCAACAAATTACTCGAGATTGCTAACGAATGCCAAGACCTTGGTGATCCCATTAGCAACAAAAGGTTAGTCTCAAAGTTTTGAGAACCTTGACATCCCGTTTTGATATGAAGGTTGTGGCCATTGACACATCAACCACCGTGAGCACCTTGGAGTTCACCAAGTTGATGAATGATCTCAAGACCTATGAGATCGAACTCAACGAAAGGACAAGCCCAAAGAAAAAGGGTTTTGCCATGAAAGCTGGGACAACTTCAGGCAGCTCTTCACACTTCGAAGAGGAGGATGAGGATCTTGAGGAGATCACTGGAAATGCAGATTTTGCACTTATCACCAGGAAGCTGAACTCGTTGCTGCGAAATGCTGCAAATAAATCAAAATTCCAACAAAAAGGAAAGGCCATTGTTGATCAACGACCACCCTAACAAGATGCATCAGGTCCCTTGGTCATCTATGATCAAGTAAGCTCACCGGGAAAAGATCCAAGGATTATGGACACTTCAAGGCAAAGGATGTAAAAGATTTCTCCAGCATTCAATGTTTCGAGTGCAAAGGTTATGGACACTTTGCAAATGAGTGTGCAAACACCTTTCGCAAGCTTGGGAAACCCGTCACCTTCTTGTCACTAGGAGACACATAGATCGACACGTCTGGAGTCATCATTGAGGAACCACCAGAAGTCACTTCTCAAGCTGAAGAGCATGCTGCATTGATAGCTCATATACCTGAAGATGACCTGACAGATTTCAGTGATGATGAGATAACTTCGGACACGTATGATGAGTCTTACTATGAAACTCTCTTCTGTTTTAACACTGTTATTAACGATACAGAAGAAGAGGAGGAAGTCACTGAGGACTAAACATTAGATATGCTGGTGAAATTGCAAGAACTGTATAAGGAATTGTATGTGAAGTGGTCCAAACAGTGCAAGGTGGTAGAGGTGCTGAATGAAGAGAATTCTGCTCAGAAAACTTCACTGGTTAAGCTGGAGGTGATGTTAACTCAGAAAGATGCTGAGATTGGGAAGCTGAAAGTTCAACTTGATCTTGTAAATGAAACATTCAAAAAGTTGAACACAGGTATGTCCAAACTTGATGAAGTGTTAGCACAAACTCACGTAACATCTCATGGACTTGGCTTTGATAAAGCCATTCAAACAGTTTTTCCTCAAATTTTTTCAACTCATGGTTTACCTTTTGTAAAGGCTAGGGAAAATCCGCCACCCAAGTCCACTTCTAGAAGACGTAGAAAATTCATATGTCACTATTGCCACTCACCAGGTCATATTAGATCTTTTTGCTACAAGTTCTTGCAGGAATACAGGAAAGAGTCTTACTTGAGAAATCATGCTAAGAAATCTGCTTTTGGCACCAAGAATGGTAAAATTTTGGTGTGGAGACCCAAAGTTACCTGCACTGAGACCTGCAGAGTTGTTTTCACTGCAGCCATTTCAAATGATGATGGGTCTTGGTACTTTGATAGTGGCTGTTCACGACATATGACTCGATCTAGAAGATATCTTGCTAATTACAAAATGATCAATGGAAGTGAAGTTAGCTTTGGAGGTGGATCAAATGGCAAGATAATTGGGCGAGGTGTACTCAACATGCCCGAACTTCCCAAGCTCACTGATGTTTCACACGTGGATGGACTTGCTGCAAATCTCATCAGCATAAGTCAACTGTGTGACGATGACTGCAAAGTCATCTTCGACAAGCATAGTTGTCTTGTAGTAAATGATGATGATGAAGTTGTCATCTCTGGGGTAAGGTCTCCTAACAACATTTATGAAATAAAAAGTAATAAGTGTTTTAATGCGCAGGTCAATGATCTACAATTGTGGCATCAAAAGTTGGGTCACACAAATTATCGCAACATGGAGAACCTCCAAAGATTCAATGCAGTCCAGGGTATACCAAAGCTGAATATCTCCAATCCAGGAGTGTGTGGGGACTGCCAAATAGGAAAACAAGTGAAAGTTTCTCACCCTGTTGTCACAACTTCGGAGAGACCTTTCAGCACGCAAAATTGCTTTGAACTACTGCACATGGACCTAATGGGTCCAGCAGAGGTTGATAGTCTGGGATGTAAAAAGTACTCATTTGTGATAGTCGATGATCTTTCCAGATATGCATGGGTAAAATTCCTAAGTGATAAAACTGAAACGTATGATGCCTTTCTGGAATTGTATGCTAAAATTAGGAATTTTTATCAATCCCGTATTAAGAGGTTAACATCTGATCACGGTAAGGAATTTAAAAATTCTCAACTAATAGATTTTTGTGTGAAAGAAGGAATTCATCACGAGTATTCCGCACCAAAAACCCCTCAACAAAACGGGGTAGCCGAAAGAATAAATAGAACTCTGCAAGAAATGGCTAGAGTAATGTTGTACTCTAAACACCTCTCTAAACGGTTTTGGGCCGAAGCCATGAATACTGCATGCCATGTTAGTAATCGTGTAAATTTGAGAATCGGTACCACCATGACTTCCTATGAAATTCTAAATAGCAAGAAACCCAACTTAAAATACTTGCATGTTTTTGGTTGTGTTTGTTATGTGTTAAATGATAGGGATTATCGCCTAAAGTTTGACACAAAAAGCGATAAGGGAGTTTTCTTAGGTTACTCACTCAATAGTCATGCATATAGGGTTTACAACCTTAGAACCAAAACTATCATGGAGAGTGTTAATGTAACATTTGATGATCTTGCAAGCTTATATACTCCGGAGGAAAGTACTGATGGTTTGATTGAGATGCAGGATAGAACAGAAAAGCCCGTGGTGGATGAACAAAAAGTGGTCAGTGAAGTCCGCACAACTGTTGGGGAAACTTCTAACAATTCTGCAGGACAATCTGGAACTGACTCCAGCAATAATGAAGCAGAAAATGTTGATGAAGTTATTGAGGTTATAAGAAGGGATCCACCCAGTGAAGTCAGAAAAGATCATCCTCTTGATCTTGTCATCGGAGATGTTCGTGAAGGGATCAGAACTAGGGACAAGACTCCTGTCAATTACCGGGAGATGGTAAGGATGGTCTGCTTTTCATGTATAATCACCAAGGTAGGTGTGATTGCCTTCTTATCAACTCTCGAACCTAAAACTGTAGGTGAAGCCTTGAAGGATGAATTTTGGATAAGTGCCATGCAAGCTGAACTTCTTGAATTTATCAGGAATAAAGTTTGGACACTTGTACCTTGACCTATAGGAGTTAACATCATAGGAACTAAGTGGATCTTTAGGAATAAAACTGATGAGTATGAAAATATCATTAGGAATAAAGCCCGCTTAGTTGCTCAAGGTTATTCAAGTTGAGGGTATTGACTATGATGAGACCTTTGCTCCCGTAGATAGAATTGAGTTCATTAGGTCGATGTTCGCAATTGCATGTTATCTTAACATAACTCTTCATCAAATGGATGTCAAAGCCGCCTTTTTGAATGGTGTTCTAGAAGAGGAAGCATATGTAGAACAACCAAAGGGATTTGAAGACCCAACCAAACCTAACCATGTCTATAAATTACATAAGGCTCTGTATGGACTAAAGCAAGCTCCGAGAGCTTGGTATAGTCGCCTGCCTAACTGATTTTTTGCTTGAGTTTGGTTTCTTCAGGGGCCATGCGGATAGGACTCTTTTCCTCAAGAAAGAAAAAGGTGTGCTCACAATTTCTCAAATCTATGTTGATGACATAGTGTTTGGATCCACCAATGAAGCAGCCTTGAAAGAATTTGTGGAGGCAATGTCGGCCACATTTGAGATGAGCATGGTTGGAGAGCTGACAACTTTCTTGGGTTGCAAGTTAAGCAAAAGGAAGATGGAATTTTCGTCTCATAGTCAAAGTATGCAAGGAATTTGGTCAAAAAGTTTGTACTGGAGAATGCAAAGCACATGAGAACGCCGATGAGCACCACAGAGAAACTGCCGAAAGATGCAGTTGGCCCCGACGTTGAGCCAACTTTGTACAGGTCTATGATCGGAAGTCTTCTATACTTAACAGCTAGTAGGCCTGATATCATGTACAGTGTATGTGCATGTGCTCGCTTTCAGTCATGTCCAAAAGAAGAACATCTCAAAGCTATAAAGAGGATTATCCGCTATGTTGCCGGAACTTGTGAACTCAGTTTGTGGTTCACAAAAGATACCTCCATGAACTTAGTGGGGTATAGTGATGCTGACTGGGCTGGAGAAATTGATGATAGACGGAGCACAAGTGGGGGTTGTTGCTATCTTGGGAACAACCTCATCTCATGGCATAGTAAGAAGCAAAATTGCATCTCCTTGTCAACCTCTGAGTCCGAATATGTAGCTGTCGGGAACTATTCAATCCTTCGTTGCTCTCGCCTCTATGTGGTCAAGCTCCGGTGGAAATCTCGTCGGAGCTCGGAAGCTTCTCCGAATCACTGCTCCAAGGGTTTGCCCCATTTGCTCGATTCGGTTCATCTGGTGCAGGTCACACTGCCGTCGATCCAGCTACTTCAAAATCTGCCGCCGATCCAAAGGTCCAGCGGAATCCCTCTGTTCCTCCAGCCGGTGCATCGAGCAACCCAACGTCTGCCGTTGGTCAAGAATTTTTTGCTCCGTCACATGAGGAAGAAATTCTTGACCCTCTCTTTCACTACAGTGATGGGTCTCCAAAATCGATGAATATCGATGCCACTAATGCTCCGCCGAATCTCGATGCCAAAGATACGGCTACAAAGTCCTCCCCAAAGCGCAAAAGGTACACTAAAACATGTGTGAGGAAGAACAAAAGTCCGCCCAAGCCACCTGCTCGTCGCTCGAAGAAGATGAAGAGTCTCACACTCAAGGTTCTAGAGAAAATTCTGATGATGGTGAGTTTGCGGATGAAGAACCGCCTGTCACGACCTCACGAAAGGGAAAAGAGAAGATAATTGATGAAGCTGGTGTGAAGCAGAAATGAGGAGGCAGGAAGACAGCTTCGATGGATCTTGGTGCCGAAGCAGATTATGCTAGTGACTCCGATTATGAGGTAATGAAAGCTGATTCCCTGCACTTTTATTCAGAGTCGTTGAAAAAGAGTTGGGAAAATTTCAAGAAAAGAGAGATTCTAAGTGATAGGGTAGTAGATGAGAAGGATTTTAATTCCTATAATGTGACTGCATATCTTAAGAAGAAGAATCTGTGGGGAAGTGTTCGATATGCTAAGAAATATGCTCCTGAGATAGTTAGGTTATTCTATGCTAACCTAACTCATGAGTTTAGCGACTTGACATCTAAGAAATATGGGAAAGTTTATGTGCGTGGAAAGGTTTTTTCGATTACTCCTTCAGGTATCAATGACATTCTTGGGACTCCTAATGTCGAAGCAGACGATGAAACTGTTGATGAGGTTGTGATGGCTAATGTGCTCACTGGAGGTCATGCTGAGAGTTGGTTTGCAAGTGCAGACTAATAGAAATGCCTCCAGCCTTACTTCTTTATTCTCTACGCTTCATAGGATCTCAACTCGAAATTGGATTCCCACATCCAATACAACTTCAGTTCCACTTGCACATGTTGTCCTTCTCTACAAGATTCATGTTGGTGCAGCCGTCAATATTGGGCAGCTAGTTTTCAACTCAATTGCTGAAGTGGCAATGACTACATCCAACAAGAAGCTAGTGGTTCCCTCTCTCATCTACAACATGCTAGTTGCTCAAGGTCTGACCCCTCTGGCTAAGGAAGCTACTGCCAAAGCTCCTCTTCAGACTGTACAGAAAGCCTTTCTCTCGGGCAGGGTCAATGATTTACCGTGGTTTGATGTGGATCATCTTGTTCCTATTCCTCCTGCTGTTCACTCTTCTGTTCCAGTTTCTCTTTTACAGGATCACATCAAGTTTTGCACTGGTCAAATTCAAATGTTCGAGCAGCAGCGTCGCCTATATCAACAACTCCTTTCTTCCCAAAAAGGGGGAGATAAAGAAGATGGTGTTGATGACAGTAGGGAAGGCGAAGATGGAAGGAGCAGTAAGGCGAACATGGAGGATGCTCGCACCACGGCAGGATCTGATGAAGAACTGGAGTAGATGGCAGCACTTTTGGAGTTTTTGGAGTGATATGCTAATTCAATTACTGACTGTTTTTATGGAGCATATGAACACTTTTTTTCTTTTGGTTATTTTGGTGTGTGGATATTTTGTGGATGTTTGTGATCAGATTTAGATTTTGTTGAAACTCATGTTCTGAACGGTTTTTATCCATTTTCCTACTTATGATCTACTCTTATTTGTTACTTCTTTGCTAATTGTTGTTGTGACTTGTGATAGGGGGAGTTATGATTTAGGAGGAGTAATTATGACAGGGGGAGTATTCCTTTGTTGTTTTTGGATATCTGTTTTTCCTTGAAGCTTGTGTACATGTGTCTCAGGGGGAGCATATAAACTTGCTCTATATATATATATATATATATATATATATATATATATATATTTATATTTATATTTTTTGTTTACACAGGTTTTGGGAAGAAAGACAAAAATAGGGAGATTGTTGAAGTCAGATTTTGACTTCGATAATTATTATTGTATTATTTTGTCTTTCTTGTGTTGGTTGGCAGGAGAGTATGAAAAGGAAGGGGGAGCAGCTTACGTGGAGAAGGCTAAGTCAGAGACTAAGTCAAAGAAAGTGGGAGCTGCGCATAAAGGGAGTAGTTAGCTGTTGGAGCAAAATAAGGAACTATGCGTGAGAGGTGGAGCAGTTATTCAACACTTATTCTGCTGCTATAAATCAGCAAAAGTAGTGGAGATAAGGGTGCAGTACGTGTGCATGTGGTGGAGTGCAAACCAAGTTTTCCAGTACAGTATAAATAGTGATAATCATTGTGTAGATTGGTACGCTTTCCAGAGATAGATATATAGAGTAGTTAGAATTCTTTAGCTCTTTAATTTTACCTTCGAGGATAGTAGTAGAAGCTTTAATCTTGCGATAAAGCTTCACTCGTTTTAGTGAGCCTCTTTACTCGAAGATTGTTTTTGTAATTCACGTTTTCATAGTGAAGTTTTTGCCCTAAGGCACCTCACGAGATTATACATTTATAATCTCGTGAAAAGTTTATTTCCATTGTGTTTCTTCATTTCGGCTGCATTTTAGTTTCAAGGTTGTGTGCTCTTTGAGCACAACTTTGTTCACATGTCTGTTCGAATGAATCTGGTACCTTCATGGTGTATCTCATTATATATATTTGTACGTCTCATACACTATGTGGTGCATCTTAAAATGCATGATGGTGCATCTAAAAAAAGTGAAAAGAATATTAATAAAATTAAAAAAATGATGCATTTCAATACACTTAGTAATGCATCTCATTACACCGTGTAGTGTATCTCACTACACGGTGGTGCAAATCATTTGACCGTAAAAAAATATCGAAATAAAAAAGATTGAAAGAAAATTTAAAAATCAACAGATTAAACGGGTTGACCCGAATCCAACGCGGATCCGACCCGATTTCACATTGTGAGACCTCACCCAAGTATTTGCCTTTAGTTAATAATGTAATTAATCCAATAGCCATGGATAAACTCTCTGGTATGACTAGTCGTACGATGCAACCAATTTGTCATATTATTAATCGATCGATCTTCCAATTTTCTAAGAAAAAGTCAACCATAAAAGTTGACCGGTTACACCATCGCTACACAAGTAGGCATGGAGAGAGCAGATACTTTCTCCTTTTCTCGGATAAGATATTTCATGAAAATCAACATAAGCACTTAGCCAAGGCAGACCTAAATTTATAAATGCAAACCCAATTAATTACATATATAAGTATATATATGAAAAGAAAAATTCATTTGGAGGATGTAAATATTCAATAAAGATGAAAATAGTGATGTATTGAAGGAAAAAACTGACCAAAAATTCCAGTGTAGTAGGAGAGAGGAATATCTGTATAGTGAATCTTGAAAAGGCCCTCCGTAGATTTAATGAGACTATAGTTTTCCCAGCCAATACTCATAACCCCAAATCAACTCACCTTTCTTGAAATTGGGATTACAAGAATCCACAACTTTAGCCACTCCAATTCCTATTATTGGTTGTTTCATACATTGCAAAAAAAAAAAAATATATATATATATATATATATATATATATATTTATCAATAGTATTTATCTTATGGTGATTCCAATGATTGACAACTATTTTCAGTTTCTAACCTGCCACATCAGTTTCACATTAATTTTTGGAATCCAACAACTTTTTTATATAAATTTACTCCAACAATGACACCTTGCAATAAAAAGGGGACCCACTGTAATATACACTACTTTATATCTATTTACAATATATATTTTTCTAATTAATTTTATTTATGTAACTTTATTTATGTTTGTTTATGTTCGAATATATATTTAAATAAATTCTAAATATTACAAATTAAAAAAATAAAATAAGTTGAAGAAAAATTTAATTCGGCCAACCAATAAACTACCCAAATTATTTTGAAACCATTTATTCGGCCACTAATAAATTAGTTACCTACAAAAAATAATTATTTATTCGGTCAACTAATAAATTAGACAAATTAAATTAAAGTAAATTATAAAAATATAGTTATTTATTCGGCCGACTAATAAATAAATTGACCAAATAAAATTCTGGAGCAAAAGATGAGAAAATACACATTGATTCTAGGTATATATAAGCTTCTAAATTATTTTGAAACCATTTATTCGGCTACTAGTAAATTAGTTCTCTACAAAAAATAATTATTTATTCGGTCAATAATAAATTAGCAAACTTAAATTATTAATAAATTGGCCAAACAAAATTGGTGGAGCAAAAGATGAGAATATACACATTGATTCTAGGTATTTATAGGCTTTTCAATAGGTGAAGTTTCATTGAAAAATTGATGTAAGACACAAGGTAGATATATAAAATCTATTATTTTATATTTAGAAAATAAAAAAAAATTGAGGATATAGTACGTGTGTGTTGTTCTGGTAATGTGGAACTATTTCTAATCTATGTGCACAGTGTTAAGCATAATCTTGAACTTCAAAACTCCATCACCTTGGTCAAAGTTTAATACCTTAAGTGCAAACCTGGTAATCTGGAACCATTTCTCATTTATGTGAAGCACTAAGTTTTGGTTTTATGGCTGATGTGTGAGCTTTGATCAGAATTGCAACAATCTGTCTATGCAGTGTACTCTTTTCCACATTAATACCACTAATTGTTGATCTTTTGCAGAATGGAATGTTTTCATTACTTTTGGAAGTTTAAATTTGGACAAATGTGATGAATGAAAATCTGCCGCCATTTTTTTCATTGTCGTTAACAATCCTGTTTTCATTTCCAGCGCCATTTTCCAAATTGTAGTGCAATTCCACATCACACACACTTTATAATATTTTATTATACATTGAGTAAATGGCTAGAGGAACTTGTACTTTACATCACTATTACACACCTGTTCCTATATCAATTAAATACTCCACTAAATATACTTACTACCCTTCATTATTTTTTCCTTATTTACATGCATAACACAAACAAGACATCTTTTGCGGAACGCAGGGAGTATAATTTAGTGGTGTTTGAATTAGAGAAAGAAAGCAATGCATATGACATTGAGCTACTCGTAAGCCACTCGGACCACCTGCTTCCCGACGTTGCGACCGGAGAAGAGGCCTATCAGTGCAGCCGGTGCGCTCTCGAGTCCTTCGGCTACGTCCTCCACATACACAATCTTCCCTTGTTTTATGAGCGGCAAGATGAAGTCCATAAACTTCGGATAGAGGGAATAATAGCGGGTAACCACAAATCCTTGCATTCGAATATGCTTTGTTATAATTGCTAACAAGTTTCGCACACCTTCTCCCTCATCAAGGTTGTATTGAGATATCATCCCACACATAGCAATTCGACCATTCAATTTCATGTTGAGAAGCACTGCTTCTAGCATTTTTCCTCCCACGTTGTCAAAGTATACGTCGATCCCTTGAGGGAAATATCTTACAAAAATTAAACAACATTAATATTGTCATAAAAATTTAACAAACTTACTTAGTACTGATGATTAAGGATGTGACAAATATCTTACAAAAATTAAACAATATGAATATTGTCATAAAAATGTAACAAACTTACTTATACTAGTGATGCAGGATGTGACATCCTCATGTAGTTTAATTTTAACTAACCTTTTCAAAGTTGCATTCAGATCACCTTCTTCTTTGTAATTAAATGCATCATCAAATCCGAATTTGCTCTTCAAAAGATTCACCTAATCAACAAATGCACATGATCATAAACCCAAACCATGATATAACTTTGCCATTTTAATTTCTTTCAACATTTAAGATTAGGGAATTGACTCATGTACGACGGGCCTTACTGTACCGAACCGCCCACCCCTTAATTCATTTAAATTTTTTAATTTTTTAATATTTTACAAATAAATTTAATTAATGTTTAATAAATCTTAAATATCTTAATAAATCAAAATTTGGAATTAAATACAGTACTAACTACCTCTTAATTACATCTGATTACACTTATCCTTAGTTAGTTCTCTTAATGATGCATATGTTGGGGTCCGAATAAGCGGACTGCACAAAAGTCTTAATTTGTCTAAGATAGTTAGCATAATTATTAGTAATTAAGGATAAAATTAATTAGGATAATGTAATTGGATCTTAATTAATTAATGAAAAGTAGAGCAAACCTTATCTTGGGTTCCAGCACTTCCAACCACATAACAGCCCAATAGCTTAGCAAATTGGCCCACAAGCTGGCCCACAGCTCCAGAAGCAGCAGAAATAAACACAGTTTCCCCTTCTTTTGGAGATGATATCTCATAAAAACCAACATATGCAGTAAACCCAGGAATACCTTAATTTATCACACAAACAAAAATATAAATATAATGTGACTACTAGTAAATTTCATAGTAAACCGTTAACATTGTTTTTTTTTTTGGAAAAACTAATATTTCATTAATCAATCAACATACGCATGGCGCATAGAGAAGACCCTCCACAAAAACCGGAGGTTCATCCCAAACATACGTACAAGGTAACTCTTTAGATGCTCTAGCAAGTCTATGACCAATATTTCATTGTTGATTTGCACATTATTATATATATAATGCCTTGTTTTCTAGGAGTGATAAGGTCAGAATTAAGTGTAGGTCTCCTGTGAGACCAGTTTCATGCATGAGATGGATTTCACCTAGTTTAATCGGATCAAACCTGTTGACCACTATCTTCTTTTTACTTTTTATGGAAAAAAAAACTCCTTGCATCCCGTCGGGGCTATCTCGTTACACTTGTGTTCTTTTCTTATTGGGAAATACGAATAGATAATTAAGATCCAATTACATTATTCACTTATACTTTTCATTCCACTTTTCCCTTCATTTTCTATGTCATTCATTATTAACTCTCTCTACCCAATTCATTTCACTATTTATACTCACTATTTCACTATTCACACTTTCTCTACCAACTTTATTTCACTTTAATAACTCCATGAAACACATCTTTTCTTGCTAATCGTTTTTTCCTTAATACTCGTGCCCAAAAGAAAGAAGACATCTCTGGTGGGACCAAGGAAGCATAATTCATTCAAAAATTCAAAAATAAAACTCTAAATAATTGATTTAAACAAAAATTGTCAGGCATGGCGCATGTACGCCACGCGCCTGACTTGTTTCTTATTTCCAGTCACTGGGGAGAATTTGTGCAGAAATAATTAGAAATGTAATATTTGAAGCTACTGACCAAGAATTCCAGTATAGTAGGAGAGAGGAACATGTGTATGGTGAATCTTGAAGAGGCCCTCTGTAGATTTAATAAGACTATAGTCTTCCCAACCAGTCATACCCCAAATCAAGTCACCTTTCTTGAAATTGGGACTAGAAGAATCCACCACTTTGGCCACTCCATATGCCATTATTGGCTGTATCAAAAAAAAGCAAAAAAAAATGAGACGATCATAATACTCCCTCAGTTCACCAAAACATGACTACTTTGTTCTGGGTACGGAGTTTAAGAAAGCTGATAAAGTGAAAGTTAGTAGGGTAAAAATTACTAGAAAATAGGGGTAGTGAGATAATGACAAAAAAACAGTGGTAATGACAAAAAAGAGGTGGTATTGACCAAAAAGTAAGAATAAAGTTGTTGGATGATAAAAAGGTAAAAATAAAGTTGATGTGAGGTGGAGTCCTAAATGGCAAAGGGTAGTAATATTTGGAAAATATTGAGGGTAGTGTTGTACAAAAAGGTAAAGTGGACATGTTTTAGTGAACGGAGAGAGTATATCTTAAATGTGCTATATACAAAACAAAGGAGAGGAGACTGACCGAGCCAGGGGTAAAATTGGTAACATAATTATCATCGAGTTTGTTCATGCAGATGCGCATGTAGGGATCGCACGACAAGTAGAGATTCTTCACCAAAACGGCGCCGTTGCAGCCTTCGGGCACCTTGAGTTTGATTGTGGAGGTTTTGAGTATCATATCAGATTCTTTTGGAAATCCATTAATGTAATCTTTGAAAATTATCTGTTTGTTGCTCACTTCCTCCACCATTTTTAGAAAGGACTTTGATCTTTTTTCTAAACTTTTTTTATGATAAGGTACGAAGGGAGTAATTTGTTCTTGAATACCAAGGCCCATATATAAATAAAGAAATGATAATTTAATAATTTTGTGGCGGTGACGGTTGAGGAAGTCGTGCATGGCCTAGGTTGATATCATAAGTATAATGTACTAGGATAATTAATGAAGTTTGACAACTAAAAACAAAAAAAAATGAAGTTTGACAACTATTCTCAGAAAAAACAAAAAAAATGAAGTTTGACAACATTGGCATTGTCTATTTCTGCCTAGAAATGTCATGTGACGACAAAAAGCCAGACTTTTCACGTGGAGGAGTCACTAATATGGTAATTTTTAAATATTAGTAGTAAATAAAAATAACTTTACATTTTAAATTAACTAACTACAATAGTCATGAATTTTCGTGACCAAATATGCCGAGAAATGTCATGTGAAGTGATAGAAACCAAACTTTTAAATGTGGATGGTAGGCATAATAATTCGGATCTTTTACTTCTTACGGCATTTCATTTTCAATTATATGCGTCGAATTTTTGATATTTGACAATATTCAACCCTAATCAATGTCACATGTAGAGCTGGCCAACTTCGGTTTCGATTCCGAATCGGAACCGAAACCGACGGTTCTCGGTTCCACTTCGGAGGAACCGGAACCTAACTCGATATCTCTTCGGTTTCGGTTCCAAACCAGAACCGTCGATTTTAGTTCCGGTTCCGGTTCCAATTTGAAACCGAAGTTTTAATTATATGTATTTTATTATATTTTGCTACTTTTTTATATTATAAATATATATTTATGCATTCTAATATTAGTATTTAAGTGATATAATATGAATTATGATATAAATATAAATAAAAACAAATAAAAAATAAAAAAATATATGAGAAACCGCCGGTTCGGAACCGGAACCGAAGCGAAACCGGCGGTTCTCGATTCCACATTCTTGGAACCGCAATAGAACCGGCGGTTCGGCGCGGTTCGGTTCCGATTCCAGAACCGCTGGTTTCGGTTCGGTTCCACCGGTTCCGGTTTTTTTGGCCACCTCTAGTCACATGTCATTTAATCAATGGGAGGAGAAGCCAAAGAAACAGAAAATTGGAGTAGGAAATCTGATTTGTAGGCCGAATCCAAGTAATAGTAATTTTAGATACCAAAGATGTTATGTACTAGTATTAAGTTTAACTATTTGAATATGATTCCCAAATCAAAGTCATGAACTAGGATAAACAAATTGAATCCTCTATTGCATGTTCGGTTTTTCGGTTGACCTTTTCTATTGCATTCACGGATGATCACCACGTTTCATTGGAATTAAAAAATCTACCATATGTTTCTTATTTTCCTAATCTCAGTCTGCTTACTTGGATATCAGACATCTTTGTCGTATTTTTTGACTAGCATTTTTTTAAGAATAATGTGAATCCTAATTATTGTAAAAAATAAAATAAATTAAAATCTAAAAAATAGAAAAAATTGAAAGCAATATACCATAGCTGCTCCAACTAAAGCTATTGTTTGTCTATCTCTTATCTAGTTATTCCTATTGATCTATCTATGTCTTAGATCTATCTATTCCTAGGATGTAGCTCTATAGGTTACGAAGTTAGCTATTGTTTACTAAAGGAAAGGCGAAGCCGTAGCTGCAAAAAAAAAGGTAGCCCCTACTAAAGCGAAGCGAAGTAAGCCAAGCAATTAGCTACTGCTAAGGCGTAGGCTCCAGCTACAGCAAAAAAGGAGCCCCATCGCCTATACCTAGTAGAGTGATGCTATTTAGCCATAATGTGGCTAGCCATAATTCGATTTATTATGTGAAAATTGAACGATTTAGTTAGATTTTTTATTTGTTTTAAAGAGTACATATATATTTTATGTTATTATTATCATACTCTTGACTTAAATTATGTCATTCATTAGTGTAAATGTATTATCTCATTCTTTCGATAAAAAGCTTCGTATTTCCTCTACTATATTTATCGTGATTCATATTGCCTCCAAATTTAAATTTATCAATATAAGTTTGTAGAAACTAAAAATTTAAATTATTAGAAGTCATTTAGAATTTAAATTATCAATATAGTCTACTATAAGTTTTTCTTCTACTTGAATGAATTTATGGCTAGCCATAATATGGCTCCAGCTAATGTTATTGTTCTGTCTAATGTTTTTCTAATGTTATTGTTCTGTCTATTCCTTAGATCTATCTATCCTTTCTAGAAATCGCATGTTGTGTTAAGCACATGACTACCTATATTTGTCAAAGGATTCTATCCTTACTAATGTTATAGCTTCTATAAAAGCTTAGCTTCTTTAGCTCTTATAAGATAGAGTCATCCAACCATAGCTGCTCATAAAGCAAAGCAATTAGAGCTGCTAATGCCTATACCATAGCTGCTCCAACTAAAGCTATTGATGTTTCTATTTGTGCTTATCTGGACCTTGCATACATCCAGTATGCATCCTCTTCCTTAATCTTCATACATGTGTCATTGAATTTTTTGCATATTAAAATTAAATGAAAATTGGGAAGTGGTAACTATGGTTCTATTTGCTTTTTAACTTTTTCCAAATAGTAGTACTATATTTGTTATTTTGTTATATTATTCATCATTTTAGATTATACTCCCTCTAACCTCCATAATTATGTATAGTTTTCCTTTTTCGTATGTCCCCAAAATTATGCATTGTCCATTTTAGAAAATAACTTTTTCACTTATTACTCTTATAATGTAGGACCCCATCTACTTACATCCATTTATTCTCCACTTACATCTCACTTTTCAAGAATTTCTTAAAACTCGTGCCTACTAAAACTATGCATAAATATGGGGTCGGAGCGAGTATGAGTTATTTTTCTTTTTTAGGGTCTTTTTAATTGATGTTATTGAAGTTTTTTTTTTTTTTTTTGAAATCTTTTATCATTTCCCCTAAATTCTTTTTAATCACGTTAACAATTATAGAATGACAAAACCCTTAATTTTACGTAATACAATATTTAATTTATTACCATTAATTAATATCCAAAATTATACATGAAGATCAAAATTGTTGTTTGTATACTATTTTTAGCATTTTCTATAAATTTTTATCATTGATTTTTTATACTCCTATTTTATTTTATCTTTATTTTTTAATAGCATCTCATACTCTTGTTTATTCAAACTTCATTTTTATCTGTAAATTGTAACATGGTCAAAGTATGTGAGTTATATTTCAAAAAAAAAACTAATTATATATGTATATGTATTATATGCATTATTAATTCATAATTCATATATTTTTTTTAAATATTGAAACTATGCAATTTTTTAGTAGTTGCCAAATAAATAATTTTGATCAAATAATCCTATTTATTTATCATTACCCATTAGAGAAAATGATGATCATAATCGAGTAGTAATCACTAATTGAAAATATATTAATTTGACTAAAATAAATATTTTTTTGTCAAAAATATAGCCAATTTATCAAGTAATATATTATTTATTTCGCCATTAGTTTTCGAGTATAATTTAATAGACATATGCACTCAACAATTCATAAGTTGTTTATAAAGATTATGATATAACAATACTCGTTACCATCATTTTGGTAAAAGAGAAACTATATCTTAGATCACTCACAACAAAAATTCCAAATATTTATTCTTAAATTAGCTCCTAAAGCTTCCCCTATATTATTTGTAGCTTCTATTTTACGAATGGATACAATAAATCTCCTATATTGTACTAATTATCTTACAAGAATGTGGACCCAATTAAAGTTATGAGCTAAAAAAGATTTCGGGAGGTGTAAAATTTGAGGAGAATTATAGGGATGTGTAAATATTTTTGTAGAGCCTACACAATTTGAAAGATCTGTTGGATGAATATTTTAGCATACGTTTCATCATTTTATTATTGTAATTTTTTTATACTTCTATGTCTCATATTTCTTTTTGATTACTAAAAATTGATATACATGAACATGAATTTAATTGTTTAACATTAGGAAACATTTTAATGATTAATAGTACTAAAAAACTTAATTTGTACTTTGAAACTTATGCATTAACATTTGGTATAGATAAAAAAAGTTGATAAATTTTTTCATAGAAATATTGGCACAAAATATATTTAAAAAACCTATCTTAGCGAGCGATGTACGTAGTAAATTGATTATAACTTAAGTTTACGTTTGTATATTGCAATTCATTAACATGTTTGTTAGGGATTCAAAGTACAATTTTGAAATTTAAATCTATTCAAATGAGAAATATGAAATACAATAACAATGACTTGTTTTCAGTTAATTATTCAATATAATGACCACCCTGGAAGTACTTTGTGCACGATAGTTATATTATAACTAAATTATAAATAAAGTATTGAGTATTTACTTTTATTTTATTAAATCTATATACTTCACCTTTATGATTACAAAGAAATTCGATATATATATATATATATTGCTAAACTTTATTAAATATTTTAGCATACGTCTTTGGTATATAAAAAGATATTTTTTTTGGTATTAAGTCCTACAAACATGAGGAGGGTGCCATGTAAAACAAAAGCAAATCGTCATCTGGAAAAAAAGTGGATGCATGATACTACTAGAACTAAACCATAGTTTAAGGTTTACTAATAAACAAATTGAAAATAAATGGTCAATCAAAGAAATGCAATAATGTATTTGTTCAACACGTTACGGCTGATAACTAGTGGTGCCACTATTTAATTTGCTGTCTATCTCTTATCTAGCTATTCCTTTTGATCTATTTATGCCTTAGATCTATCTATTTCTAGAATGTACTCCCAACATTTATCAAATAATGTCGTATTTGGTGGGTGGCATGGAGATTAATAAATTTGATAAAGTTGTTTTGAGTGGGTAAAAGTTAGAAAGTAAAGATGGTGAGATAATGACAAAAAAAATAATGGTAATGACAAAAAAGAGTTGGTATTTACCAAAAAGCAGGAATAAAGTTGTTGGGATAACAAAAAAATAAAAATAAAGTTGATGTGAGGTGGGGTCATCAATGACAAAGGGTAGTAATTTTAATAAAGTCACGAGGGTATGTTGGTATAAATAACGAAATAGGGCATTACTTGGTGAACAAAAATAAGAGGTGAAACAGGGCATTACTTGGTGAACGGAAGGAGTAACTCTATAGGTAATGAATTTAGCTATTGTTTACTAAAGAAAAGGCGAAGCCGTAGCTGCAAAAAAAAGAAGGAGCTCCTACTAAAGCGAAGCGAAGCAAGCCAAGCAATTAGCTACTGCTAAGACTATCTGCACCGCGGAGCGAAGGAGGGTGCTCGAGACCCCCTCGGCTCGAGGCAGGTGCGTGGTGGGGCGCTGCGGCTCGAGATCGGCTCGAGTGCTCAAGACCGGCTCGAGCAGCGCGTGTAATGCACGCGCGGAGGCAAAAAATAAAAAAGAAAAAGAAAAATGACGGGCGCGTGTTTACATGCGTCAACGATGTGATTTTTAAATCCGGCAACGGGTAGAAAAACGGCTACTTTCTCAATTTTTTTTTTATTTTTTTTATTCATTTTTTACACCTATAAATACATCATTTCTTATTCCATTTCATTCATCCCTTTCATCTCCAACACCTCTTCATCTCATTCATCTCTTTCATTTCTCCAATAAATTCATCCAAAAAAAAAATTATGGATCCCAACAACCTATATGCGTCGGCGTGGTTTCCTGACATGTCCGACGACATGTATGGTTTCACAGGGGCGGGGCTTGATCAAATCAACCTCAACACTCCGGCCTCTGCCGAATCCTACCCGTCGTTCTCTCCCGACACTAATAGTTCGGCGACAAAAACCGAGGATCGGCTCATTTTGGCACCGGCGCCGTCCCAGCCCGCTGCCGGAGGAAGAAAAAAGAAAGGCAAGGGCAAAGCCATCGCCACCTCCATCGCCGCTGCCGAGGAAGATGACTAGGAACCCGTCAAGGCCGTCAAGCGGCACAACTACACCGACGACAAGCCACCTACTTGGCACAGATTTGGAAGGAGGAGACCTGCAACTCCATCGTCGGATGCGACCAGTCCGGCGAGAGATATTGGGACGCTGTCATGGATCGTTTCAACAATAAGTTCAACTTGGATCTCAACAAGAAGATGGTGAGGAGCTTCTTTAGCCGCATCCAGACCGTCGTTAAAGTCTGGATTATCACTTTCCAGAAAGCCCAAGCTCGCCGGCCAAGCGGCGCCGATGACGGGATGGCGATGGCCGAGGCCCAAGCCATCTACAAGCAAAATACTAGAAGCCCTTCCTTCCACTATTTCACAGCTTGGGATATTCTGAAAGACTATCCCAACTCCCAAGTTCCTACTCGCTAATTTCCCAGACGTACCCTCCATGAAGAGGATGAAGACTACGGCGGAGGGTAACTATACATGTTCTGCGTCCCAACCCTCCGCGGAGGAATCCCAGTCCACCAAAGGAGAAAGCGCGCCTCTCCGACCGGAGGATCGAGATGCGGCAAGGGTCAGGGCAAGGTCCAAAGGAAAAAAGCCGGTCGAGGAGTCTTCCCAATTCGAATCCGTCATGGATCGATATACCTCCCGACTTACCCAGTTCGCCGAGGCCAAGTATAAGATAGCGTTGGCGTTGCGAGAATCAGCTCAAGCAAAGCTGGAAATGCTCGGGCGAGATAAGAAGCAGCTCGGCAGAGATAATATGCCACCGACTTGGAAGTTGTCTACAGAGATACGAGATTTATGATGCCGGAGCAGCTCCATGTTCACAAGATGATGGTGGAGGAGGTGAAGCAATGTCGGGGATGGGCGTAGTTTTTTTCTGTAATTTTAAGTTTTATGTAATTTTTTTTTGAATTATGTAGTGTTTTTTGTATTGTGTGCGGCATGTAATTTTCTAATTTTCAAATATTAATAGAAAATTTGTATTATTTATTAATTAATGTATTTTAATTTATTTACAAATACATGAATTAATTTAATAAATAGAAATGGAAAATTGTTTAATATTGTGCTAGAAACCCTTGGAGACCGTTGGGATGCAGGAGTAAGGGTCTCTAAGGGTACTCTAGTGTTGGAGACCCCCTTGGAGACCACTAATGATCTCCAAGGGATGCACATAGTCTAAGGCGTACGCTCCAGCTAAATTAAATCAAAAAAGGAGCCCCATCGCCTATACCTACAATAACTGCTAAGGCGTAGGCTCCAGCTAATTTTAGTTAATTATTGACATCTTTGCGAAAGGCTCTTTCACCTTTCCTAAATTATTTTTAATTAATAGCTTACAAATTATTTTAACATTTGAATATAAATATATACTTGCTCCGTTCATGAAATGGTTGCCACTTTTGCTACTTAAGTTTGTTCACGAAATGGTTGCCTCTTTGTTACTCCACTCACAATTATTGTGGGACCCTTATTCCACTCATAACAATACTCACTATAATTCACTACTACCAACCGTTTTCTTAAAACTCGTGTCGTACAGAATGTGACAACCATTTTGTGGATAGAGGGGTATGCATGAAAGGCAATTTTGGACATTTATTGGACTAGAGCCCAATATTATAACCCCTAGTTGATGCACCATGATCATAGGTATCTTATATATATAATCCAACATAATATTAGTGCACTCTCCGTCCCGATATTCATGGCCTATTTTTTTGGGAATGGGAACTAAAGAGAATGTATTTTAAAGGATAAAAGTGATAAAAGTAGTGGAGTCCATATCTTTTTGTGGGAGATGGTAGTTTCCAAAAAAGGAAACAGACTATCAATATCGCAACACCCAAAAAAAAGAAACAGACCTTCAATACCGGGACAGAAGAAGTAACTTATACATTTAGACATACACCAATTAAATTGAAACTTAAAATACGTAGCACGATAAAATCTAGTATCATTGGAAGCTACAAAATAAAGTACCGAACACAATGAAAGTCTTGACATAAAAAAAAAGTAGGATAGGAAGTTTAAGTCAACAATGTCCGCCAACACGCATTTCAAATAGCGATTGCGAGTTACTCAGTAACGACACGCACGACCTGCTTCCCGATGTTCCGACCACAGAAAAGTCCTATAAGTGCAGGAGGAGCGCTCTCAAGCCCTTCCGCCACATCCTCCACATAATTAATCTTCCCTTGTATTAAAAGCGGCACAACTAAATCGAAAAGCTTAGGATAGAGATGGCGGTAATAGTAAACCAGATATCCCTGCAAACGGATTTGTTTGGTCATAATGCAAAACAAGTTTCGCACACCTTCCGCCTCGTCGAGGTTGCACTGAGAGATCATCCCGCAATTCGCGATCCGACCGTTCATTTTCATGTTGGGAAGCACTGCATCTAGCATCTTCCCTCCCACGTTATCAAAATATATGTCAATCCCTTCTGGAAAATACCTAATTAATCCACACAAATTGAAACATCATATGCTTTAACTTGAGCTCAAAGTTCAAACTACATTCATTTTTCACATACAATAAATTAACCTTTTCAATGCTGCATCCAGATCAGGTTCTTCTTTGTAGTTAAATGCATCATCAAATCCGAATTTATTCTTCAACAGATCCACCTAATGATTTGATATATAGTGACAAAAGACGATTAGTTAAATAATAGTAGTATTAATGTTCGTCATAATATATATATATATATATATATATATATATATATATATATATATTCCCTCTGTTTTCAAAGGTCCCATTTTGATTTTTTGATTTTTTTCTTATTGTCTAATAAGTATCACAGTCCAAAATTCGAGATTAAATTAATGTCATTCTTCTTATATTACCCTTCTTTAATACTTTCTCATCTTGGTACTTATGATTTGAAGGTGGGGATGCTTATAAAAAAAAAGAGAGTATTATTGTCCTAAAAAAATGTTCATCATGAGAGTTGTCAACTGAGTTGGGTTGACCCAACATGGCCAATCTTGATATGGGCTGGCTAAGGCCCAACCCATTTCAAATTTAGTGTGAGCGTGATCCAGGTCTCCACCTTAAAATGGGTCCTAATTGAACCTATTTTTAAGCCCAGAAGTGGCCAAGCCCAGACCTACTACGGGCTTTATACTATATGGGCTTCAAAATGGGCTTAAATTTTTGGAAAGCCCCACCTAGGCCCAAACTGTTTCATTCATGGGCTTGGATCGAGCTAGACCTAAGAAGTGGTGGGCCGTATTGGGCCTGGGCTGAGCCCATTTGACAAATATAATCATGATGACTGCTAATTTTTTAATTTCTTTATCAAAATTAAGTTGAGGTTTATAGTAGACTTACTTAAACTTTTCTTAATTTCTATTCATTATCAAAAGTAAGTTTACTTAACATCATTATATATTATTATTTTTAATGCTTAACGACTTTGTTAATAATTTAATTCTCTGATAATTATATTTTTGAAATTGGTATACATTATATTTGTTTTATTCTTATAATATTATTATTTGGTCGAACAAAAAATCTGGCTCCGTCACTGATTGTACATACGTCGACCGAGTAGCTAGCTCACCTTATCTTTGGCTCCTGCACTTCCAACAACATAACAGCCGAAGAGTTTTGCAAATTAGCCAACAAGCTGACTAACCGCACCGGATGCAGAAACGAACACAGTTTCGCCTTCTTTTGGAGATGATATCTCATAGAAACCAGCATATGCAGTCAACCCACGCATCCCTTCAACCACATAAATATTTTTGTGTATATTGACAAAATTATCCTAAATGATTATAATTAAAATAAATAAATAAATTAAATAAAAACAATATTTTGTTGATTTGATTGATGATTGCAATAACTGAAAAAAAAAAGTTAAAACGTAATATTTTTGTGAAATTAAATACGAGACGGAAGCCAGTCTTTGTGATACATATTATATGAGAGCACTCCCAATAAAATTTTCAAAATTTTACTCCTAAATTTGATTTTAATAAATTATTTCTAGCTAACTCTTATTTTACAAATGCGTTCTCATATTTTGTATCATTTTATAAAACTTGTGGGCCCAATTCAATTTGTGCGATAATAATGATTTAGGAAGGTGTAATTTTGAGGAAACATTTAGGGGAGTGTAAATATTTATGTGGGATCCACCTAGTTTAAGAGATTTGCCGCATACATTTTTTTATCTCACTTTTAGTTATTTTAGCCTTTTGAGTTAAAACTAATTTTAAGAGATCTGTTGGGAGTACTCTAACATTCAGTTATTTAAATTAAAAATGCAAGTTAATTAAAGTAAATGTAATAATATTCGGACATATTGTGGCCGATCACATAAGCTAAAAATGGTAATATAGGTTTTGAAAATAGAAATAAACCCTAAGCATAAACCCTAGGGGGAAAATGTGATTATTTCCATTTTTACAGTCAACTTTCCTTTTTTTATGTGTGTGGCTGACCACAGTGAGACCGAATATCATTATCCTTAAAGTAATTAGATGTAATATTTAATTAATTTACCAAGAATTCCAATGTGATAGGAGAGAGGCAAATCAGTATGCTGAATTTTGGTAATGAATTCCGCAGATTGAATAAGAGTGTATTCTTCCCATCCAGTTATGCCCCTAATCAAGTCTCCTCTTTTGAAATCACGGTGACTAGAATCCAACACTTTGGCCACTCCATCTCCAGTAGCTGTATTAATTTATACAAAACCACAAATTAGACTATCAATAATTAATCATATAAATATAAGTTACGTACAATAAAACACCATACAAAAATATTTTTATATAATTAATTCATAGTTAATTAGCTAAGGTAATTAGTGTCCGCTTTATATAATAAAATACTCATAAAGTACCAGGAGCGGAACATTATAAGAAATTATGGTGTCTGAAATTATGACGTCTGAAATTATACTATCGGTCTCATTGTGGTGAGAGTGTGGAACAATTTTTTTTTTTTTGAAAGGAAATACGATACTGTTTCTCAAAAAATTATAAGAAAAACTTGAATTTAATGCAACACTTATATAGTAAAAAGAAATGTCGCCTTATTACACAATAGTGAGCCTCTCCAAAAAAAAATTATGTTTCCGTCCCTAAGAGTATCCACAGCGGCGCCTTTTTTTTTTCACTAGCGCTCGCTGTGGGCACAATATTTTGGAGGGCTTAGCCGTTGCCGCCAATTGACTAGCGGCCCTTACTCGCGGAGTCTAAACATAATATGTCCGAATATATATATATATATATATATATATATATATATATATATATATATATATATATATATATATATATATGAGCTCTACAAGACCATCCAGTGCTCCATTCTCAATTAGGAAGTCAATACACTCTTGAACAAGATATGTTGGTACTTCCAATGTGATTGGAAAGAGCCCATGTCTGTCTAGGTAGTCCTTTTTCATATGTAGGATCTTGTAGCAGTTTTGACCCTTCACCATGATTGTAGTGTGAGGAAAATCTTGTTGAGCTTTGGTACTTCCATCTTTTCAAATGATTCCCGCACTGCAATCACTAAATCTTGTGCATTATAGCAAACTGATTCGTGTTGTATAGATTGAATAGCTCTGAACCACCTAAAAGTATTATTGTTCATATTAGGAGAGTTTGGTGGTTGGTGTACTATTCTTATGTCAAATCCATTTGAGGAAGCAATCTCTCTGAATTCTGAGTCATCATCTTTTATGGCCGTACCTAACATTGTCTTGTTGGATGTAAATGATCTTGCTTACACCTTCAGGCCATTTGATTTGATGTTTGGTACAATCTGTAGTGATTGCAGTGTGTTTGTTATCAATAAATGCATGTTTTTGGTGGTTCATCAGTCTGCTGTCAAGTGTTCAATAATTGCATATATTCATGCACTGTATGTAGTGATTGCTTTGATATGTTTATAGTGGTTATGCCTCTCTAGTTTTCAATAAATGCATATATTTATGCACTTTCTGTAGTGATTGCTTTGATCAATAAATGCATGTTTATGGTGGTTATGAGTCTGCTGTCTAGTTTAGGGAATTTCAGTATATGCATTTCATATTTGGTTCAGAAACATGGATCTGAATATTGGCATAGTATGCTATGTATTAGCTTCATTTCCAATGTGTCTGCATCTCTGTTCTTTGAGCTTCTTTTTGCTAGAACCATTTCTGTGAATGGAAAGATGCCTATTTTCCCATCAAACATCACACTCCCATCTGCATTAAATATTGGCCTACAGAGTGTTGCTATGAACATGACCTTTTCAATGAATTTTTTTTTTATCTACAAGTCCTATGTGGTTCTGCCTCTCCTGGTGTGATATAGTACATGTGTGTTGTTTTGGTAATTTGAAACCATTTCTCACTATGTGCAGTGTTATGCATGGTCTTGAACTTCAAAACTCCATCACCTTGGTCAAAGTTAAATACCTTAAGTGCAAACCGGAGCTTCAGCAATTTATGTGAAGCATTAAGTTTTGGTTTTATGGCTGATGTGTGAGCTTTGATCATACCTATAGCGATCTGTCTATGCACTATACTCTTTTCCATATTAACACCATATGTCAACCCTCTAATTGTTGATCTTTTGAAGAAAGAAATGCTTTGAATCTTCTCTATATCTACTGGAATTTTTCTACTTCTTGCATAAGACTTTCTCCCTCTAACTAAATTCATGCACTCATCTCTTGCTTGTTGTGCTTTTGCTGCAGTCCAAAATCTTTCCACAGTCCTCGTCGAGATTCCAAATTTGATGTTGGCTTCAACTATCTTCCCATTGAACACCTTTCTATTGTTGTTGTTTTGAAGAAGAAATTGAACTACACTATTCCTCCCATTTGTACTTAACTCCTTCTTCATTTTTTGAATTATACTTGTAGTGGAAATTGGTTGAAACTGAACCTGTTTGTATGTATTTATAGGTAGCTGACTTAGTAGTGTATGTAGAGGGAAAATTTAAGTTTTTCATTGCTTTTGGAAGTTTAAATTTTGGACAAATGTGATGAATGAAAATCTGGCGCCATTTTTTTCATTGTTGTTAACAATCTTGTTTTCATTTCCAGCGCCACTTTTCAAATTGTAGTGCAATTCCACATCACATACACTTTACAATATTTTATTATAAATTGAGTTAGTGGCTACATGAGCTACATGAACTTGTACTTTAAATCACTATTACACACTTGCTACTATATCAATTAAATACTCAACTAAACATATCGACTACCCTTAATTATTTTCTCCTTAATTCACGTGCCGAACACAAACAAGACATCTTTTGCGGGACGCAGGGAGTAAATTTAGTGGTGTTCTGAATTAGAGAAAAAAAAGCAATGCATATGACATTGAGCTACTCGTAAGCCACTCGGACCACCTGCTTCCCGACGTTGTGACCGAAGAAGAGGCCTATTAGTGCAGCCGGTGCACTCTCGAGCCCTTTGGCTACGTCCTCCACATACACAATCTTCCCTTGTTTTATGAGTGGCAAGATGAAGTCCATAAACTTCGGATAGAGGGAATAATAATGGGGCACCATAAATCCTTGCATTCGAATTTGCTTTGTTATAATTGCTAACAAGTTTCGCACACCTTCTCCCTCGTCGAGGTTGTACTGAGATATCATCCCACACATGGCAATTCGACCATTCAATCTCATGTTGAGAAGCACTGCTTCTAGCATTTTTCCTCCCACATTCTCAAAGTATATGTCGATCCCTTGAGGGAAATATCTTACAAAAATTAAACAACATTAATAATGTCATAAAAATTTAACAAACTTACTTAGTACTAGTAATTAAGGATGTGACATTCTGATGCAGTTTAATTGTAACTAACCTTTTCAAAGAAACATTCAGATCAGCTTCTTCTTTGTAATTAAATGCATCATCAAATCCGAATTTGCTCTTCAAAAGATTCACCTAATCAACAAATGCACAAGATCATAAACCCAAACCATGATATAACTTTGCCATTTTCTTTCAACATTCAAGTTTAGGGAATGGACTCATGTACGACGGGCCTTACCGTACCGGACCGCCCACCCCTTAAGTCATTTCAATTTTTAAATTTTTTAATATTTTATAATAAATTTAATTCATGTTTAATAAATCTTAAATATCTTAATAAATCATAATATGGAATTAAATACAGTGCTAACTACCTCTTAATTACATGTGATTACACTTAATCCTTAGTTAGTTCTCTTAATGGTGCATATGTTGGGGTCCGAATAAGCGGACTGCACCAAAGTCTTAATTTGTCTAAGATTAGTTAGCATAATTATCAGTAATTAAGTATAAAATTAATTAGGATAATGTAATTGGATCTTAATTAATTAATGAAAAGGAGAGCAAACCTTATCTTGGGTTCCAGCACTTCCAACCACATAACAGCCCAATAGCTTAGCAAATTGGCCCACAAGCTGGCCCACAGCTCCAGAAGCAGCAGAAATAAACACAGTTTCCCCTTCTTTTGGAGATGATATCTCATAAAAACCAACATATGCAGTAATCCCAGGCATACCTTAATTTATCACACAAACAAAAATATAAATATAATGTGACTACTAGTAAATTTCGTAGTAAACAGTTACAACATTGTTTTTGTTTTTCAAAAACCAATATTTCATTAATCAATCAACATTCACATTGAGTATAGAGAAGACCCCCCACAAAGGCCGGAAGTTCATCTCAAACATACGTTCAAGGAAACTCTTTAGACACTCTAACAAGTCTATGACCAATATTTCATTGTTGATTTGCACATTATTATATATATTATGCCTTGTTTGCTAGGAGTGATAAGGTCAGAATTAAGTGTAGGTCTCCTGTGAAATCAGTCTCATGCATGAGATGGATTTCACCTAGTTTAATCAGGTCAAACGTGTTGACCACTATCTTCTTTTTATTTATATTTACAAAAAAAAAACTCCCTGCATCCCATCGGGGCTGTCTCGTTACACTTGTCTTCTTTCCTTATTGGGAAATAAATAGAGATAATTAAGATCCAATTACATTATTCACTTACACTTTTCATCTTACTTTTCCCTTCATAATATGTGTCATTCACTATTAACTCTCCCTACCTACTTCATTTCACTATTTATACTCACTATTTCAGTATTCACGATCTCTCTACCAACTTTATTTCACTTTAATAACTCCATGAAACACATCTTTTCTTGCTAATCGTTTTATCCTTAATACTTGTGCCCAAAAGAAAGAAAACATCTCTGGTGGGACGGAGGGAGCATAATTCATTCAAAAATTCGAAAATAAAACTCAATTGGAGATTAATAAACTCTAAATGATTGATTTGAACAAAAATTGTCTGGCGTGGTGCATGTACGCCACGCGCCCGACTTGTTCCTTATTTTCAGTCACTGGGGAGATTTTGTGCAGAATTAATTAGAAATGGAAGATTTGAAGCTACTGACCAAGAATTCCAGTGTAGTAGGAGAGAGGAACATGTGTATCATGAATCTTGAAGAGGCCCTTCGTAGATTTAATAAGACTATAGTCTTCCCATCCAGTCATTCCCCAAATCAAGTCACCTTTCTTGAAATTGGGACTAGAAGAATCCACCACTTTGGCCACTCCATATCCCATTATTGGCTATCTCAAAAAAAAATCATAAAAAAATAATATATTATCATAAAAAAAAGCATCACTAATGTGCTATATTCAAAACAAAGGAGAGGAAACTGACCGAGCCAGGGGTAAAAATGGTAACATAATTATCATCAAGTTTGCTCATGCAGATGCGCATGTAGGGATCGCACGACAAGTAGAGATTCTTCACCAAAACGGCGCCGTTGCAGCCTTCGGGCACCTTCAACTTGATTGTGGAGGTTTTGAGTATCATATCAGATTCTTTTGAAAATCCATTAATGTAATCTTTGAAAATTATCTGTTTGTTGCTCACTTCCTCCACCATTTTTTTTCTTTTCCTTATATTTCAGTGTGTGTGTTTTAGAAAGGACTTTGATCTTAGATACGAAGGGAGTAATTTGTTCTTGAATACTACCAAGGCCCATATATATAAATGAAGAAAAAATAATTTAATAATTTTTGTGGCGGTTGATATCATAAGTATATGTACTAGGACAATTAATGAATTTTGGCAACATTGGCATTGTCCATTTCTGCCTAGAAATATCATGTGACGAGTGACATAAGCCAGACTTTTCACGTGGAGGAGTCACTAATATGGTAACTTTTAAATATTAGTAGTAAATAAATATTACTGTAAATTTTAAATTAACTGACTATAATAGTTGTGAATTTTCGTTACCAAATATGCCGAGAAATGTCATGTGAAGTGATAGAAACCAAACTTTTAAATGTGTATGGAAGGCACAACAACTCAGATCTTCTACTTCCTACGATCTTTCATCTTCTATTATATTCGTCGAATTTTTAATATTTAGCCATTTGAATATAAAACTCTAGTCAATATTATATGTCATTTTAATCAATGGAAGGAGTAGCTAAAGAGACACGAAATTAGAGTAGAAAATCTGATTTGTAGGCCCAATTAATTGTGAGTAAAGATGTTATATACTAGTATTAACGTATTTGAATATGATTTGCAAATCAAAGTCATGAACTAGAAGTCTAGAATAAACAAATTGAATCCTCAATTGCATGTTCGGTTCTTCGGTTGAAATTTTCTATTGCATTCACACGGATGATCGCTACGTTTCAATGAATTAAAAAATCTACCCAATTTTTCTTATTTCCCTAATGTTAGTCTGCTTACTTGGATATCGGATGTAACACCCTAATTTATATTATTAAATTTAATAAAAAATAATGCGGAAATTCTAGCAATATTTTTATTATAAAAATATATAATATAACATGGAATAAGAATTTATACTAAATAAAAATATAACTCAAGAAACATGAGAAAAGTTATATTGCTTGCAACTATGGTTATAAAGAAACTATATACTCAATAAACATAGATACTGAATAAGTTCTCAATACTTCATGCAGTAAACTTCAAATCCTAATTACCATAATAATTATCAAAGTTAAACATAGCAAATCCTAATAAAAGTTTTCTTAAGATAATAGACAAAGTCATAAGTTCCAAACTAAATAGAAGAGTACGACATTACTTAAAATTCTGCTATTACTTAAACTTGAAGATCATAAACCACCACCACAATTCCTTCACGCAGCTTCCTGATCATCTGAAAACAGTTTAAAGAAAAACGGGGTGAGCATTTAAAAATACTCGGTGGGGAATTCAACGTATATCTTTTTCTTTTATTGTCCAACAATGTAAACAAGGCAAGTGAGGATATAGGAAAACTTCGACCACAAACTTGTGGGACATAAACTTCAACCACAATCTTTTGGGATAATAACTTCAACCATAAATCATCTCATTGCACAAAGCAAAGAATGAAATTATGGGATCACATTCAACTATGCATAGGACATAACTTGCACACATAAGTATGCTCAACATATCAACTTCAACCATATCTCAAAGCACAAGTAAACACGTTGGACATAAATCATTTTCTCAAATAAGAACTTGAAACATTTCTTGCAATAATGTATAGAGTAGAAACATGTTACTTTACCCCACCTTGAATTCTTTGAAATAAAGAAACTGAACAAAAGCTTTAACGAGAAGACGGAGATCCTACTTGCGCCGCACCTAAATTTAAACATAATATAATAAACAAATTAAGGGCCGAAACTACTTTCTTGAATTATTACTTATTAAGTTCAGTAAATCAACTTACTAATTAACAAAGCCTAATAGATATAAAGTATGCAGAATATATAACATATAGTAACTATGTATACTGGATGAATTCCAACTAATTCGTAGTATATATAAATAATAGGGAAAAAAAGTGGTTAAACCTCGTAAGAAATAATAAAAGCAATATCCTTTTCCTTTACCAAAATTCTCGACAACACACACCTATACATACTAATCAACCTTCAAACCATATTCATTCTGTTTCGATACAATTAATATTCTTATATATATGTGTGTGTGTATATTTTTATATGTAATTGTCTATACCTATATAAAAAATATACTCAATACCTTCGTAACCTTCATTCTGATTTGAAAAGGAATCAGCAGGGATATTTCCATTAAATAAATGACTTTAGAATAAAGTAGATCAAATATAATATTTAAAGGTTTAACTAAACATAGCAGAACGTATATACATATTTTCTTTTATACCTGTACTTAAACAAAGAGGATTCAACTCACCCAGAACTAAGGATGTAAATTAAAAAAAAATAAAAATATTGAAGTTACTCATCAGAAACAAAATTAATAACTTTTGCAATTCTCCTTGCTGCAGTGATCACGAATTTTAAAGTAATATACTTAATTTTGGTGCAGCATATCAAGAGATAAAGCAAAATATATATTTTTACTAAACACTTGAAATTGAAAAGAAATCAGTGATGCCAATCTACGAAAGGGAAAACTCACCGAATATCTTTTGTTTTGAAAGAAAAAGTGATTTGCGAAACTCTTGAAACTGAGGGAGCAAACTTTGTGGATAAGGGCTTCGATTGAAATAATTTTCAATGTATAAATAGATGGAAGAAGCTAATTTGTGTACGATAACTTTTCGGTTTACTGGTTTTGAAGATTAAGAATAGGAACTACCCAAAGATAAAGAGTAGAAACTGAACCAAGAAATTTGCTGGAGTTATAACTTCCATGAGAAAACTTCTGCTAGGAACCGTAAAAGATGGTGGAGAAGAATTCTGATGGAGATGAAAATTTAAAGAGAAGAAAACTTCTCAATGGAAAACCGTAAAAACCAAGGCAGAAAAATCTGATACGGTTGAAACCGCAGGAGAACCGCTGTGAAATTATTTTTATATTATAACCTTTATAAATATTAATAAGAATTATATTAGAATCTAAAATGGGCTTCCTTATACAATTACTTAAACAATATACGTAACTTTTCTTAAGGCCCAATATAAATTAAATGTTTATTATACAAAATATTAACTTACAAATTCTCCTACGACCCGAATAAAATAATTATATCAAAACTTATACTTAATTTGAACTTACTATGGCGAAATTTCGGAAATCCAAAAAAAAATAAATTAAAATTAAAACTTAATAAAATGTGGGTTGTTACATCGGACATCTTTGTCGTATTTTTTGACCAGTTGTTTTTTCTTTAAGAACAATGTGAATCCTAATGATTGTGAAAAAATAAAATAAAATCTAAAAAATAGAAAAATATTGAAAGAAATATATCTTATTTTAGTTAATTTATTGACATCTTTGGGAAAGACTCTTTCAGTTTTCATAAATTATTTTTAACATTTGAATATAAACATACGTGCATGAAAGATAATTTTGGACATTCATTGGACTAGAGCCCATTACTATAACCCCTAGTTGATGCAACATGATCATAGGTATCTACTATATATATAATCCAACGTAATAGTATACTACTTTCTCTGTCCCGACATTCATGACCTATTTCTCTGGGCACGGGAACTAAGAGGAAGGTGTTTTAATGGATTAAAAGTGATAAAAATAGTTGAGCCCATACCTTTTTGTGAGAGAGTAGTTTCCAGAAAAGGAAACAAACCATCAATACCGAGACATATGGAGTGTAACGACCCGTTTCTAAATTTCTTTTATTTAAATTATTTTAATTGTGAAATTTCTACTCGAGCTATGTTATAGTCTAAGTCGCGCCCTAAACGAACTAGAATTTACAATATGCTATATAATACAGTTGTTGTTTTCTACTACTACTACTATTATTATTATTATTATTATTATTATTATTATTATTATTATTATTGAATTGGGCTGATTGTTTTTGGGCTTGCATGTTATATCTTAGTGTATCTAGTGAGGTCCATTTAGGATAGTTGGGGATCGACAATTGTTGAAATTATAAAGTTGAGTATTTTCGGCAGATTATGTTAGGATTAGCATGAAAAACCGGATAACCGATATTCGTGACACTACTCCTCTCTCACAAGTCTTTAACTTCTTCTCAAACACTTCTTCAAATCACGTCTCCTATTCTTACTCTAAATCAAACTCTTTCTTCAACTACTTTAAATCCTACCTCCTGCGCGTATTCAACCTAACCACCTATCAGATTTTCCAAGTTTCTACCTCTTACCCAAGGTTTCTTTGGCGGCGGGTTTCCGAGGGAGTCATCTCTTCTGTTACAACATCAGTAGCACTAAAACTTTTCCTCAAAGCAATTTGACGGTGAACTTTGCCTCCTCTCCTTCTAGTATAGTTAGAGCTCTTTTGAATTTGCAGTTGAGGTACAAAATTAATGGATGTTCTGTTAATTTTTTTTTATTTCATAGTTTTACACAAAATGTCAGAATATACATACATATGCATGTGTAGTGTCATAATTTGGAATAGGATTATATTTGTTATTAGTCGGCTGAAAAAGTAAACAGGGACGTGATGATTCTTTAATCTTCTATTATTATATTAATTTAATTATATGTCTAAGCATAAGTATAAATCCTGACATAGGAAACCAGATTGATACTCAGTTAAGGAGTTAATATAGATTGTGTTTAGGGATGCTTTTTCTTTGTGGCTTTTGTGAACACGTTTAGTATCATGTGTAGCTATAATAGAAGCAGTGGATTACTTGTTTTCTTTTATTAAAAATATTGTCCCCATATATATATATATAACAAATTAATATGTATTTAAAATATGTTCGAAAGAGGATGGTTAAAAGGTTTACCTTGTTAATTTGTTTTGCTGGTAGGTAGAAATCGATTAATTCGTAATGGAGTGTATCAGTTTTGATTCTTTTGTTAGTCTCTGTTATTGTTTTGTTTCTTTTGTTTTTTTTTTTCTAAAGCCTGTGTAGATGTAAGTTTTTATCAATTTACAAATCTAGTGTTTAGTTGAAAATATGATTACGGTTGGTTATATGAGTATGCATAATAATTTCCTCAAAGTAAAAGTACGTGCGTGTATAAATTTCCCTTTTCGTTTTCTTTTAACGTAGTTGTTTTTAATTTACTTCATTTAGTAGTAATCAATAGATAAATCATGTCAGAACTTAATAATCTGATTTCATTTAAGTTAGAAAGGTTTAGTCCATGCATGCATATCACTGTTATCATTTTCTTTTTCATGTGTTTTTAAAGGGACGTACATATTGTTTATAGTCTTTAATTCTATAACCTTTAGGTGCGGCGCGACTAAGATATTAATCTTTGTTTGAGTTGCTCGGTTCGACTTTTCAAGTGAATAAAGGTGTGGGATCTTACTTAACTTTAGTCACTACAAAAAATTGAACTTTTAGCCACACATGTATATGTGGGTAAAAATATGCTTATGTGTGGCGATAGATGCTTACCTACACATGAGGCAAATGTCAACATGTGTGGTTATTTTTCTGTAGAGAAAGAGTTTTACCTACATCTGTGTATATGTGTGGATAAATCATTAAACATTTACCTACACTTATATATGCCACTAAAGATATATTCTATATGTAAATAAACCGCTTTTTTCTAAGTTTTTTAATGATGATGTGGAAATGACATGGATTATAAAATTTTTTACTTTACAATTTTAATACATGAATTATAAAATTTTATATGTATCATATGATTCATTTTATATTTGAGTCAATTATATCTACAGATTTATAAATCTGAACATTCAAGTCGATATAAAATATTTTAAGACTATAATATAAAAATAATAAGAAAAATCTATTAAATTAAGTCAAGTAAACAATGGGTGAATTACAACTCGAAAGGAATTTGAACAAATAATCTACACTCTATAATATACATGAAGTAAATGATGATCTTCAACGGTGATGACAGATCTCAAGTCTTCAACTCCCCATAGTAATTAGTAAAACCACAATTGATCTTCAGTTTCCCTGTAAAATAATCAAGTACAGAATTGAGATGATTAATAAATAAACAATGATAAGCATACCCATTTCGAGAGAAATCAAAGAGAAAAACAGTGATTAGATTTCATCTAGCTCGATTGACCATGATGCTGCCCTCCTATATATAAAACAAGCTTTCATCAATTATTTGGATGTGGCTTCAAAGTTATAAGTATTTGAGAATGAAAACTAGTCTTAATTAAAATGAAGGAGGGGGTTTACGTACCTTTGTGCATTGAAAACCGTGGCAGTGATTATGCTCTCATCTAATAGCACAACATGTCGAAACTCGAAAGGCCCTTCATCAAACAAAAAATCAATTTTACCCATCAAATGGAAGAACAAACATTGCTTAATTAGATAATCAATGGAAAAAGAGAGTGTTCAATGTTTTTCCTGAAATCTGTAATATAGAAAATTGAAAAGATTAAGTAAATTATAAAGTAGCAAACCACCTTTTCACTATACCAATAAAACTAAATTGCCGAAAATATTGGGCGTGAGAAGAAGTGCACAGATGCAAGAAGTGTGGATTAGTATCATAAGATTCACATCCGCGGCAGTTTCTAAATAAAAATTGGTGTTGGCGGGCTATTCAATATTTTCATATTTTTAACAAATGCCGCCTCTCTTCCTTACATAAAAATAATTACCGCTTTTTTTTTTTTTATAATTACAGTTATTCTTGATTCATAATTTGATTATCCGATGAGGTCAACAAAAACATGACCAATTTATATTATTATATATACTATAAACTTATCCAAACTAATTTGCAAATTAATATATAAAGATAGAATAAGATTTTGGTATATGTATTGTATATTTTCTTTATTTAGTCTATTGCTTTTTAGAAAAATATGACTATTACAAAGACGATAGCATTATTTGGATGAAGATTAAAATTGCAAATCTTTTTATTAACAAAAATGCTACAATCTTAGATATTTATTAAATTAGATAATATGACCTGGAAATTTTTAAACAAATAACAAAAATTAGGAATATTGTATCTAATTCATTAATTTAAAAATATTATATTAACGTATTAATTGTCAAAAAAAAATGTCAAGTTGGTTCACCTACACATTATTATGTGTGGTTAAAAACTTCAATTTAAATTTCCAAAATATAAATGTTGCTAAAAATGTTTAGTCACACATGTTAAAATGTCAATATAATAGTAACTGTATGAACCATTATTTACACATAACTAATTTATAATGATGTGTGGCTAATAGCTTGTACCCGTTTTCCACGTCAGTATACATTAACTAGTAAAAAGTATCAATTTAATTCACCTACACATATTTTAATTATGTGTCGCTAAACTACCACACATTGTTATGTGTGGCAAAATATGTGTGGCTAAAAATTCAATTTCTTGTAGTGCGTTGACTTATTTTGTCCTTTTTAATACGATGTGTTTTGCCGTATGTGATTATTTGACTTTAAGTGTTGAGCGGACCGTGTTAAGTTGTCCATTGACTTGCTCTCACTTGCGTTCAATACTTTTGATATCATTTGTCGAGCAGGACCAGTTGAGTTGTCCATTGACTTTGCTATTACTTATTGACGCCCTGTACGTTGACATTTAGTGTTGAGTGGACCGTGTTGAGTTGTCCATTAAGTTGCTCTCACTCTTTGTTGCGTATTATTTGACTTTAATATTCACTACGTGCGTCTGTTTTATTAATTTGGACAATATTTGGTATAACTGCCCACACTAAGTATATTCGCGTATACTTAACCCCAAACTTAAACTTTTCAGGTAATTGAAGTCGGAGGCGTGGAGGTGTCGAATGACGAGTTAAAAATAAATAGGAATTTTATTTTATTTTCCTAAGACTTTAAATTCTATATTCTGCATTTATTTTATTTCTTTTCGTACTTGTTGCATGAGACGTACGTGGGATTTTTGCCATCTTTTGGTTAAATAAAATATTTCGTCTTCTTTCAACTAAGTTAATTATTATTCTTTATTCAAGGGAAAAAATTTACTCATATTTTCCGCTGCAAATATTTTTCTAAAATATTTAATATTATTTTAAATATTATTTTAATACCTTAATTAGATTAGGGTGTTACATGGAGTGACTCATACACTTAAACATACACCAACTAAATTGAAACTTAAAATACTAGCACAATTAAATCTCATATCATTGGAAGTTACAACATAAAGTACCGAACACAATAAAAGTCTTGACAAAAAAAGAGGTAGGATAGAAAGTTCAAGTCATTAACAATATCAGCCAACACGCATCTCAAATAGCGAGTGCGAGTTACTCAGTAGCGACACGCACGACCTGCTTCCCGACGTTCCGACCAGAGAAGAGTCCTATAAGTGCAGCCGGAGCGCTCTCAAGCCCTTCGGCCACATCCTCCACATAATTAATCTTCCCTTGTCTTAAAAGCGGCACAACTAAATCGAAAAGCTTGGGATAGAGATGGCGGTAATAGTAAACCAGATATCCCTGCATACGGATTTGTTTGGTCATAATGCAAAACAAGTTTCGCACACCTTCCGCCTCGTCGAGGTTGTACTGAGAGATCATCCCACAAGTCGCGATCCGACCTTTCGTTTTCATGTTGGGAAGCACTGCATCCAGCATCTTCCCTCCCACGTTATCAAAATATATGTCAATCCCCTCTGGAAAATACCTAATTAATCCACACAAATTAAAACATCATATGCTTTAGCTTGAGCTCAAAGTTCAAACCACCTTCATTTTTCACACACAATAAACTAACCTTTTTAATGCTGCATCCAGATCATGTTCTTCTTTGTAGTTAAATGCATCATCAAATCCGAATTTATTCTTCAACATATCCACCTAATGATTTGATGATTACAAAAGATGATCATTAGTTAAATAGTAATATTAATGTTCATCATAATATATACTCCCTCTATTTTTGTTAAGGGTCCCATTTTGATTGTTTTCTTCTAATAAGTGTAACAAATCAAAATTCGAGAGTAAATTAATGTTATCTTCCTATTTTGTCCTTCTTTAATGCTTCTGGTCTTGGTACGTGTGATTTGAAGATGAGGACGCTTATAGAAAAACAGAGAGAGTATTGTCCTAAAAAATGTTCATCATGAGAGTTCAGCCGGACCGAGTCCCAGTATGGGCCCACCCAAGCACAACCCATTTCAAATTTAGTGTGGGCGTAGTCCGACCTCCACCTTAAAATGGACCCTAATTGGACCTATTTTGAAGCCCAGAACCGACCAAGCCTAGACCCACTACGGGCTTTACATTATATGTACTTCAAGTAAGCCTAAATTTTTGGAAAAACCCCACCTAAGCTTGGACCGTTTCATTCATGGGTTTGGCCTGAGCTGGGCCTAAGAAGTGGTGGGCCTCACCAGGGATGAGCCGGTCAGCCTAGCCCATTTGACAAGTATAAATTCATGATGAGTGCTAATTCTTTAATTTCTATATCAAAATTAAGTTGAGCTTTATAATAGACTTACAGAAACTTTTCTTAATTTCTATTCATTGTCAAAAGTAAGTTTACTTAACATCATTATATATTATTATTTTTTAATGTTTAATGACTTTGTTAATAATTTAATTCTCTGATAATTATATTTTTGAAATTTGTATACATTATATTTTTTTTACTCTTATAATATTATTATTTTGTCCAACAAAAAATCTGGCTCCATCACTGATTGTACATACTTCGAGAGTATAGAGGACAGTAGCTAGCACACCTTATCTTTGGTTCCTGCACTTCCAACAACATAACAGCCAGAGAGTTTTGCAAACTGGCCAACAAGCTGACCAACCGCACCAGATGCAGCAGAAACGAACACAGTTTCGCCTTCTTTTGGAGATGATATCTCATAGAAACCAGCATATGCAGTCAACCCAGGCATCCCTTCAACCACATAAATATTTTTGTGTAAATTGACAAAATTATCGTAAATGATTATAATTAAAATAAATAAATTAATTAAATAAAAACAATATTTTGTTGATTTGATTGATGGATGCAATAACTGTACAAAAAAAGTTAAAACGTACTATAATATATTTTGCTTCTAAATTTGGTTTTAAGGCTTCTCCTATATTATTTTAGCTCTTATTTTACAAATGCATATAACAGTTCTCCTATTTTGTATTGATCATTTTATAAAACTTGTGAAATTAAATACGAGACGGAAGCCCGTCTTTGTGATACATGTTATATGAGAGCACTCCCAATAAAATGTTCAAAATTTTGCTCCTAAATTTGATTTTAATATATTATTTCTAGCTAGCTCTTATTTTACAAATGCATACAACAGTTCTCCTATTTTGCATTGATCATTTTATAAAACTTGTGGGCTCAACTCAATTTGTGAGATAATAATGATTTAGGAAGGTGTAACTTTGGGGAAACATTTAAGAGAGTGTAAATATTTATGTGGGGTCCATCTAATTTAAGAGATCTGCTGCATACATTTTTTTTATCTCACTTTTAATTATTTTAGCCTAAATTTTGAGTTAAATCTAATTTTAAGAGATCTGTTGGGAGTGCTCTAACATTCAGTTATTTAAATTAAAAATGCAAGTTAATTAAAGTAAGGATAATGATATTCGGACACATTCTGACCCACCACATAAGCTAAAAATGGTAATATAGGTTTTGAAAATAGAAATAAACCCTAAGCATAAACCCTAAGGGGGAAATGTGATTATTTCCATTTTTACAGTCAATTTTCCTTTACTTTTATACGTGTGACTGACCATAGTGTGACCGAATATCATTACACTTAAAGTAATTAGATGTAATATTTAATTAATTTACCAAGAATTCCAATGTGGTAGGAGAGAGGCAAATCAGTATGCTGAATTTTGGTAATGAACTCCGCAGATTGAATAAGAGTGTATTCTTCCCATCCAGTTATGCCCCTAATCAAGTCCCCTCTTTTGAAATCTGGGTGACTAGAATCCAACACTTTGGCCACTCCATCTCCAGTTATGGGCTGTATTAATTTATACAAAACCACAAATCAGACTATCAATAATTAATCATATAAAAATATAAGTTACGCACAATAAAACACCATACAAAATATTTTTATTATAATTAATTCATAGTTAATTAGCTAAGGTAATTGGTGTGACCGCTTTATATAAAATATTCATAAAGTAACTACCCTATAGCAGTGGGGTGGCCCCGGCCCCTCCCACGTATTTTTTAATGCTTGCAGAAATTATGACGTTTGAAATTATACTATCGGTCTCATTGTGGTGAGAGTGTGGAACAATTTTTTTTTAAAGGATATACGATACTGTTTCTCAAAAAATAATAAGAAAATTTTGAATTTAACACAACACTTATATAGTAAAAAGAAACGTCGCCTTATTACACAACAGTGAACCTCTCCAAAAAAAAATATGTTTCCATCCCTAAGAGTATCCACAGTGGCGCCTTTTTCTCAGTAGCGCTCGCTGTGGGCACCAGTATTTTGGAGGGCTTAGTTGTTGCCGCCAATTGGCTAGCGGCCCTTACTCGCAGAGTCCAAACATAATATATCCGAATATATATATAATGTCTAAATAAATAAGGGAAATAGATATATATACCATCAATCAAACGAGCGTGCACCAAATTTACATGTGCCACCCACCTAACATTCATCTGTGAGCATCCACCTATAACCTATATATAATAATAGTATAACATTTTTGGTATCAAATTCGTTTTCCATTATCAAGTTCACTTTTTTAATGAAATAATATTTATTGTGAAAATAAAATTTATGATAATATAATGATTATAATTAAGAGTAAATAACTAACTCGGGACGGAGGGAGTATATTTTATGCAGTAAACACCGGTCAAGCCAGAAATCAATCGGACTGCCAAAAAATGCAGCCCATTCCCTCAGCCCGACCCAGAATAATAATTGCAATTCAAAATTGATCGAGCCAGCTCGATCATTTTGAGCCGGTCTGTTGGCTCTAAACAGACCGGGCAATTTTGACATCTCTAAACACAGTGATATATGTGAAATAATTAAAGTGAAAAACAAAAAGAGGGCAGGGAAAATAGGAGACACTGACCGAGCCAGGGATAAAAATGGGAACATAGTTATCGTCGAGTTTGCTCATGCGGCTGCGCATGTAGGGATCGCACGACAAGTAAAGATTCTTCACCAAAACGGCGTCGTTGCAGCCTTCGGGCACCTTGAGTTTGATTGTGGAGGTTTTGAGTATCATATCAGATTCTTTTGGAAATCCATTTATGTAATCTTTGAAAATTATCTGTTTGTTGCTCACTTCCTCCACCATTTTCTATTATTCTTCTTACCTGCAGCTGCTTGCCCTCTCTGCCTGCACTGTGTGTTGTGTGTGTAAATATAATGCTTGCTTTTAGTGTTTTAAAATGCTTTTGTGCCATTTACCTGCTGCTGTGCTCCTCTCTTATAGTAATTTGCTTAGGCCCACTTAAAAAATATAAATAAATAAGAATATATTACTAAAGTGGACCCGATCATTACGAGGCAAATTTAATATAATACCCATCACTATAAAAGGAGATTAATTTAATTATATACCCATTGACAATCATATGAATTCAATCCATTTTGTTTGATGATTACAGAATAAATTATGCTAAAAAATTGGAAATTGTTGGTGTTGGGGAAGAAAGAGCAAGACGGTGGTGGTGGAAGACTGTTCGTGCATTAAAGAGAGAGTATTAGTAGTTGTTACTAAAAAAAAATTAAATAATATTAAAATGAAATAGACTTACTAAACATAATTTCATCTATTAAAAATTTAATTTTACAATGTAAATGCAAAGAGAAGAAATATAAATGAATAAGTAGAAAGTTTCTGATAGTTTTTCTAATTTAGTTCTAGCCAATGAATGTTTAAATATGAAACTATGAACGTCGATATATTCCATAACGTCAAATTGATAAAATTTTTATTTATTTTTTTGCTAGGCATATATATTTTTACTTTATAAGTACTACTTAGTTGGTAACTTTCTACTTTTTGTATCTCTTTGAAATACAAACAAAAAATATAAATTAATTATGGATAATAATAATAATAATAATAATAATAATAATAATAATAAGTTCCTTTATTTTTGAAAATCTATAAAAACTTATACATAATTTTGTTTAAAATATCACATTTTTTTTGTGAATAAAATGATTAAACTCCATGGTTGTGGTTCGTCGAAGGGAATGATCATTCACTTTTTTTTTTTAATATTTAATTGAGTCTTCATTCACGCCTTGTCAGAGGAATGATGATGATGTTTCGAGAATTCAGTAACACAATATTATAAGTATGAGTGATTTTGTCATTAAATATCTCATGTAACCGTAACAGTCACCTTACGGACTACAGTATATGATTTTAAAATGAAAATTCCCCAAAAATTTTCAGATCGTATTCTCTATTGCGTTTCCGTGTTATATTTCCTACTGCATTAATAAGAGAATGATACGTGGCGCAGGGGTGGAACCAGAAAGTTTCCTTCGAGAGGGCCTTATTTCGTATGCAATGTGAAGCTTTCTTTTTTGATAGACATATTGGCTCGAACTCGATTTTTTTTGTATATAATCCTTTAGAAACGAAGTCGTTTTTCCTTAAAATACTTCTCCATACTCTAAATGCAACGGGGTCGATAGTATAAATTTTACTACAAATCACGAATTTTACTAATAAAAAAAAGTTTTGGAGGGTGCCGGAGCACCCCTTCAATGGTTGTGGTTCCACCACTGACGTGGCGTGATTACAGGTTTAAAATTTAGAGAATATATGTTCCTAATATATGCCCCAAATTTTGAATCCTTAGTCATGTGCCACATATCGTTCCTTGA